>CM049597.1:13326988-13668221 GCA_026979955.1 Megalurothrips usitatus | reverse complement strand
AAGCGGCCACAGTAGGGTATTCCAAAAGACACCCAGAACGGAAGCGAACCTAACGTAACCTCAGCAGCACGGTGAACTGGTGACAACACGTATACACACGAACTACGCAGCGTGACAATAGGGTGTCCCGGTACTAATTTAAAACGGAAGTGAGGCAGAAACGACATACATTACAGATGTAACGAGGGGCAGGCTGCAAACGGCTCCCCGCTGAGGCCTGGACCAAAATAATAACAGCGTTACTTCTGCTCGGCCTGGGACGAGAAGGAGGATGAGAGAGAGAGAGAGAGAGAAAACAGCAATGAACGATTCAAAGTGGTGGTGAGAGCGAAAGAAAACGCGAGGCCCCCGCGCCGCTCTCTGAAAATTAAAATTCTGCGCCCAAAAGATTTCGTCAATATTTCTTTTGCGATGACTTTCTTCCCTCATCCGGACGCAGGCGTGCGGGCCCGGGGACCGCCAGGGGCCGCCGGGGACCGCCGGGGACGGGGGCGCACCGCCGCCACCCTCGTTGCTATTCCACTTAGGTAGCAGAAGAGCGAGAGAGAGAGAGAGAGAGAGAGAGAGAGAGGGCAGGGAGCAGGAGCAGCCGCCACAACAACAAGCGGGAGGGAGGGAGACGGCAGCTCGGGGGCCTGACGGAGGACTCGACATGACGTCATTGGCTCGCCCGCCGAGGTGCGCGCTGCTGGACTTATTTTTCCTGCAGATCGGCGAAATAAAAGAAGGCGGAGGGGAGAGGAGGGACGCTGGGAGCAGGCGAGGCGATGGATGAGGTGCTTTGGATTCACGTCGCCAACTCATGTTTGTTCGGCGTCGTCGGCGTCCTTGCACTCTTTCACAGGGCGATTAGGCGGCAGGAAACGCCTCCGGTGTAAATGAAAGGGGACCGGGGACGGGTCGCGGCCCCTCGGCGTCAGTCCGGGAAGTGAGCGCGAGAGGAGGCTGAAGTGACTCCACTGCACTTCATCGATTTCAATGTGTTTTCACTCGATACAAGTCGGCCGGTGGCTTCGCGACGGCGGATGATACGCACTCTCTGCAGTCGGGCTGAGCTGGCTTTCTTCGCCAAAATCTCTCTCTCTCTCTCTCTCTCTCTCTCTATCTCTCCCTCTCTCACTTCCTGATGGAACAATAACACTGATATCTTTTGGGGGTTATTTTAGCCGTGCACGAAACGGGCAAACGGATGCGCGGGCACTTCTGGAGAGGAAGAGAGAGACAGACAGACAGGCTGCCTGTTGGCTGCCTGTTGGCTGCCTGTTGGCTGCCTGTTGGCTGCCTGTTGGCTGCCTGTTGGCTGCCTGTTGGCTGCCTGTTGGCTGCCTGTTGGCTGCCTGTTGGCTGCCTGTTGGCTGCCTGTTGGCTGCCTGTTGGCTGCCTCCTTGCTTGGCGGGGGGGAAGATATCTCTGTTATTTTTCGCCACGCGGCGTGACCCGTGTTTCCTTTGTCTCCACAAAATCCCCGCAGTGTACGCACGAGGATGTGTGGCCCACGACTCCTTGTGTGATTTTTTCCCTAGCCTCAAAACCACCGCACAGGAAACTTACCCGTTCTCCCCCTCTCCTCTCCCTCTCTCTCTCTCTCTCTCTCTCTCTCTCTCTCTCTCTCTCTCGCTCTCTCTTACTCTCGCTCTCTCCATTATATTCGTTTCCAAAGCAGGGCGGCCCCCTCACAATGACGGGAATTAGACGACAACGACCACAACAATGTTGCGCTGAAAAGGGAAGCTGCCGCTATAGTCGGGTCACTAAAACTTTGTCCCTTCCTGCGGAGCCTGCGTCGCGTGGCGTCGGGGTGCCCCCTGCATTGTGTCCCCGCAGTGTTTACGGAACGAGGAGGCATTCTTCGTGACTGCGTGCGCCACACAATGTTTGCTACATTCGTTTGGCGAACGCCGTCGCCTTGCTGCACCGCGGCCCGTGAAAAGTTTTCAATCTCTCTCACTTCTGCCTCTCTCTCTGTCTCTCTCACCTCTTCCTCTTCGCTTCATTTTCTCCCCTGCCTGCTCTTTCTTTCTCACTGACTGTGGCATAGGACTATAAACCAGTAAAAGCACAAAAAAGAGAGAAAAATGAAAAATTGGAAAAAAATGAAAGGCAGTTGATGGACTTGCGGGCGGAGTAGTGCGCCTGTGGGCTTCCTCGTCGGTGTGTGTGTGTGTGTGTGAAAGGGAGAGAGAGAGAAAAAGAGAGAGCGAGAGAGAGAGCGGTAATGTGCGCGCGCTTAATGCAGCCATGAGAGGAAGACAGCTGACGATCGTTGAGAGGTGGGTGCTGCCGGTGCCGTGCGACAGAAAACAAAGTGAGTAGGGAGGGGAGAGAGAGGGATGGAGGGAGAGAGAGAGAGCGCGCGCGTGATGCGCCGGCCAGGGAAGGGATGCGAGTGAGTGAGTGAGAGGGGACGATGAAGGGAAGGCGTCTTTTGTCGGGCTTAATTCTATTCCCAAACAAAAGAAACGGGGTGGGCGTGAAGGGAGGTGGGGGGGGGGGGGGGCTACCTGAGAAATTAGATTGACTCCTACAGTTTTACGAACCACCGCGCACCCCGACGAGAAGAGGTTACCTCTCCTACCTCTTTTTTTCCCCTCTCCTTTGTTGTGTTTACGCTGTCGAAAAAAAAGAAGTAAAATGAAATAAATGAAGATCAAGGAGATGATTACACTTTGCGATATCATTATCGTGAAAACGAGCGTACCTTGCCGAGTGGCTGTACTACTTCTGATAGCGGAATGAGGTAGGGGGGGGGGGGAGAAGGGAGGGGAGGGGGGGGGGGGGGGAGGGCGTGAGGTGGCGCCGAGCCGTGCAGCGGGAGCCAAGATGAGGCGTCGGATAGGACCGGGTTGGGACCGGTGTGTCTCAGCGCGAATGGCAAAGTCATTCATTCACCCCCCTCTCTCTCCATCTCTCTTGCTCTGTCAGTCGTCACTGTATCTCTCCCTCTGTCTCTCTGCTGTCCCCTCAGCGGGGCTGCTGTGGCGCGCTGTGACACGTACTCTACGACGCCCCCCGCTTTCCCAATCCTCTTTTTAGGCACGAAGTGAAACGGAGTTGCCTTATCGTCTGACCGGATTGGACTTTTTTTTCTTTTAAGCATTGCCCTTATGGCCCTCTAACAGAATTTTCTGAAACTATGCACATGGATGCAGGATACTTTTGCAGGGCACGCTGACGTGTTTTTACACTTTGAAAAAGCTTCCAAGTGGCCGAAAAATCGATTTAAAAGTCAGCTATCTCACTTCTTCTTATGGCGAAAGAAAGGGACACAACTATACGCGCCTCTATGGTCCACAGGCCCAATTGCTGTAGATCGATAACGAGGCAAAAAATCAAAAATCTGTCTGACAGAAATATCGAGGGTGACCGGGCAAGTACAGCGAACTAACTTTTAAAATTATAGAATGTAACAATTCGCGTAAAAACGCATTTGAAATTCAGCTATCTCACTCCACCCAATGGCAAAAGAAAGGGACAGAGCTACCCCTGCTCGGCTCGTCAGCTGGCTGCATCCGCTATTCCATCCTTTTCTAGACCACCACCAAATCTTCCGTCCTTCTTTTTTGTTGCGCAGCCCTTGCCGGGTACCCATTGTCGATGTGCCGAGCCGAGCCGGGGCCTGGCCGAGCCACGGCTACGAGAGCGGCGACTCAAGGCAGGCGGACCGTTTCGGTGGGACCCTACCCTCCCCTCTACCCTAGAGTACACACAACAAGCCAAGGGACCCGAGACTCAGAGCGAGGCGTGCATTGTCGGGCCGCCGGGCCAAGCCGGGCGGGGACCCCTTGCAGGCCAGCGCTGGGCGGCCCGCGTATGAGAATAATGCGGTGCACTGACCGTTACTATAAAACTATAATTTTAAAACTGCCCCGTTCCATTACAAAACTAATACAAACCTTCAAATATCCTTTTTTAAAAAGCAAAATTAAATAAACTCATAAAACTTAAATAGGCGGTAACGTAACCAACACCCGTGCGAAACTCCGGGCCTACCAGTGTCTCACAGAGTGAGACAGTATCCCCAATCATGTGCAAAACTTCGGGCCTACCAGTGTCCCACTTAGTGGGACAGTCTTTTTCCCATTAATTTGATGAAATTGGCCGCTCACATGGCGCAGGAGGATACGGGACTAAGAGGCCCACTAATTAAGTAAATAACTAGGGCCGAGGCAATCAGGCACGCGCCGCCGCACGCGCCCACCGCCAATAAAGCGTTTAGAGAAAAAAGAAAAAAAGAAGTATAAAGCGAGGCCTGCGCCGCGCGCCTCCTCGAGTTAGTCGAGACAAGTTTTTAAAATGTGGAGTCGAGTAGCGTTTTGGATTTATGAACACTCCTCTGGTGTACAAAAACAGAGAGAGGGGGAGAGAGACAGACAGAGTGAGAGAGAGACAGACAGAGCAAGGGAGAGCGGGGCGGCTGCTGCCGTCCCTGCCCAATTCCGGGAGCCGCGAGGAAGAGAACTCTTTCCTTACTGCTCCTCATCAACACGGTGCGGAGGGAGAACAAAAAGAATAATATCGCCCACGAATTCAACTTTTTTGTCCCCCCCTCTCTCTCTTACTCTCTCGTCCCACCCCCGCACCCCGTTTGTCTCTCCATCTCCCTCACTCACTCCTTCTCTGTCCAAAAACTCAAAGAAAAATAGCGGGGGTCCTGGGCGTGCACGAAGAGTCGAAGCTGTGGAGAGAGAGAGAAAGAGGGAGAGAGAGAGAGAGAGAGGAGAGAGAGAGGGAGAGAGAGAGAGAGAGAGAGAGAGAGAGGGGGGGAGAGAGAGAGAGAGGGAGAGAGAGAGAGAGAGAGAGAGAGAGAGAGAGAGAGAGAGAGAGAGAGAGAGAGAGAGAGGGGAGAGAGAGAGGGAGAGGGAGAGAGAGAGAGGGATAGAGAGAGAGAGAGAGAGAGAGGGAGAGAGGGAGAGAGAGAGAGGGGAGAGAGAGAGAGGGAGAGAGAGAGAGAGAGAGAGGGAGAGAGAGAGAGGGAGAGGGAGAGAGAGAGGGAGAGAGAAAGAGAGAGAGGGAGAGAGAGAGAGAGAGAGAGAGTCCGGACAGCGCGGCTGCGGAGCGGGGCGGCCCGGAGCTAAAACAATTCCTCCTCGCTCGGTAATGCCTCACCAAGACACAGCGTAGCTTTAATTGGCAACGACAGCCCTGTAATACCGCGCGTGCTGCCGCCGCCGCTGCCGCCGCCGCTGCCGCCGCCGCTGCCGCCGCCGCTGCCGCCTCGCTCTCGCAGATCGTGAGTGTTGGCCTCCGACCCTGCCTTAATTATATAGCGAAGACCTTAATCGGCGGAGGTGGCGGGAGCCTCCGGGAAGAATCCAGCGCCGTACCGCCGCAGCCTGCGGAAGGGGCGTGAGTGTGCGACAGAGAGCGCGCGAAAGTGAGTGAGAGAAAGAGAGTCGGGTGTCTTGAAGCAGACCAGAAGCACAGGTACTCAAGGGGGCGGACGAGGGCTCCGCAGCAGGGGAGGTGTTGCTCACACCGAGGTACGACAGCAATTTGTTCAACTGTGTCGTCATGGCGTTCAGTTACGGTGGCGTCTCTGCCTGTCTCTCTCTCTCTCTCTCTTTCTCCCTCTCTCTATCTCTACCGCCCCCCGGCCCCACCCTCTCCTTCTCTCTCTCTCTCTCTCTCTCTCTCTCTCTCTCTCCCTCTCTCTCTCTCTCTCTCTCTCTCTCTCTCTCAAAGGTAAGCGAGATAGTCGTTCGGCTGCAATGAGGTTTCGCTTAAAAACATGGAGCAGCGTCAGGGTGCTGGGAAGGGGGCTCTTTAGGGGGTTGCGAGGGGGCGCCTGCCATTCCTTTCAAAAGGTTCCGCCGCGCACGCGTAAACTGGCTTGAGCCGAAAGGGGAGGGGAGAGGCACGAGGGAGAGGAGGAGGTGGGGGGTAATTACAAGGGTCTAACCTGGTGTAACGTTATCTTATCCCGACTTCGGTCGTAGCGGGTGGAAACCCGTTCCACATAACCTCAAGCCTGTCAGCAGCCAGGTGTGCCAGCCGTGCCCCGGCCTGCCCCGGCCTGCCCCAGCCCTGCTCCATATACTGCGTGCACCGCCCACCCGCCTCCAGGGGAGAGGAGGAAGAAACTTTGCGAAAATAGCTGTCCCCATTCTTTTTACCTTCTTTCCCGACGGCCGCTGTTAAATAGATGTTTATCATGACGCCCGTGTCGCCCTCGACGTCCCATCTCCTCGGAGCGCCCCCTCCCTCTCTCTCGCTCCCTCCCTCTCTCTCGCCCCCTTCCTCTCTCTCGCTCCCTCCCTCTCTCTCGCTCCCTCCCTCTCTCTCGCCCCCTCCCTCTCTCTCGCTCCCTCCCTGATCTCCATCTACCTGACCCCCTCACTCCTCCCGCCCGCGTTTTAATCTTCTAATAAATGAGTGGTCGTCGCGGGGGCACAATGGGAATGCAAAGCAGGCAAAGCAGGCAAAGCAGGCAAAGCAGGCAAAGCAGGCAAAGCAGGCAAAGCAGGCGCGAGGACTTGCTCAGGAGGGGCGGGCGGGAGGGGGGAGGTAATTTAATTTGAGGAAATGAAACAAAAAATAAAGGGATAGAGGAGTGTATACAGGGCGGCGCGCGTCCCGGCCGCTCCCCAACACCGTCGTCGGCGTGCCGTTGCCGGCCATCGAGGCCGTAAAGAGCCACCGGTGACGCCGCCGCCGCCGCCGCCGCCGCCGCCACCGCCGCCGCCGCCGCCGCCCCTGCGGCCGCCCCCCCGCGCGGCGAGGGATAGGCATGTAAACGCCAGGGTATTAGAGGGGGAGCAGAACGTGCTAACGGAGACTCCTCGGGAGACGCTGTAGGGTGGCCACCACAGCCGAACCCCCGGACACACCCTGTAGAGTGGCCGCCCGCCCCGCGCCGCCCCCGCGCCGCCCCCGGGCCGCCCCCGCGCCGCCCCCGCGCCGCCCCCGGGCAGGCCGAGCGGGCCCAGCGGGCCGTGAGGGTGCGGGGGCGCGCCGCGCGGCCGGGGCGGAAAAAGCAGCAGCCCAAACCCCGCGCGGGGGCGGCGGGGGCGGCGGGGGCGGCGGGGGCGGCGGGGGCGGCGGGGGCGGCGGGGGCGGCGGGGGCGGCGGGGGCGGCGGTGACGCCGGGGGATTACAACCACCTGAGAGATGGCGCGGCCGGCCCCTGATGTAGCTCAGCACGGCTCTCCGCCCTTCCCCTTGACCGGCGTGAGCGCAGAGAGAGAGCGAGAGAGAGAGAGTCAGAGAGAGAGAGAGAGAGAGAGAGAGAGAGAGAGAGAGATAGGGAGAGAGGCAGAGCGATAGAGAGAGAGGTGAGGCCACCTCCGCGCCCTCCACCACTCACCCCGGAGCCCTCGCTTCCTCCTCCGGGTACAATTAACACGCGCAAGATTTCCAGATGGCATCGCAGAGGGGGCGGCGTCGCCGAGCCTCCGTTTGCGCCGAGCTGCGCCGCGCTGTGCTGTTGCTGCCAGTGGGGGAAGTGAGATTTTCTCCGGGGAGGCAAAGATTCTGCCCGGAAGCGGCCGGAAATATGTCAGTCTCCGGCCCGGGTGCGCCCCTGGAGGAGGCCGTCGAGGCCGTGGCGTTGAGGTGGCGCCGTCGTCGCCTGTTTTCCTTTCTGTCGGCCGCGGGCTGTGATTGTGTTTCCAGGACCCACGCCGCCGCCGCCGCCGCCACCGCCGCCGCCAGACACGGCACCACGTCAAACAGCCTGTGGAGGGACAAGGAGGGACGATCGTGCTGACTCCGTTGCTCCTGTTGCAGACCGATGAGCGGCCATACGTCGTCGCCGCCCGGCCGCGCCCCCGCGCTGTGCTGAGCAATGGGGGGCCCCCGCAGCCCCCCCGGCCGCGGCGGCCACGGCGGCGCCCCCGTGCCGCTGCTGCCGCTGCTGCCGCTGCTGCTGCTGCTGGCCGGGCTGCCCTCGCACCCCGTGCTCTCCGCCCGACAAGAAGGTGAGTCCTTGTTTCTTGACGCCGTTGTTGACGCGGGTTCGGATACCGTGTTCCCGCGGGGCTGTGCGGCTCCTCCCTTTTTGCCTTGACCGCGCGTTTGAGGGTTCCCGCGGTAAAACATGATTCCTCCCTGATCGAAAGGGGAGCAAGAACGGCGGGAGGCCCTAAAAAGTGGTTCTCACGACCCCAAGGGCCTCCGGCAGGGCCTCCAGCGGGGCCTCCAGGGCCCCGTCGGACCCCCCGAACGGCAGCGGCCGGCTCAAAGAGCGGCCGGGAACAAAAGAAGAGATACAGCTCGGATCAGCTGGTGGGCCGGGCTAGGCTCTACTCGGCCGAATTGGACGGGGTTACGGGAGGGAAAGGTGATTGTCGGAGAGGTCATACGTCGTCGCCGCCCGGCCGCGCCCCCGCGCCGTGCTGAGCAATGGGGGGCCCCCGCAGCCCCCCCCCCCTAGGTCAGAGAGGACTACAAAGGCAGAGAGCGGCAATATTGGGTTATATTGCGAATATTATTTATTTTCCATCAGCTTCGCATTAGGGCGGTCGAGAAACAATCGAGCTTTTGCAGTCGTTGGAAGCTGTAGCAAAGAGGCTTGTCCGGGGGGCTTGCTACGGCTTCACTCGAAATAACGCCCCGGCGGAAAGGTCTTAGGGGAGCGCGGCGTGCCGGGGGGGGGGGGGGGGGAGGTGTGGCGAGGCGCGGCGCGGCCCGGGCTCAAGATATACAGACTTACTGCAGCTCACGAGGGGAAAAAACAAAGAGGACTGGCGGGGGAGCATGAGAGGAGGGCGTAGCGAAATTATTCGATAATCCGCTAACCTCCTCGTCAGAGAGAGAGAGAGAGAGAGAGAGAGAGAGAGAGAGAGAGAGAGAGAGAGAATCGGCTCCAAGGAAAGTAAGTTTGCAAATTAAATTTATGCGCGCCGACCCTTACATATTTTTTTTCCTCGTTTTTCCTTCTCTCTCCGTGTGGTTTGTTATCATGTGGCACGCGCGGCCATTTCGTTCCGCCCCCTTTTCTCCGATGAATGAAATTTGGTAAAATAAGAAAGGGAAATAATAATAATTGTTATCGGTTCAAGATGATAATGAAAAATGGTAATTGGTGTTTAGTTGTGCGGCCGTATGGCGCGCGCGCGCCCCCGCGGTCCGCTCAGGCGCGCTGTAAGTTTGACAAATGAGCGGCCCGGCACTGAGTTATTGTCACCGGAAGTCCCTGTTTGCCGGCCTGCGTGGCGCGTGCCGTGGCGCGTGCCGTGGCGTGCGCCCCGCGTGCGCCACAGATTCGCGTGCGTTTCGGTTCACATGGAAAGGGGGGACAAGGCAAAAGGAAACGAGATGGATATATGCGGCCTAGCACCACCGCCTCCCGCGCGGCCCTATGATCGCGTCCACATTTTTCTTTTTTTTCTCCCCCTCTCCATCCCCCACATCAGTTTCCCTAGGCTTTTCTCCCTTTCCAGCCATACTTGTGCTGCTGCATTCTGCATTCATATGCCTCCACCTTTGTCCTTTTTTCTTCCCTTTCCCTTTGTGAAGTGGAGAGGCGACAGGAAGTGGAGAGAAAGAGATAGAGCAGGAGGAGGAGGAGGAGGAGGGGGGAAATGGCAAAAGAGAGGGTCTACCGGAATAGGAAAGGAACCGGATAGAGAATCGTAAGGGACTTCTGCGAGACGGGACAGGGGAAGGGTTTGGGGGGGACTAGCAGCCACTCGGAAGCGGAGGCCGCGGTGCTATTGAGGGGTGCCATAGCCTGCGCCGCGCGCCACGCGCCCCTCAGGCCCGGCCCAATGCATGCAGCCTGTTTGATGCGCTGCTTCGCCTTTGAGGACGCAATACCCGGCTGCACTGCACCGCACTGCCGCCGCGCTGTCTGCGCTGCCTGCACCAATTGGATCGTACCTGGGGCCGCATAAAGTCCTCCACCCGTGCCTCGGGGAGCGGGGCCTCGGGGACGGCGCCCATCAGCCCGTGCCCCCCGCGGGGCCGCGGGGCCGCAGCAGGAGCGCAGAGGCAACGGCGCCGCCTGCATGCCTGCCATCGACAAGAACAACGGCAGGGCGAACGGGACGCCGCCGCCGCCGAGATAAGAGATAAGAGCCGAGAGACGAACCGCACCGCGCGCTGCAGCGGAGCGGAGAAAGTTGGGGAACGGCAGGCGGAGCTATAAATCTGCGTCGGGAGCTATTTTATAAAAAAGGCACAAAATAATAATCGGGGCTGTGCGACCGTTTTACAAGCGGCGGCTGCGGCCAGCATGGGGCCTTAGCATACGTGCGAGATAGTGGCGGCGGGGACCCGGGGGAGGGCAGGGCAGGGGAGGGGAGGGGAGGGGGGAGGGGGGTTGTGCTAATGAGGCCGCTAATCACGACTCGGCAGCTCCGGGAGAGGGGAGGGGAGGGAGGGAGGGAGAGGGAGGGGAGGGGAGGGGAGGGGAGGGAGGGCTGGCCGGAGCGCAGCGGGACGCCGCTGCTGAAAAGTTTACCGTGAGTATGCAAATGTCTCGATGGGTATCTCCTCCGTGGCCAGCGTGGTGTATCGCCGGCGTGTAGCCCCGCCGCAACCACCCGCCGGCCCGGAGTGGGAGGGGGCGGGGGCGAACAGGGTCCCCAAGAAGCCGGTACCGGTACCCTAGAATCGATCTACCCCCCGCGCTCCCGACCTTCCCGCCCGCCACCGCGAGCGGCCCTGGAGGAGGGGAGGGGGGCGTAGAGGAAGGGCCCAGCCGAAGCCAGCCCGCGGCCCGCAGCCCCCCGCAAGCCCCGAGGAGTTGATGCTAATGCCGCCACAACGTCGGCGGCCCCCGCGGCCCCGCGGCCCCGCGGCCTGCTACAGCCCCGCCTCATGTCGCCGCGGCCGGCGTCGCGAACACAAACACCTGTTGCATTTTCACCGACACACGAGGCGGATCCAAACGGCGTCGCTTGTCGACGTATGCGATTGATATTCTTCCTGTAGCCGTGCCGGACACGACGCAGGGCACCCTGCAGGGCACCCTGCAGGACAGCTTGGGACTCCTGCTGTGGGGCAGCAGGGCCGGCTGGGGCAGCAGGGCCGGCTGGGAGCGCACGCACCCTGCAGGGCACCCTGCAGGACAGCTTGGGACACCTGCTGTGGGGCAGCAGGGCCGGCTGGGAGCGCACGCGCCCTGCAGGGCACCCTGCAGGACAGCTTGGGACTCCTGCTGTGGGGCAGCAGGGCCGGCTGGGAGCGCACGCGCCTTGCAGCGAGGCTCGCTATCCGCGCCATTAGCGAGTCCAGCCGGCGGGCGGCTGGTCGCAGGTTCAACTCTTTGCCCATCCACGCCGTTTTTCTGCCGGCTCAGCCAAGACGACAGCGTGTAAAGTACCGAGGGCGCGCAGCGGCCGTCGTGGCGGCTCTCTGGCCGCACCGGTAGGGTGGTTGAACGGCGGCCGGGAAGTCGTGGGTTTGGATCTTGCCACTTCTTCAAAATTTTTCTTGTGCTTCTGCTTGGAACACAGAGGGTAAAATATACTTTTGAACATGGCGTGGGCATGGCTCTCGGCCGTGCGCGCTGCGTCACTGAGAGATGCAGGCGTTGGGTTTCCACGCGGACGAGCCACGACGCCACGCAAGAGAGAGAGAGAGGACGTCCGCTCGCAGAGAGCAAAGCGTCGCCGTGGACCCCATTCTGAAACTGGCGCCGCCGCCTCGGAGCGCGGCGGGTTCGAGTTCCGGCTGCGGCTCCGGCGGCGGCGCCACCTGGGAGATAATCCCAGCAGCACTAACCCTCAGCCTCACCCGGGCGGCACGCGGCACGCGGCACGCGGCACGCGGCACGCGGCCGGAGCACCGATATCTCGGGAGTGCCATCGAGGGCCGGCGACAAAGCCGGCCGTTGTGGCGCTGCCCGCCCCAGGGCTCTCTCGCTCTAGCTCTCTCTCTCTCCCTCTCCCCCCTCCCCTCTCTCTCTCTCTCTCTCTCTCTCCGCTCTCTCTCCTATCTCTTTCTCTCTCAGGAAGCCCCTGCGGGAGATCCTCCTCCCGGACGACCGCAGAAACGTTCGCGCAGAGTCGGGGCGGTCCACGCGCGCGCGAGAGTTCGGAATGGACCGGCTGCCTCCTCGTCCCTGCATTCTAAGAGAGTGGAGAGCACGAGAGACAGAGAGAGAGAGCACACCAGAAAGAGAGGGAGAGGGAGAGAGGGAGGGGTGTGTGGGGGGGTGGAAGGCAGAGGGAGTCACCGCAGCGACCAGACCAAAAGGCTTTGTACTAGGCGTTGAGCTCCGTTGGTGTCGGTGACGACCCTCTCCCTCTCCCTCTCTTGTTTCTCTCTCTCTGTCTCTCACGTTCTCAAGTCTCGTCGTCGCCTCTCGTGCCGCACGATGTACCGCCGTAGGTAACCGTGCGAGTAGAGCACGAGGCCTTTGTAGAGGATTAAAAAAAAGGAAAGACGAGAAATGTTTAAAAAGTAAAATAAATAAATAATTGAGATGGGGTTTGCGAGGTAGGCAACCGCGCGTTGTGCACGCAGGTGAGTCGCGCGGGGTGGCCTACCCCCGCACCCGCAGGCGGCGCGGAGGCCTCGGCTCCAGGTGCCGGGACAGACTCCAGGACAGACTCCAGGGGAGACTCCAGGGGAGGCTCTAGGGGAGACTCCAGGGCTGACCCCAGGGGAGACCCCAGGGGAGACCCCAGGGGAGGCCCCAGGGGAGACCCCAGGGGAGACCCCAGGGGAGACCCCAGGGGAGACCCCAGAGGAGACCCCAGAGGAGACCCCAGGGGAGACCCCAGGGGAGACCCCAGAGGAGACCCCAGGGGAGACCCCAGGGGAGACCCCAGGGGAGACCCCAGGGGAGACCCCAGGGGAGACCCCAGGGGAGACCCCAGGGGAGACCCCAGGGGAGACCCCATCGCCGCGTACGAGCGCCGTGGCAGCGGTACCCGGACAAATGGGCATCCCGGACCCCGCGAAGAGGGGGATTTCTGAGGGCCACGGATGGAGCAGCGGGCGGCTCACAGCGGGCCCGGCGAACAAATGAATTCCTGCAGCGCTGCTCGGAGGAGAGGGGGTGGGGGGCTGCAGGGCGGCGGCGGCGGCAAGCCACCAGCTGCGGCAGCTGCGGCAGCTGCGGCAGCTGCAGCTGCCAGCCGCTATTGAGGAGGCCCAGTCAGGCCGGGCGGGACGCTGCCGCAGAAGTGTGTACCCAGCAGCCCCGCCCCCCCGCAGCCCCGCCCCCCGCAGCCCCGCCCCCCGCAGCCCCGCCCCCCGCAGCCCCGCCCCCCGCAGCCCCGCCCCCCGCAGCCCCGCCCCCCGCAGCCCCGCCCCCCGCAGCCCCGCCCCCCGCAGCCCCGCCCCCCGCAGCCCCGCCCCCCGCAGCCCCGCCCCCCGCAGCCCCCCTCGCCCCCCGCAGCCCCGCCCCCCGCAGCCCCGCCCCCCGCAACCCCGCCCCCCGCAGCCCCGCCCCCCCGCAGAGCGAAACAACAACTCGAATGCAGTGCTCGCTAGCCGCGCTCCACTGGGCCACGGCCCCTGCGGCCTCGGTACGGCTGTGTGACTGCCGCCCCTCCTTACCCGGGCCCGGGGATAGGGCGCCGCACTCGTTAAAAAAACTCGTGAAGAAAAAAACAATTCGTGATACAAATCATTGCGTGGGAGTTCCACCCCCAAAGAGTTTGTACTTTCCCAAAACATGATGGCCGAAAATGTGGTACAACAATTATTTGTTGTGCAAAAGTTTGTTTGTAAAATTTTCTAAAAAGTTTTAAGGGATACAACGTCTCCTAATGCTTTTTTCAAACGGGTAAGCGACCAAGGAGTGAGTTGGAGTACCCCATTTATATATACCTCTCTCTCTTACTCTCCGTGTGGCTCCGGCTCCCACTTCCCTCCGTGTCCTGGCAGAGCCTGGCGGGTAGGACCCTCGCCCCCCATAATGTTCACCAATCGCCTGATTCTGTTGGCCAAAGCCAACACCCGCTGCTCCCCCCCCCCCCCCCCCCCCCCCCCGGGCCCCCTCCGGCCCCCTCCCCCGGCACACGGCTCTCCTCCCCGGAAGAGCTCGAGGCGATTGCAACAAATGTTGGACCTGCTCGCCGCCCGCCTCCGCCATCTACCTTTGGCCTTGTTGTCTCACTCACTCCCCGCCCGGAGCCCATCCCCGCCCGTCCGCCCTCTCTCTCTCTCTCTCTCTCTCTCTCTCTCTCTCTCTCTCTCTCTCTCTCTCTCTCTCTCTCTCTCCCTCTCTCCCTCTCTCTCTCCCCTCTTGCTGGTCCTCCTTTATTGACTCTCGCCTTCCCGACGGCCATCTCGAGCAGCAGCCGTTGCGCTGAGCGCCACAAGAGCGCGCTGCGGTCGGGGGAAGCGGCCCGCCCGCCGCGGCAAGTTTAATGGCAGTCCGGGCCCCGTACAATAGCAAGCCGTGGCAAAACGGAATTGTTCTTATTATATTCAGGTCGGTTGGTAACACGCTCCGGTAGGGCTGATGATTCTGCTGGCTGAGTACCCTCTATCGGATTTCGCGCTCCTCGCACCTCAGGAGCCCCCCTCCCCCTCCTCCTCCCCCTTCTCCTCCTCCTCACCCCCCGCCCGCCGCGCCCACTCTCATGCGTTCGAGTTTCTGCTAGTTGGGTGCTTAAGACTTGTTCCTCCCCGATTCTCTCTCTCTCTCTCTCTCTCTCTCTCTCTCTCTCTCTCTCTCTCTCTCTCTCTCTCTCTCTCTCTCCCTCTCTCCCTCTCCTAATTAGACGGTCCTGCGCAAACTTTGCCTGCATCGACGCTTTTCTTTTCCGACTCGCCGGAGGCGCGGCACATCGGCCAGCAGCAGGAGAGGAGGTAAGGTGTGTGGGAGCGGGTACTCTGAGCCGCTGCCGCCACCGCCGCCCTCCCGGCCCTATGATTGTGCAGGTGTGCCAACTTTACAGCGGCGGTGGCAGCGGAGCAGGGGACCGTGAGCCTTTCGTGAGGCTTTGGTTAAATAATAACTTTTAACACGATCAGCGCGGCGGTGTATCGGGACACGAGGCGGCCTCATCGCGGGAGGCGGCGGCGGCGGCGGCTTGTGTTCAATCACGTCAGAGGGCGCCCCGGGCGCTCCGCGGGGGCGCTCCGCGGGGGGCGCCGCGGGGGGCGCCGCGGGGGGCATTATCGGCCGATATTATTAATATTAATACGATTAGCACGGGACGCCCGCGCGCTGCACCGTTACAGGCCGCGGTATCGCAGTGTGGCGTGCGACGGAATCAGATCCGCATTGATGGTATTTGACGGGGCCGCGGGCCGTGGCGGCAGCGGCCGAAGGGATGTCGGTCTTCATTATGATTGTCAGCGACTGCCGCGCTGCTAGCGGCGGCGGCGCCCTGGGAGGCAGCGGCGGCAACTCACTGCCTGCTCCGGAGCCGCGGAGCCGCGGAGCCGCGCGGGGGCGTCCATTCCGCCAGCGCCTTAGCTCTCTCCTCCCCGCCCTCCACCTCCCCCTCCTCCGCCTCCTCTCCGCCCCCTCCATTTTCCACGCCGTTTGTGTCTGCATTAAAGATCGTTCGAAGCGCCATTGTCTTACAGTGTGCAGGGAGGGGAATCAGAAGTTATGAACTTGGCGCCGAGGGGCAGGGCGACGGTGCGTGCGCGCGCGCCCAGGAGGAGGGAGGGGAGGGGAGGGGAGGGGAGGGGAGGGGAGGGGAGTGGAGTGGGGGTCATTGGCGCCGGCTCCGTACGAGCACGGAGCGGAGCAGCGTCTGCGGAAAATCAAGCGTCGAATCGACTGCTGGAAGCACTGGTGGAGGGCATGGAGGGCGGACGCGACAAAAATCTTCTTGTCCTGTGGTCGTCACGCGCACGGTGTGACGTCACGCACGGTGTGACGTCACGCACGCCGCGGCCGGTCCAGTCCATGCAGACTGGGCGTCGCGCAGTGTCTGCCCCCCCCCCCCCTCCCCCCGGGTCCTCTTTTTTTTATTGCGTACCCCTTTGAGTGTGTGCGCGCGCGCTCGCCATTCATCTTTCTGTTATTCTGATGGCGAAATGGTTTATTTCCCGCCAAAAAAGGAACAAGTCGGAATGAGGAGCATTCATTCCGTCGTCCGCCGCCCCCTTGTTCTGCGTATTCCTGTGTGAGTGTGTGCGTGCGTGTGCGTGCGTTCCCGCGCGTGTGTGCTACCGTATCTTTTTCGCTCCCGCCCCGCTTCACGTCTATATAATTTTCTTTGGCCTCACCCACCCCCCACCCTCACACCTCCCCCTCCCCCTCGCACCCTCCCCCCACCCTCACACCTCCCCCTTCCCCCTCGCACCCTCCCCGTTGCCTCCCTCTACTGTCTCTTCTCATATCGCAGATGGACGCGGAGAGGCGGGCGTGGCGGCGGGGAATTTCAGAGAAGAGGGACACGAAGGGGGGAGCGGGGAGAGGGGGGGCGGAGGGGAGAGAGAGAGAGAGAGAGAGAGAGTGAAAGAGTGAGAGAAAGAGAGAGAAAGAGAGAGATAGACAGGGAGAGTAAGAGAGGGAGATGGTGTGCTGGCAGAAGGCGGGCCGGCCGCGGCCGCAGCACGGAGCGGGAGCCGCCGGGCAGGTCGGCAACACGCTCACACCCGCGCGCTGCCTAACCCCCCGGGCGCTACGCCGCTGCCGCCGCTGCCGCCCTGCCCGCCTCCACTCTCTCGGACGCGACCTATGCCGCCTCACCGTCAGTCTTTCCTATCCTGACGCGTTGACGACAAACCGAGTCGCGGGCCGCGAGGGGAGAGGAAGAAGGGTCTCTGACCTGTTTGTCCCGGCCGGCCGCGGAGTGCAAGCCGAGTCCTCGGCGCCGACCCGCCCCCGTGGCCGTATTGTGGAGGGGGGAGGTGTTGCAGTGGCACTTAAATTGTGATAAAACGTTATCTCCCCGGGCCGTCAGGGAAGTGAGAGGAGGCGAGAGGGCCGCGGGGGATCGGGCCGCGTCTCCCCCCTCCCCCTCTCAGGGATTTATTTCTCGCTTATTCAGGTCTACGAATTTTGGAATCAGCCGTTATGATTGTCGCGGGCGCATGGGCGACATAATCTCTTACTTTCTCCATCTCTCCGCTCCCGCTCTCTCCCATCTCTCTACCTCCCTCCTCGTTTTCTCTCCCTCTCTTTCTCTCACTCTCCCTATCGTTGCTTCTCCCCCACCGCTCTCCCTCTCTCTCTCTCTCTCTCTCTCTCTCTCTCTCTCTCTCTCTCTCTCTCTCTCTCTCTCTACCGCCCTTTCCCCTCCCCTATATATCTCTCTCTCTCGCACACACACACGCACGCTAACGCGGTGCGCCGCCTTTACGTCTATATTTGTCTCTCTCGCACCCAGGGCGGCCCCCAGGGTGAGCCTAACCGGTGAGTGATGGGTGGCCGTATAAAACACACGCCGAGACAATTCGGGGCTCCTAAGGACCGTGGAGCACCGGGCCGGGAGGCCGTCGGGCCGCGCCGAGGCTGCCCGAGGCTGCCCGAGGCTGCCCGAGGCTGCCCGAGGCGGGGCGGCGGCCAGCTCCTGGGCCCCCTAATCCCCTCCCTTTGTCGTGGGGGGGTCCTGGGGGGGTCCTGGGGGGGTCCTGGGGGGGTCCTGGGGGGTCCTGGGGGGTCCTGGGGGGGGGGGGGGGGGGGGTCCTTGGGGCCGTGGCGCCGCCGCCGGGGTCCCGGCCGCGCGGCCCCCTCGGTGCGAGCAGGCTTATTTTTCGGACGTCGGGCCCGCAATATCAGCCGCCCCCGGCCCGCCCCTCCACTATATGTGCGGCAAAGGACGGGCGGCCGGCGAGCGGCGCCTCTGTGACCCGGAGAAATGGCTTCATCCGCCGAACGCGGCGGCGGCGGCGGCGGCGGCGGTGACGGCGGCGGCGGCGGCGCCTCGCACGGGAGCGAGCGCAGCCCCGACCGGGACGCTGGATCTGCAAAGATGCGAGGCATTTACTTCGCCGCGGCGGCACACTTAAAAATAACTCCTAAAATGAAACAGATTTTTGGATTTTGTGGTGGCACTGCTTTATCCCTGCGCCGCTCTCAGCTCCTCCCAGCTCCGGCTCGGCTCGAGACCGCCTCGGCCCGTCACGCTTACACATCTATCAACCTCACTCCCACCCCGTCCGCATCGCAAATGTGGAGGGGGGGGGGGGGGAAGCACCCGAAAGTTTTGTCCGCGTACCAAAACCGCGTACCAGGCCGATAATGCACAATTTTTTCCGTGCGGTGTTTTTACTTCCAGGGGAAAAAAACGGAATAACAAAACACGAAACATGTAACAATGCTGAGAAAAATCGCGAGCGAAGGGGTAAAAGATGGAGATAGAGTGCGCTCAAAAGATGACGCACAAAACTACATGGCCGTGGTGTTGGCGCTCGTCGCTGTGAGTCATGAGGCCGAGAGTAACCGAGGGGTACCCCACTGCTTCCAGTCCAGTCACTCTCCAGTCAGACTCCAGTCAGACTCCAGTCAATTTCCAGTCGGACACGTCGTGCGGCTACAGTGCCGGGAGCGCATGGCCACCCCACACCGAAGTTCGGTAGCCGCGTGGTTAGCGAGTCCGGCCGGCGGGTGGCTGGTCGGATGTTCAACTCTTTGCCGGTCCGTGCGTTTTTTCTGTCGGCTCAGCTAAGGCGACGGTGTGTAAAGTACCTGGGGCGCGCTGCCGCCACCATAGCGGCTCTGTGGCCGTATGGGCAGGGTGGCTGGCCAGCGGCCGAAAGGTCGTTGGTTCGAGTGTGGCTAGTCCGGTCTAAATTTTTCTTGTGTCTGCGTTTGGAAGGCAGAGGGTAAAATATACTTCCGAACGTGACGTCGGTATGGCTGTCTGAACGGCCGTGCGCGCTGCGTCACTGAGAGATGTAAGCGTTGGGTTTCAACTTGAAGATTCCCGCAGCACGGTCGGGCTTACCCCCGTTCCCGGGTCCGAGGTTCTCTCGGTCGCCCGGGGTTTCCGGCGGGGGGGCTCTGTGTCTACCAAGGAAACTTGGTTCGGAGACTCGGGTGTATGCTACGGGGGTACCTAGGGTTCGGTACCTTCGTTTTCGCTCCCTGTGAATCTGGCAGACGAGGACACGCCGTCGCGACTAGGGTTCGTCGTGAAGTACAGCAGCTTCGGCTGTGTACGATATAGGAAAGCCTACCTCCCCCCCAATCCGCTCGGGAGTGGCCGCAGTGCCACAGACCAACCAGCCAGTCGAAGGGAGTTGATTCCGGAAATCTGGCTGGCGGAGGGGGCTACATTGACCGTTGCGGAAGCGTGCCCCTGAAAAAGGCCGCTGCGTTGTGCCGGTGTCTTTGCGGCGGTCAATACCTGGTACACCGGTTCCCATTCGAACACCGAAGTTAAGCAGGAGGGTTCCAGGCGGAGGCCTAGGACGAGGTAGTGCCCACCCATTTTTGCAATTTTTTTTCCCATTTTTGCAATTTTTTTTCATAAGTATCCACATGTTTCTAAGCGAAACAAAAATATTTTCGTTTTGAGTTTTGGTCACGGTAGGAATGACTTTTTAACCTACTTTGGGGTGGGTAGAAGCTCAGAACACAAAACCAAAATTTTCATTCCAGTCAATGGAAAAGTCCGGTCCAGTCACCAGTCGGTGTACACCCATCCGCGAGCTGAGGCCCCCCTCGAGAGTAACCCATGAGTAACCCTCCCGGGGCCGACTCTCTGACGAGAAGACAACGGGGAGCCCGCCCTGCAGCCCAGCAGCCCTGCAGCCCAGCAGCCCTGCAGCCCAGCAGCCCTGCAGCCCAGCAGCCCTGCAGCCCTGCAGCCCTGCAGCCCTGCAGCCGCAGCCCGTGCCCTCTGCGGCCCCCCAGTCCGACCCCTGCACCCGCGCGGGGCGGCCGTAGCTTCAAGAGTCGCTGCTGCGTTGTAAAGGCGTCGTTGGCTATTACGGGCGTTAGTTGTCTACACACACACACACACACACACCGTCACTTATAATCCCCCCACAACGGCCGCACAATAATGCCCTGAGACTCGACTCTGAAAGCTTCGCAGAAATACTTTGTACTAAGAGCCCCGCGTCGGTCAGCGGAAGCCATGCCGAGCCGCTGTGGCACCGCGGTCCTGTCCTGAGCTGCTCTCACACATCGACGCGCCGACCGGATAAAGCACTGCCCCCCCCCCCCCCCCCGGATAAAGCACTCCCCCCCCCCACGCCCTGTCTGCCTTTTCCCTTCTCCCTCTGGCGCTTAACAATAATTGCGTCTGGAACACGGAAACTTGGTAAAGCCTTGGCGAGTTTAAGTGTGTGTGTGTGCGTGTGTGCGTGCGTGCGGGCATGCTGCCGCTGCTGCTGCTGCTGCTGCTGCTGCTGCTGCAAGTTCGCACCTCGCGGATCTCTGGATTCTGGATCCAACAGCAGTGGTTGCTGTTTGCCGTTATCCGCAGCCGCCGGCCCGCAGCCCGGCCCTGTCTGCCGACGGCTCCCCCGGCTTTGCGAGGGCCCCCGCTGCCCCCGCTGCCCCCGCTGCCCCCGCTGCCCCCGCTGCCCCCGCTGCATCCGCCAGGCCAGGCTATCTCCCTGATTAGAGCGCACACAACAAGTTAATCTGCATTCGTCGATTCTGCTATGATTGCGAAAGCCCGACCTCCTGCACCTCCTTTCCTGGGCCGGCTTGGCCTGCTTCCTTGCGGCTGTTGCCGAACGCTCTACGTGCCCCCCCCCCCCCCTCCCCTTCCTCCTGGACCCGCCCCGCCAATTCTCCGGTCTGAGCTTCTCTTGTTTGACGGCGTAACTCAGCAGGAATAGAGCCGGGCACAGGGGAGCTCTGCTGAGTATGTGTGGGACAGAGACAACCACCCGCCACGGTCACCGCGGCGGCGAGTGCGACAGAGACAGAGACGGCAGGCGGACAGCGAACTGGAGAGGCTCGCAAACACAATTTTTTTTCATTTTTTTTTTTACAAAAAGAAAAAATAATCAGAAAAAAACAAAAGTAGTAAATCTTTGCTGGGTGCCTCCGCGGGGATCGGGATTTTGTTTGCAATGTCCCCTACAAGATGGGCGCGGTCGTGCGAGAGGGAAGGGAAAATGGAGTGGGATGGGGATGAGCGTGGAGAGGGGTAGGATGATGCGGCGGGGCCGGGGCCGGGGGCAGGGCGCGCTGCAGCCGCCGGCCGCGGCTTCTAAAACCCAGTTTATAGCGGGCGCCGTACTCGGGTGCGTCCCTCACGTCCGGAGGGAGGGGGGGGGGGGGGGGGGGGGGGGGGGGAGGGGGGGGGGGGGGGGGGGGGAAGGGGGGGGGGGGGGGGGGGGGGGCACCCCCTTCTCCTTACTGCGCGTTCGCACGTATGTACGATGTTGTCTATCAGCAACTGAATTCCGTGTCGCGGCCCTGCGCCCTGACCCCGCTCCGCCCTTTCAGTCGCTGAATTTTCCATAGCGGTGCTCGTCTCATCCCGGTCGTCTCGCAGTACGGCGCACTGCTGCACTGCTGCACTGCTGGCTTTATGAAATAATATATATAAGCAGTAAAAGGGGAAGAAGAAGAAGAAGAAAAAAACTGCTGGTGCTCCTCCCTCTTTTAACGACGGTCTCCTTGTTGTTTCCTTTTTCCTGCAGGTAAGTGTCCCGCCCGCCACGTTTCGGGCCGCAGCTGCAGGGACTGGCCGGGCCGCCGCGCGCGCCCGGCCGGGTGAGTAACCGCTTTACTCAGCTATTTTAATTACCCCGGGAAATATGGCACCACTTTGCCGCGCGGCGCCACGCCGCGCGCCTGACCCGGCCTGCAGGCCGCCGGCCCGGCCGGTCTCAAAAGCAACGGCGCTTAATATCTCCCCGAGAAGTAAACATTTGAATTTTAATATTCCTCCCGCCCTCCCTTGCGCTCTCCCCCGCCACGGCGGATCCCTCTGCCCCGGTGGCGGTCCGCTCGGTGCAGGCGCCTCGCGGTGCCGCGCAGCGCCCGCATCATGAAAGATGTGCTAGTTTTCTTTTTGTCCGAGTTTTATAGAGTGGCGCTGGAGCGTTTTTGATGGGGCGTTGGTTGGCTTGGCCATTCGGAGGGAAAAGGTATGAAGGTAAGAGAGAGAGAGAGAGAGAGGGGGTAGGCGGTGTGAGGTGACCTTGGAAAGGCAGAGGAATTTTTGAAGAAAAAAACTTTTTGGGTCGTTTTTCTTTTACTTTTAATTATTTTCTTGTTTCTTTTTCTGGAATATGAAAAAAAAAATAAAGGCATAGGCATTTAGCGGGGTACCTCCCGCCCACCTCGACCCTGTGACCCTGCGCCCCGTGGGCCGCCTCCTCTCGGAGGGAACATTTTCGGGGGGCAGGATAAATGAGCGGGCCGCGCCGGCCGCTGCCAATATCGCAGAGAGTGAGTAGGCAACCTTCCCCTGGAGCCCGGCACGCGGCACGGTCTGGTTTACAAAAGGCGGGCGCAAAGTCGATAGGCCAGTGAGGCCCCGGCGTGTCTGGCCCTGGGCGCAGGGTGAGAGGGGGCTGCCGGGGGCGGCACGGCCGGGGGCGGCACGGCCGGGGGCGGCACGGCCGGGGGCGGCACGGCCGGGGGCGGCACGGCCGGGGGCGGCACGGCCGGGGGCGGCACGGCCGGGGGCGGCACGGCCGGGGGGCACGGCCGGGGGCGGCACGGCCGGGGGCGGCACGGCCGGGCGGCACGGCCGGGGGCGGCACGGCCGGGGGCGGCACGGCCGGGGGCGGCACGGCCGGGGGCGGCACGGCCGGGGGCGGCACGGCCGGGGGCGGCACGGCGGGGCGGCGGCGCGGGCCCTTTGGACGCGGATGCGGACCGGCCGCCCTGCCATACCCCGGCCGAGGCCGCCGAACAGCCCCCCTGCAGGCCCGCCTTGCCCCGCCTGCCTGACGTTGTTTTGAGGAGAACGGTCTCGGACGTCTTTTCCACTCCGGGCCCCCATCCATCTACGCAGACCCAGTCCGTCGCAGGCAACCCCTCCCCCCCCCCCCCCCCTCCCTCCCTCCCTCCGCCCTCCCCTCGCTTATAGACGCCGCCTTTCTCAAAATGTGAAAACGGTTCGCGTCAGCAGCGCAGAAAGACCATTGATCCCAGATCCCAGCGGCCCACTAGGTTGAACTGTACGGTGACCGAGGTGCTGCTTAAATCGGTTTCAATCCGTTTCAATCTCATCTTGTTTTGTATTTTTTTTGAGCCTGAAAACAAAACAAAATTTTGCTCAAAATTTTCCATGAGTAACATTTACCTGCTCTCGTAGTACAGACGCGCTGGAGGGGGGGAGGGGGGGGGGCAAACGGTTGGGGAAACTCGGCAAAGAGCATACAGCAGCACTGCTCACGGAGTTATCAAATAGTGTATCGCAGGAATAGTAGGGCGAATGCTCGTCGCGCTGCATCAAACATGCAAAACGTATGGCGGCACTGCGAGTGGGCGTGTCTGTGTGTGTGTGTGTGAGAGAGGAGAGAGGGCGGACGTACTAAGACTGACAGAGAGAGAGAGAGAGAGAGAGGGGGGGGGGCGGACGCCTCGCCCTATCTAGGACAGAAGCGTCACTCACATTATAAATACACCTGCCGACCCGGGGGCGGCGGAGCGCAGCATAGAAACCGTGAGATGGCCTGCGATTTATTCATAATATTTCCCCAGCTGGACTTCTGCTGCCCTCCGCTGTCCTGTAGCCCTACAAAAATACCGCAAGACCCACATACACACACACATGCGCACACATACACACCCACGTGGGCGACTAACCAGCCCTCTTTCTCTCTCACTGCTACCACACCGCCAGCCATCCCCACCCCTGAAGGAAAGGACCTCCCTCCTACGGCATCCCGACGCCTTACAAGGCGCTGTACCGCTTTGCCCTCTCTCTCTCTCTCTCTCTCTCTCTCTCTCTCTCTCTCTCTCTCTCTCTCTCTCTCCTCCCCTCCCTCTGTATGTGTGTAAGGTTTGTGGGATGGTGTTCGGTGCCAAACCGTCGTCGCTTCGTCGCGAGGCGTGCGTGCGTGTGCGTCCGTGTGTGTGCGGCGCGTGCGTATTTGCTGAGTACATATGTATGCTTTTCATCCCGACCGTACACGGCGTTGCCGCTAATTAGGAGAAACCCTCGGCTTTCCAATTTAAGACGTCCTCGCGTCGCCACTTTCCAGAGTTTTGCGTGCGTGCGTGCGTGTGTGTGTGCTCCGCGTGTGTGTGTGTGTACGTGGGGGGGGGGGGGGGGCGTGCCAGCCGGCAGTGGCGTAGCTCCACCGCCACCGCCATCGCGGAATGCCCGATACCGTTAGCGGTCCTCGTTACTCCGCAGCAATAGCAAGGCTGTGATTGAGCACAATTTTCTCCGCGGCCCGGCGTGCTGCGCGTAGCCACGTAGCGCTTGTACGCAGACGGAGGGGGTTTGGGGTGGAGGGGGCGGGCCGGGCGATGGTCCGATAATTATTTGACTTTGCCGCAAGACATGCCTTTCGGAGCTAAAAATAAACCCGTGCGCTGGAGAGAGAGAGAGAGAGAGAGAGAGAGAGAGAGAGAGAGAGAGAGAGAGAGAGAGAGAGAGAGAAGCCGTTGCTTTCGGAGCCGCGGGTCGGGTATTTTGTTTTCTTTTTATGCGAGGAGATATATTATTCGGGTGTAGATTACACGGCTTGGCTGGCTGTTGGGGCGCGGCAGGGGCGGCATGAGGGGCGCGGGGGAGGCGTTTGGGGCGCAGAATGTTTCGCCGACGTTTGCTGACGTCAGGCTGCCAAGCCTCGCCGCCGCCGCCCCCGGCCTGCCGCCGCCCCCACGGCCTGCCGCCGCCCCCACGGCCTGCCGCCGCCGCCTCCACTCAAGTCGGGCATAAACATTGCCGGGGAAAACTAGTAATCAGTATTTGCGGAGCGCTATCAATCGTTGTTGCTGCCCGCGGGCGGCTAGGCTCGGCTCGGCTCAGCTCGGCTCGGCTCGGCTCGGCTCGCCTCGGCTCGGCTCGGCTCGGCTCTCTGCGCGGCTCGGCACGGCCCGCCCCCGGGGCGCGCGGCCGGGGGGGGGGGGGGGGGACGGAGCGTCAGGGAAGGGTTAATTGGCTGCTGGTTTAAGGATCCGCGCCGCGGCGGGGCTCGCAAGGGCGGAAGCAGGGGGCCCTCCGGCAGCAGCGGGCCTCAGCTTATCTCAGTTTTTGAGAAAATAAAATGGAAAATAGTGAGCAGTATGCAGAATATGAAGTCATCTGAAAGGACAAAAAAAATCATGCTTGAACGAAACTTCTCTTTTTTTTCGGGGTGTTCCACCCTTAATCGCTTGCCTGTCCGGGGGGCGTCGCTCGTGAGGGCCTCAGGGGCCGTGGGGAGCCGCGCACCGACAACCTTCAACCCTTTTGCCCCCTTCCCTGCTTCCCCCCACCCCCTCCGCTTGTACCCCTTTTTCTGGGTCCGGGTCAAATCCCACCTAAAATGACTAGTCCCCGCTCGCTACGAGAGCAGGGCAGCACCCGCGTGGGCACCCTATGGCGCCCCGCGATACGACCCCGGCCGGGGGAGGGGTGCTCCGGCCGGTACTCATCCCCCCCCCCCCTCTCTCTCTCTCTCTCCTCTCTCTCTCTCTCCTCTGCCGATCCGCAGCCGAAAGGGGAAAGGAAAGGGAAGCAAAGGAAACGAAACTTCCCCTTTTCCCACGGTCGTATAATTCGGCAGCGCGCAGCCGCGGCCGTAACACGACCGTAACGAAGCAGAAAGACTTGTGTTGTGCGGGCCGCGCGTGCGTGCGTGCGTGCGTGCGTGCGTGCGTGCGTGCGTGCGTGCGTGCGTGCGCGTGCGTGCGGGGTCAGTGCAGGAACCCCCCGCGAGGAAAGAAACGCCGGCCGGGCTGGCAGGGCCCCCCTGAGAAGTCGTGCCACCAACACGACCCCCGCGGCGCCACCTGAAAATACACATTAAACTGCGGTGAGTGTAACGTCGGGCAGAGAGAGAGAGAGAGAGAGAGGGGGGGGGGGAGGGAGGGGGACGGGGCGTCCGTGTCGGCAATCTCTGCCCGAGTTACGCGGCTGTGATTCTCTGGGCTCATTAGCCGCCGCATACAACGCAGCGGTAATGGCGATATGGCGGGCGGGCGTAATGCACAGCAGCGGTGCAGTGCGCCCCCACTCCGTCCCCGCGCCGCGGAACTGTTATCAAGTGCTCTTTCAACCTACGGAGAATATTTGAAATCGCGCGTGCCAGCGTGGGAGCGGAGCCGCGTGCCCCCCGGCGGGCGCCCCCCGCAGCCCAATGCCCACCGGCTCCAATGCCGCGGTGTCGTTCCGGTGCCGGACGGAGCACCCCCCGCGCAAACTCTGCTGCCCGCGATCCGCAGCGCCATCTCTCGGCCGTCGCCGTGAAGTAAGCCCCTGGGAGGTAGTCGCGGACGGCCCGCACTACAGCGGCGCTGTGCGTGTTGCCTAGATGCCGGGCGGCGGCGTTTGCCGCTGGCTCTCGGGCAGCGGCCGGCTGCTCGCGCCGCGCGTTTCCGACGCGCTCTGGGCTAGGCTGACCGCGCCGGCCTCTCCGAAGTTGCCGCGCCGCTCCCGGCTTCGCGGCCCCCCGTCGCACCTGTGGGCTGCACTCCGACGTGCCGGGGATGGCCCCCGCGGGCGCGAGGACGCGTCGGGAGCGAGACAGACGGAACGCTGCCCTCCCCGCACCGCCCCACCCCGCCCCACCCCGCCCCGCCCCGCCCCGCCCCGCCCCGCCCCGCCCCGCCCCGCCCCGCCCCGCCCCGCCCCGCCCCGCCCCGCCCCGCCCCGCCCCGCCCCGCCCCGCCCCGCCCCGCCCCGCGCGCACCTGCCGTATTTGAGGCCGGTAATTACACTGAGTAATGGCCCCCTCGAACAATCCCATTTATTCGGCCTGGCATCAGCGCGCGGCGCCGCGGCCGTCGCCCCGCCAGAGGCGGACAGAAGCGCAGCGCCGGCGTCCTGCTCCTCTGACGGCGTCCTGCTCCTCTGACGGCGTAATCGGCTCACAGAGTCGCATCGCGGCCGCCGTGTCCTGATTGTGAGCCCGTTACGGAATACGCTGCGCGGTGCAGCGGCGCCCGCGGCTCCGGGCTCCGGGCCGGGTGCGAGCAAGCGTGCCGTCATGGAAGATAAAAAATTTGAATCTATTTATTTTCTAATAAAAACAAAATGTTGTGCGATTTTTAACTTTCCCTCGTCTAACCACTCTTTGACTTTCCTGCCTAAAGAAAATTATTTGCCAACTGTTTTGAGTGTGAACATTGAATTTTATTTTCGTCGAGTGATACGACACACCCCCGCAACAGCGGCGTGGTGCGGACACACACACACACACACACACACACACACACACACACACACACCCGGCACCGCGCGTCCTGATTGGTCGAGGCCGGGTCCCGCGGAGGAGGATCCCGGAGGACCCCCCGCGGCGCGGATCCCCGGGGGATCATCAATCCCGGGCGCGGCAGGACTTTTGCGCTCGCTGATGATTGCTGATGATCGCTGATGATTGCTGGCCGCGGGGGTATGACCGATACTGATACACTCCACCGCGTGTGCCCGCGGCCTCGACCCCCCGCGAACCCGGGTGTACTACCCCCCGCGATGACCGGAGGCGGGCCACACACACACACACACACACACACACACACTCACACATGCACACACGATAGCCGCGACGAACGGTTGCGGGAACAACAACAACAACAGCAGCAGCGGCGGGGCAAACTTGAACTGCTTGCTGTTGTTGTTACTGCCTCCGGCCCGCGGCGGCCCCGGGGGACGGACTAGACAACACGCCGCCAATGGCTGAGCTGATTTACTGGCCCTCGGGGGGGTAGGCAACCCGTTGTTTGCACTGGTGCTGCGGTGCGGCTCTGGCGTCCACCTCAGCATATCTCTCTCTCTCTCCCTCTCCTCCACCATGTGGGCCGACCCGGACTAAAGCAAACCTCCCGCTCTCTCGCCCTCTCTCTCAGGGTCGGGCCCCGCTGCTGCTGCTGTGTAGCACGCTGCTCGCGTAGCCAAGGCCTTATTGGTTTCCGCCGTACCAACAACGAATATCAGGAGCAGCGAGCGTTTTGTTTTGTGGCCATGATATATTAGATCTGTGGACGTATGCGGCACACAGTGGCCGTGGCCGGCCAGCAGGGGGCCGCGCCTGGCCCCGCCCTTCCGTGCTCCTCCCGCACCGACGAGTCCTTCTCTCCCTCACACACACACACAGGCATGCACTTTCTCTCTCACCCTGAGCAGCGTTCCCTCTTAAGCAACCCATCTTCACCCGCGGCCGTCCGTGTCCGCGCGTCGCGGCTCTGGGTGCCGCGGGTTCGAGTACCAGTGTGGTGCTTGAACCCGCGTACTGCATCCGCGCCGCGCCCGCCGCGCCCGCCGCGCCCCGCTGAGTTACAGCCCTCTTATCACCCCGCGCGCTCCGCTATCAGCGTCCGTCCCCCGGCATCGCGCTCACCCCGGTGCCACATCGCCGCCGCCGCACACTGGGGAAAAAAACCCGAAGGCTGTCGGTATTTGAACCCGCGACCGCAGCTGCCGGGCGGTGGCGTCGTACCGGTACGGCCACGGGGGTGTGCCGAGGGCTCGGGGGGGAGGAGCAGGGCCCCCTGCGAGCACACCGCCGGGCGCACAAAAAAACCCGGGACAGAAATTCCCGTGCACCCGCCGCCCGCCGCGGCCGGGTGTTGTACGCCGAGCATGGAGATCCGGAGGGCGTGGCGTGGCGAGGCGAGGGGTTGGGGGAGGGGAGGGGAGGGAGGGGAGGGGGGGAGGGGGGAGGGGAGGGGAGGGAGGGGAGGGGAGGGAGCGCCCCATGAAAATTCAAAACGCGCGCCTGAGCCACAACAGTGGGGACGGCGCTGCGCATCTCCGAGAGACGGCGCACGACGCCTCGGGCCGCCCCCCGACAGGACGGTGGATACAACGCCATCCTGGAGGCGCCCGCCGTCCGTCCCGAGGGACTCCTGCGGGGGGCGGGGCCACGCCTGCCGGGGCGCGCCAGCCACCGCCGCCGGCTCCATTCAACCCGCCAGACGAATTCGCCGTGTAAAATGCTTCAATTTTGTCGGCGGGTCGGGCCGCGTCGGGACGCGCTGCCTTTTACGTCTTCGTGCGAGTATAGTGACAGAGAGCCTTTGAGTGTGTGTGTGTGTGTGTGTGGCAGAGAGAGAGAGAGAGAGAGAGAGAGAGAGAGAGAGAGAGAGCGAGAAAGAGAGGGGAGAGGGTGATCCGCATGGAGGGGGGAGGGGGAGGGGCCGCTGGGCAGGTGGCGGAGCCGCCCCCTCAGCCCGCCTCACGCGACGGCGGGATGTTCGTCCAATCAAGTCGTAGAGAAAGAGAAAACAGGTAAAACAGATAGAAAGAGAGAGGGAGAGAGTGAAGAAGAAGAAGAGGAGGAGGAGGAACACACACCAATGTAGCCAGGCCAGACCCATCTGTCATTCTTTTCATTTGAGTGCAGTAAAATTTTGTGAGTCCCCCCCCCCCCCCGTTCTCTCTCCCTCTCTCTCACTCTCTCTCTCCCTCTCCCCCCCCCCCCCCCCCCTCTCTCTCTCTCCTTTTGTTTTACGGGGGCCTTTTGTGTTCTGGAGGACACGGCATACACACGATGGGTTTCGGGAGGGGGACACTGCAGTGGTAGTCGGTTTTTGTTTACTACCCGCCCCCCCCCCCCCCTGCTTTTGGAGGCCCATGCAAAGCCTCCTGGGTTGTGGGAGCGTTGTCGCCCCGAGGGGTGTGTCTGCCTGTCTGCCTGTCTGCCTGTCTGCCTGTCTGCCTGTCTGTCTGCCTGCCGTCTAAAACAGCCCCCCGCCCCCACCTACCCCACAAGTTACACCAGCACAACAATGTGAGGCTCCAGGAACGCGGGGATCGGAGTATAGAGCGGAGTGCGGGCCGACTTATTCGGAAGAATGCTCGCTGGAGCCTGCTGGAGCCTGGAGCGTGAGGCTGGAGCCGGGGCCGTGTGTGCCGCGGGCCTCCGGCGGCTGCTGGAGTCGGCCGTGCTCCGCGGCGAGCAGCTGGCTCCCGGCGGGTAGGCAGACGCCGGCACGGGTGTCGTGCGGGCTGCCTACGCCGCCGCTCGCAGGCGCCCGCCTCCCCGCTGCTGACTTACTGCGGGCGGGCGGAGGGCTCGGAATGTGGCGCTCGGGGCTCCGGGCCGGGAGGCGGCGGGGCCTTCACGGCTGTCAAACTCCGGGGAGGGAAGAGTTGTTTGAGTTATTATTTTTGGCAGGGCGCCTTCGGTGGCGACCTCCAGCCTCCAGCGGGGCCTCGAGGAGAGCAGCAGGTATTCAGTGGAGACGCCGCCGCCTCGTAGTAAGGGGCCCCCGGATAGGGGCGGGAGCAGGGGGTAGCTGGAGGGGGGCACCGAAAGGGTAATAGCAGTAGTGGAGGAAACGAGCGTCCCCACACCGAGCGGAGCGGCCGGGCAGCAAGCGGGGGCGGCGCTGGGGATCCCAGCCGCACCGGACCACACCGCCGCCAGCCGCCGCCGCCAGCCGCCGCCGCCAGCGCGCGTCGAGACCCGGCCAGGTTCTTTCATGGAAATTTAAATGCATTGCTGGCGGTGAATTGCACAAGTTGGAGTCGGACGGAGCCGGAGGATGTCGGTGAGTGCGCTCGCCTCCTGCCGCCTCTCCCCCCCACCCTCCTCTTCCTCCTCCTCCCCCTCCTCCTCCTGCCGCCCCTCCCCCCCACCCTCCTCTTCCTCCTCCTCCCCCTCCTCCTCCTGCCGCCCCTCCCCCCCACCCTCCTCCTCCTCCTCCTCGAGTACCTGGACAAAGACGAGGCTCTCTGCACTACTGCTCACGGAATCCTCGCGGGGAGTGGGAAGAAAAGAGGGGGGCTCCTGAAAACACACTCCACTTTTCCTCCGAAAATTTCGGGAATTTTTCATACACAAAAGACATTTTTTGGGAGACGCGGAGGCCCAAAATGACACGGGAGTGATTCTAGTTGGCGCTGTGAGCTGGTGTGGCACTGCTGCCGCGCTTCCACACGCCCCGCCCCGCAAACGGTTTGATAGTTTTCACAAACTTGAGGGCGCCGCGCCGGGCCGGAAGTTTGGAGTAGAGATGAGGGTTAGTGGATGCGGGGGTCAGTCCCGCTTCCCGACGGGGTCGTTCGCCGGCCAGCCCTCCGCGCGCGGCCACCAACCGGGGGGGGGGGGGGCGGTGCAGCGGCTGCCGGCGCGGTCCGGGCCCCCCGCGGCCCCCACGGCCCCCACGGCCCCCGCGGACCCCCACAGCTGCCCCAATCGAGCCAAAGCCAGCAGATCGCAACTTTTAATTGCGCCTAATGCTCAGAGTGTTTGGCGTCGGGGGCCGCGGCCCCGCTGGGAGCCCCCTCCCGTCCCTCCCCGCCCCCTCCGGCTCACCCACCGCCCCAACCGCTGAGGGCGCGTGACAACATGTGACCCACCCTCGCTAGAAAATCAGCGCCGACATAATGGCGGCCCCGAGTGAGGCCCGGAGCCCGGGGCCCGCACCTCCTCTCCCCGCGTGGAGGTCGGCTGCGGTGCGGGGTCCACCGCTCCGCGCCAAAAGGCCTCCGCCCGCCTCCGCAGGTCCGCAGGGCCGCAGGGCCGACACCCTTTTCTGTGCAGTAATTGGCTCCCGGCGCCTTTTCACTTTCATATAATCCTGACAGGTAAGAGGCGCGTGGAAACCCCCCCCCCCTCCTCCCCCTCTCTCCTTCTCTCTCCCTCCTCCCTTCTCTGCGCTTTCCTTCCTTGTCCATCAACACCGACCGTCCCCTACCGCCTGCGCCGCCGCGCCATTCCCACCTTCCCTACTTTAGATTGATAATCCCCTGGAAACAGAATTGGTACGCATTCTGCAGCCGCTCCCTACCTCTCCCCCCTTACAGTCGCCGCACTCTCTCTCTCCCGCAGGTGTGGAAACAAAAGCCAGTCGATAGCTCCGTGCGTCACTTGCTCTTCATTCCAACACGTTCCGCCCCGCAGTGGCGGCGCGTGGCGTGGCGTGGCGTGGCGTGGCGTGGCGTGGCGTGGCGTGGCGGGGCGTGGCGGGGCGTGGCGTGGCGGGGCGTGGCAGAGCGCGGCCTGTATCCGGTTCCGGCGACGCGGGGGCAGCAGCTCGCGGCCAACTTCCCCGCCGGAAGTGCGGAGCCTTCTGCCGTGCTGCGGGGTCCCACCGCCAGCAGCGCTCTGCTCAATATCACGACCCCCCCCCCCCCTCTCTCACACACACAAGCCGCGAGTGGGCGCGACACATAACTTTAAAGCGTGTCGCGTGGTGGCGCGATAAGAATAAAAAGGGGGAAGTCGTTAGGCACAAGGCGGACACACAGGGGCTCCCCGCGCAGAGCGCCGCGCGCCACCAATATGTTACCGTTCTGTGCACAAACCATACACTGCTCTGCCGGTGGGCGCAACAGAGTACGTATGTAAATACACTTACACACACACACACACACACACACACACACAGGAGACACCGACATACGGGGTGTGCACGCTCCGCAATGTGGCATTGCATCTCTCCCCCCCCCCCCTCTCTCTCTCTCTCTCTCTCTCTCTCTCTAACGCTCTCTCTATTTTCCAGCTCCGCCATTGAACCAAAACGAAAATGGGATTTAACGTTGAAATAATAATGCATTCAAACACACACACACACACACACACACACACACATGCGCAGGCGCTCGCTCGCACTGGCGCCACGCTGTCTGCTGCGGAGCCCGGCCGCCGCTGGAGGCTGCTGCTGCTGGAGGCCGCTGGAGGCCGCTGGAGGCCGCTGGAGGCCGCTGGAGGCCGCCGCTGGAACCCACCGCGCGTCACACGCGTCACGCCGCGGCGGACGTACACAGCTCAGACCGGCTCCGCAGCTCCGCAGAAACAAACTCCCGGCGCGCGAGCGCTCTCCTTTTGTGCCCCGAGCTCGCCGCTCCTACTTGATGTCTTTATTTTTCCGCCCCGCTTTGACCCTCCCCTCCTCCTCCTGCCCCCGCTCTCCCTCCCCTCCTCCTTCTGCCCCCTCTCCCTCCCCTTCTCCTCCTGCCCCCTCTCCCTCCCCTCCTCCTCCTGCCCCCCTTTCCCTCCCCTCCTCCTCCTGCCCCCTCTCCCTCCCCTCCTCCTCCTGCCCCCCTCTCCCTCCCCTCCTCCTCCTGCCCCCTCTCCCTCCTAGAGAGGTGGTCTTCTTTCTCTTCTTCCTATTTTTCTACCTTTCTTCTCTTTTTCTTCTCCCGTCTTCTCGCGTTCCCACCGGTGTCGCCCCTCCGTGGTCAGGCGGTGTCTGCCCGTCCATTTCTCGGGCTTAAAACGCCATCCACAGAGCGAGAGCGAGAGAGAGAGAGAGAGAGAGAGAGAGAGGCGAGGGCTTGCCAGGGTTCTTTATGTCTCGCTCATCGGCTATTACTCCGTATTACGGCCCGGCGCCCTGCGGACTCTGCGGTGTTGGACCCTTCCGTTCCGCCGCCGCCGCCGTCAGTTTCGGTGCCAAAGGGAATGTCGGCCAGTATTTGAACCCGGGCGGCGGCCCTCTTCTGCGGTCGCTGTCCGGCGCCGGCCGGAGCGGCAGCGCGCGCGGGTTCGAGTACCGCTGGGGGCGGCTGGGGGCGGCCGGGGGCGGCCGGGGGCGGCGGCTTGTGGCCGGCAAGGTTAACCCAGACCGGGGGAGATGCTGCCGCCTCCGCCGGCCTTGGCTGAGATTCGGGCTTATGAGTTTACAGATACTTAGAATTGCTTGGCGCTGCTCGGTGCACCCAGTTCTCACAGTGAGAGAGAGAGAGAGGAAAAGAGAGAGAGAGAGGCGACGGCGTGCCGCCTGTGAGGAAGAGAAGGACGGAGCGAACGTGCCCCGTAGGAACTGCACGGAGCCATTAAACTAACATAACACTTACAGCAACAACAGAATAAAACTCGAGTGACCCACTTGGCCGGCACTGTGCGCCCCCCCCCCCCTGCTCGACTTACTGGGCGACGTGTCGCCGGCTTAACAAGACGAGGCAGGGGCAGGCAGCCCCCCCCCCCCCCCCGGGGCCCAGGGGCCCGGGGGCCCAGGGGCCCAGGGGCGGGGGTGCAGTGTATGTGCACACTACAGTCCTCCCCCGCTGCAGTTATTCCTAGTTTCCTGCACCCCTCCGGAACCTCTCTATTGGGCAGCGGCCTTGCAAGAAAATAAGGAAGAATTGAGCAAACCAATGAAAAGAAAAAAAATATACCAAAAAAACCATCGTTGCTAAACTCCATACCAGCGTCCTGCACACCGAGTACCGGGCTCACCCCTCGATATCACATCTTACCGATCGATTCATTCCAAGAGAGCGAGGCCCCTTCGCCGAGAATAGTACCCCGCTAGTCTCTGCTGGTCTGCTCTCCCGGCCCGTCAGCGCAGGAGACTAACAGGACAGCTGGCTGACAGTCTCTCTCTCTCTCTCTCTCTCTCTCTCTCTCTCTCTCTCTCTCTCTCTCTCTCTCTCTCTCTCTTTCTAGTCTGGGCGTCACGTTGCGATATGCGGTTGGCAGTCGAGGCATATCCTCGTGAAAGGAGCGACTAACTTTCAGCTTTCGAACCCCCTACTGTTTCTATCTATCCCCGTCACTCTCTCTCCCTCTCTCTCTCTCTCTCTCTCTCTCTCTCTCTCTCTCTCTCTCTCTCCGCGTCTCTCTCTCTCTCTCTCTCTCTCTCTCTCTCTCTCTCTCTCGCCTCTCTCACTCCTCTCTCTCTATCTCTCTCACTCCGCTCACGCTAGAGGCAGGGGGGCGTGCGCCGCGGACTTTGTGCAAATAGGAGCAATTAGCCTCGCATCACATCCGTAACCTCCCCCCACCCCCTCCCCTCCTAGCCTGGGGGCGCCGCCTCGCATGCCCGCTCCTTTGCCTGGGCCCTGCCTCCTGTGCCCCAAAGGCGTACCCCCCCCCCCCCCCCCCCCACCTCCTCCCCTGGTGTCCCGATCAGGGAATTTAGAGAACTCTCGCAATAACTTACGTTGCGTAGTTCCAAGCGACTGCCGCTGCTGCCACCGCCGCCGCCGGCGCTGCGAGGCGAACGGAAGGCCTGGTCCGCTCCGGGCGGCGGCGGCAGCGGCGGCAGCGGCGGCAGCGGCGGCAGCGGCGGCAGCGGTGGGTAGTATATATATATCTATAGGCGCCAGGACCGCTACTTCCACTTTCTTCCCGAAAAGTGTGTGCGCTCGCGGCGGCCGGCGCAGCGCCGCGCAGCGCCGCGCAGCACGGACGCCCTAAAGGCCGGCCGGCCGAGGAGTAAATTCACATTAGTAACCTGGAGGCCGCTGCCGCCCGCAGAACTTCTTGCAGCAGCAGCAGCAGCAGCAGCCGGTTTTCAAGTCGTCCGAATTCGGTCCGCGTGGAACACCGCGCGGCCAACCCCTCTCTCCGACTCCCTCGTACAATAGCGTTTATCGCGAGACTGTCGTAGTGTGTTTGTGTGTGTGGGGGGGGGGGGGGGGGGGGAGGGGGAGGGGCACGGAGGGGGAGGGTCTTTATGATACAGTAACACACAACATGTGAGTGTGGCCAGGTCATGACGCCCTAATTACCAGCAGGCACGAGTGAGAATACGCAAAGTGCTTTTCGCGACACCCGAGCCACTCCCCCGGCTAACACACACACACACACACGCACACACGCTGCGGGGCCTTAAGGCCGTCACCCCGGCACGGTGGCGTGGGGGCGGCCGGGCACCTTGGCGGTGGTGTCGCGTAGCGAAAAATATGATTACAGTCATACCGCACAATGCAGAGCAGCGCGAGACAAAAATAACACACACTTTCCTTTTCTCTTCTTTTCGCATTTTTTGGCACGTGTGCAAGAGTGAGTTTTGCCCACATAAATATATATAAATTGTTCGCGTGTGCGACGTAAAAGAAAAAAAAAATATTGGTGTGCGTGCGCGCGGGCGCGGCGGCATACGTGTGTGGGAAGAGGCATGAGCTAAACGGCTTTCTGCTACTCCGGGGCCCCCAATTTATTTCCCCGTTGGCAGGCCTGGCTCTGGCCGCCCCGAGGAGGAGGCCGGCGGTGTTTCGGTGTTTGGTATTCAGACGGCGTGCCACTTAACCTCAAAATGTATGCAACTACTTCACCGGGTGCCAGCGCTCGCCAACCTCACCTCACCGCTCACCCCCACCCCCGTCACTGCCCCCCACCCCCACCCCCGTCACTGCCCCCCCCCCCTCCTCTCCCCCTCGTCCGGTCGATCAGGCCCATGATTACGCGGGGGGGCCACCGCCGCCGCCGCCCTCAATGCCATAAATACAATAATAAAATGTCGTAAAATTCCGGGCGGCGTTTTACACCGGCAACGATTTCCCCGAGGAGTGATGCAGCCTGTGCGGCCCCGCGGCCCCGCGGCCCCGCCATGCCGTGTGCGTACTGGAACCCCGCGCTGGCTGTTCTCAAATGTCACGTCCCATGTTTGCCAATTTCGACAGGTTTTTCTTTTGTTTTTTTTTTTTTTTTGGGGGGGGGGGGGCGTTACTCCGTAGGTCTGCCGTGCTTCCGAACATTGTCTGTTTGTCATTATTACCTGCACAACGGCTCGAGAGAGAGAGAGAGACAGGGACAGACAGAGAGGGGTGGGGATTAGGGAGTGCTCCTAGCACGGGTGTGGACTCCTCTAGTCCAGTCCGCGGCGCTAGCCTCCCTTCGCTTTGGGCACGAGCGCACGAACCCACCCTGGTTAACACCCGGATCAATCCCTGATGAGCGGGTGGGGTACAGAGGGGGCCCGGCTCCGGCCCGGGGGGCACCCGGAGCCCACCGCTAAACAGATTAAGAAGCCTGGATCCGCCTTGCGAGGGCGGAGCGGTGGAGCGCGCAGGCAGCGACGGCAGCGCCCCCCGCGGTACCCGCGCGAACCAACACAGGACGTAAGCTCTCCGGTTGGCCCAATCGGTTTTCTGTTGTGGCGGGCGGCGGCCATGCTCGCTCCCACTTTAGCCGCTCTCGCCCGACCGCAAAAACCCTCCCTCTCATCTACACTGGAGGACGACCTGCCGAGAGAAAAGGACGCCGCCGCCCGGGACCGAACCCGAGACCCCCAACGTGCGGGGCAGACGCGCTAACCGTCACGCTACGAGCCCTGCCCTGCCGCTGTTCTCTTTCACCGGTGCAAAGGGAAAAGAGAAAGGGCTGCGCGCCGATTATGCGTTGAAGCTGCTGGTGCTGCTACACCTGGAACGGCTTCCGCACGTGCTGCCGCCGGCGGCTGGGGGGGGGGGGGGGAGGGCATCCATTCCGTCGAGCCGTTTCCATTCCGGGGCAGTGAGTCGTGCACGGCAGCACGGAGAAGGCCGGCCCGGGGCAGCAGAAGGCAGTTTTTCACCGCGTGACGCGGCAAGGTGGGCGGGGGGCGGGGGGAGCGCCGATGTAGCGGCCTATCACCTGTTCTGGGGGCGCACCGTGCCTCGCCGTGCCCCCCCCCCCTCCCACCCTCTCTGATTGCTTTACACGCCCCGTCCGGCCGACGCCTTCCTGACATTCTACGGCGTCCGCCGCGGCCACCTCCACACACCCCGCCCCCGCCGGGTAGGCACCCCGAGGTCACGCGTGTCATGCGGGCCGGCCTACCCTGGCGGCCGCAGGCGCGCGGCGTGCACCGGGTTTTCCGTGTAGCTCGTACGGCGCGTCTGCACTTCTGCCCCGAGCAGAACTACTCGGAGCTACAGCCGGCGTCGTTATCGCGGTGCTATCATGTTGGCAGTGAGCGCACGTCCGCATTCACGTCCAGGTCCTCTTGCCCCGCTGTGCCCCTCCCTGCTTCACGCACGAAGTCTCATGTCTGACGGGAGCTGCCGGCTTGTCCTGGCAGCCCCGGCGTGGCGGCGGGCGGAGGGGAGGGCAGGGGGAGGAGGTCTCGGGGGCGGCAACCCGCGCGTAGCGGGCCGAGGACGTCAGAATGTCAGCGACGTCTCGCCGAGGGAGAACGTTTACCGAAACAGAAACGGGCGCAGTGCGTTCGCAGAGATCGTTTTCATTACGGTGCGTCTTCTGACATGATCGTGCGCCGTGGCGGAGGCCGTGGCGGAGGCCGTGGCGGAGGCCGTGGCGGAGGCCGTGGCCTGCTGTCGGCACCCGCTCCATTATTTCCCCTCAAACACATTGGTCCCTCAACTTGGTCTCATAACTTTGCCATAGCGGCCCGCGCGGAACGGTTTTCCCGAGGCAACGAAGGCAGCAGCAGCGGCGGCGGTAGCGCGTGTTTAATCGGCTGAAAATTGAATTTATGCAAGCAGCGAGTCTGTGCGAGAGCGGGACGGGTAATTTCCTCTCTTTCTCTCTCTCTCCCTCCTTGCACTCCCCTTTTTCCTTCTTCTTTTCTTTCCGGCGGCCCCCCGGGTGGCCCCCGGTCGCGCGCGGACGTGCGTGAGAGTGTAGTGCTGTGCCGGGCGGGCTGCAGTGGCAGTGGCAGCAGCAGCTCCGGGGTGCTGTGCCGCGCTGCGTGCTGCCCCCCCCCCTCTTCCCCCCCCCCCCCCCCCCCTAAGCCTTGCCCCATCTGGTGGTGGCCCCCCCCCCCCGGGGGGGGGGGGGGCGTGGCGCTGCGAGGCGGTGGCAGCGACCGTGGTATATTCTCCGGAACGGAAACCATCTTGTACCGCCGAGCCGAGCCCTTTCGCGTCGCGTCGCCACGCCGAACACAAAGTCGAGCCGTGCCTCGTCTGCACCCGTACCCGATTAAAGGGGGAGGGGGGGGGAGGCACATTTGGGGTCTACATGCCCCCCCCCCCCCACACACGTCATGCTCCGGATGACGGCGTGCACTACACCAGTCAGTGCGCGTCTCTCTCTCTCTCTCTCTCTCTCTCTCTCTCTCTCTCTCTCTCTCTCTCTCTCTCTCTCTCTCGCGCGCGCGCTCATTTTCCCGGCACCCGGGTGGTAAATTTGTGGGAGCGAGTTATCTGCACCGCCGCCCGGCCTGGCTCCACCCGGACCCACCTCCTCGGGCTTGTGCTCTTTTCGACCAATCCTGCGCTCTGAATCTCGAAGCTCCCCGCACCCCCCTCCCTCCCTCCCTTCCTTCCTTTTCCTCCCCCTCTCCCCCTCTCCCAGAAGCGAGGGGATGAGGGGGGGGGGGGGAGGTCCGGGGGTCCTCCTTCGGCCACACGGACTCTTTGCCCACCGGGACCCCGGGCGGGACGACTTGGGCACGCCGCAGTGGCGTGGCGTGGCGGTGCGGGGCGGTCCTTGTTGGCCCCTCGGCCCCACCGCCCTGCCCTGCCCGCGTTAAGGCCGCGCCCGCCTGGCTGCCCGGCCCGATCTAATCTAGTTTATGTTTGCGGAAAATGACCCAAAAAGCGGAACGAATTTCGCACGGCGCGCAACACTTTGGGGGGGGGGGGGGGGGGGGGGGGGGGGGGGGGGGGGGGGGGGGGGGGGGGGGGGGGGGGGGGGGGGGGGGGGGGGGGGGGGGGGGGGGGGGGGGGGGGGGGGGGGGGGGGGGGTGGGGGGGGGGGGGGGGGGGGTGGGGGGGGGGGGGGGTGGGGGGGGGGGGGGGGGGGGGGGGGGGGGGGGGGGGGGGGTGGGGGGGGGGGGGGGGGGGGGGGGGGGGGGGGGGGGGGGGGGGGGGGGGGGGGGGGGGGGGGGGGGGGGGGGGGGGGGGGGGGGGGGGGGGGGGGGGGGGGGGGGGGGGGGGGGGGGGGGGGGGGGGGGGGGGGGGGGGGGGGGGGGGGGGGGGGGGGGGGGGGGGGGGGGGGGGGGGGGGGGGGGGGGGGGGGGGGGGGGGGGGGGGGGGGGGGGGGGGGGGGGGGGGGGGGGGGGGGGGGGGGGGGGGGGGGGGGGGGGGGGGGGGGGGGGGGGGGGGGGGGGGGGGGGGGGGGGGGGGGGGGGGGGGGGGGGGGGGGGGGGGGGGGGGGGGGGGGGGGGGGGGGGGGGGGGGGGGGGGGGGGGGGGGGGGGGGGGGGGGGGGGGGGGGGGGGGGGGGGGGGGGGGGGGGGGGGGGGGGGGGGGGGGGGGGGGGGGGGGGGGGGGGGGGGGGGGGGGGGGGGGGGGGGGGGGGGGGGGGGGGGGGGGGGGGGGGGGGGGGGGGGGGGGGGGGGGGGTGGGGGGGGGGGGGGGGGGGGGGGGGGGGGGGGGGGGGGGGGGGGGGGGGGGGGGTGGGGGGGGGGGGGGGGGGGGGGGGGGGGGGGGGGGGGGGGGGGGGGGGGGGGGGGGGGGGGGGGGGGGGGGGGGGGGGGGGGGGGGGGGTGGGGGGGGGGGGGGGGGGGGGGGGGGGGGGGGGGGGGGGGGGGGGGGGGGGGGGGGGGGGGGGGGGGGGGGGGGGGGGGGGGGGGGGGGGGGGGGGGGGGGGGGGGGGGGGGGGGGGGGGGGGGGGGGGGGGGGGGGGGGGGGGGGGGGGGGGGGGGGGGGGGGGGGGGGGGGGGGGGGGGGGGGGGGGGGGGGGGGGGGGGGGGGGGGGGGGGGGGGGGGGGGGGGGGGGGGGGGGGGGGGTGGGGGGGGGGGGGGGGGGGGGGGGGGGGGGGGGGGGTGGGGGGGGGGGGGGGGGGGGGGGGGGGGGGGGGGGGGGGGGGGGGGGGGGGGGGGGGGGGGGGGGGGGGGGGGGGGGGGGGGGGGGGGGGGGGGGGGGGGGGGGGGGGGGGGGGGGGGGGGGGGGGGGGGGGGGGGGGGGGGGGGGGGGGGGGGGGGGGGGGGGGGGGGGGGGGGGGGGGGGGGGGGGGGGGGGGGGGGGGGGGGGGGGGGGGGGGGGGGGGGGGGGGGGGGGGGGGGGGGGGGGGGGGGGGGGGGGGGGGGGGGGGGGGGGGGGGGGGGGGGGGGGGGGGGGGGGGGGGGGGGGGGGGGGGGGGGGGGGGGGGGGGGGGGGGGGGGGGGGGGGGGGGGGGGGGGGGGGGGGGGGGGGGGGGGGGGGGGGGGGGGGGGGGGGGGGGGGGGGGGGGGGGGGGGGGGGGGGGGGGGGGGGGGGGGGGGGGGGGGGGGGGGGGGGGGGGGGGGGGGGGGGGGGGGGGGGGGGGGGGGGGGGGGGGGGGGGGGGGGGGGGGGGGGGGGGGGGGGGGGGGGGGGGGGGTGGGGGGGGGGGGGGGGGGGGGGGGGGGGGGGGGGGGGGGGGGGGGGGGGGGGGGGGGGGGGGGGGGGGGGGGGGGGGGGGGGGGGGGGGGGGGGGGGGGGGGGGGGGGGGGGGGGGGGGGGGGGGGGGGGGGGGGGGGGGGGGGGGGGGGGGGGGGGGGGGGGGGGGGGGGGGGGGGGGGGGGGGGGGGGGGGGGGGGGGGGGGGGGGGGGGGGGGGGGGGGGGGGGGGGGGGGGGGGGGGGGGGGGGGGGGGGGGGGGGGGGGGGGGGGGGGGGGGGGGGGGGGGGGGGGGGGGGGGGGGGGGGGGGGGGGGGGGGGGGGGGGGGGGGGGGGGGGGGGGGGGGGGGGGGGGGGGGGGGGGGGGGGGGGGGGGGGGGGGGGGGGGGGGGGGGGGGGGGGGGGGGGGGGGGGGGGGGGGGGGGGGGGGGGGGGGGGGGGGGGGGGGGGGGGGGGGGGGGGGGGGGGGGGGGGGGGGGGGGGGGGGGGGGGGGGGGGGGGGGGGGGGGGGGGGGGGGGGGGGGGGGGGGGGGGGGGGGGGGGGGGGGGGGGGGGGGGGGGGGGGGGGGGGGGGGGGGGGGGGGGGGGGGGGGGGGGGGGGGGGGGGGGGGGGGGGGGGGGGGGGGGGGGGGGGGGGGGGGGGGGGGGGGGGGGGGGGGGGGGGGGGGGGGGGGGGGGGGGGGGGGGGGGGGGGGGGGGGGGGGGGGGGGGGGGGGGGGGGGGGGGGGGGGGGGGGGGGGGGGGGGGGGGGGGGGGGGGGGGGGGGGGGGGGGGGGGGGGGGGGGGGGGGGGGGGGGGGGGGGGGGGGGGGGGGGGGGGGGGGGGGGGGGGGGGGGGGGGGGGGGGGGGGGGGGGGGGGGGGGGGGGGGGGGGGGGGGGGGGGGGGGGGGGGGGGGGGGGGGGGGGGGGGGGGGGGGGGGGGGGGGGGGGGGGGGGGGGGGGGGGGGGGGGGGGGGGGGGGGGGGGGGGGGGGGGGGGGGGGGGGGGGGGGGGGGGGGGGGGGGGGGGGGGGGGGGGGGGGGGGGGGGGGGGGGGGGGGGGGGGGGGGGGGGGGGGGGGGGGGGGGGGGGGGGGGGGGGGGGGGGGGGGGGGGGGGGGGGGGGGGGGGGGGGGGGGGGGGGGGGGGGGGGGGGGGGGGGGGGGGGGGGGGGGGGGGGGGGGGGGGGGGGGGGGGGGGGGGGGGGGGGGGGGGTGGGGGGGGGGGGGGGGGGGGGGGGGGGGGGGGGGGGGGGGGGGGGGGGGGGGGGGGGGGGGGGGGGGGGGGGGGGGGGGGGGGGGGGGGGGGGGGGGGGGGGGGGGGGGGGGGGGGGGGGGGGGGGGGGGGGGGGGGGGGGGGGGGGGGGGGGGGGGGGCGGAGTGCGCGGCGGGGGAAGGGAGGGGGGGGGGGGGTCCGACTGCGTTTGCGTTGTTGGCTGAGCTCTAATCTAGCGGAGACAACTAACTCCCTGCTAAGTTGCTGTCCGGATGCCGCTCCGCTGCCGCTCCGCTGCCGCTGGCGGCGAGAGCAAGGAGGGGGGGGGGGGCAAGAAGGAGCGGTGGAAGGAGAGGCCCCGAGGAGAACGAGGGGCGCGCCAAGTCGGAAAAATGTGTGTTCCTTGCATTTTGTCAGTTCTACCGACGCGAAATATTAACTTCGGGAATTTTGAAGACGGGCTTTATAAACATCCCCCGTGATTTCTAGAATATTTTTGGGGGGCACTCTAGAAACACTCTAAAAGTGTTTGTACGTGGCAGTTTGAATTCTTCCTGGCTGTAATGGCCCGGACGACCGTCTCGCTCTTGCGGAGGTATGCGTGCACTCTATACAATATATTTCCGGGTAAGTTTTTCAGAGCGGGTGCGGGTGCCCCGGCGAATGCATGGACCATTTTTGTGTCTGGGGTGCCATTCCGGCATCCGCGTGGCGTGGCGTGGCGTGGCGTGGCGTGGCGTGGCGTGGCGTGGCGTGCTGCTGCAGAGGATTGCGCTGCGCCGCGGGTCCGGGCGCGCTGGGAGGCCGAGGCCCGAGGCCGGGGCGTGCCGGGCCGCGGCCTCCGAATGGGACGCGAGAGGCGAGAGGAAAGTTGCCTCCGCCACCGCCGCCGCCGCCGCCGCCGCGCAACTAAGCGAAATGAAACTCGGAACCCGCAATAAAATAGCGGGGCAAAGTGAATAAAAAGTGTCAAACAAAAGTACAACATCGGAGGAGTCGGCCGCCGCCGCCGCCGCCGCTCCTACACGCACTACTGTAGCCTCTTATTTTTTCCCCTCCTCGTCGTCCTCCCCCTTTTTCTCCCCAATTTAGATTTTATTCTGTCTTTGTTGGTTTTTTTGGGGGAGATGCGGGGTCGCGCGTGGCTCAGCCGCTGCTATGCTGGCCACTCTCTGGGCGAGGCGCAGGGCGCTGGTTGATGTCGGCGGCGGCCTCGGCTCGGCGGGGTGGCCGGGGAGTGGGGCAGGACGGCGGCCTACGGCGCGGCGCGTCCCTTCCGCCGGTAAGGGCCGTGGGCCGGCGTGGCCGTCGGCGGCGTGGAGCACAAACACGGCGCGGCGCACGCACTCGGCCGCGGTGTCATCTCCCTTTAATCTCGTCACCTCAACTCCCCCGCCGCGCCGCGTCCGGCCGGGGAGGGTTCCTGTCATGGAGTGTCACCCCCATGTCACTCCGGCGTCGGCGCCGGGGGGAAAGGCATTAGGAAAGTCGCTAGTCTGACGTTTCCGTGTCAACACCCACTTGGTTACCCCCGCCGCCCCCGCCGGGGCCGGGCGGGGCCGGGGCCGGTAGGGCGACGCCCACAGGGTCACCGGCATACCTCCAAACTTGGAGCCCGGCTCGGGGGGCGGCGATGCTTTTACCGCCCCCCCCCCCCACTGCCTCCGCCGCCGCCGCCGCCGCCGCCGCCCAGCCTGCGGTCCCAAATGGCACGCCGTTAATTTGTTAGGCAGGGTCCTGACTCCAGCTGCTCTGTAAAGCCTCCAGGACTAGGAGGGGATGCGGGGGACCGCGCATAAATTAGGGGGAAGCAGAGCAATCCGTGTGGGAGCCCGCGAGCTGCAGTGCGGGGTCCACGCCCGCGGGCCGCAGAGGTGGTGTGCATCTGACGGCCCCCGGAAGTCGAGCATCGCAGGAGGAGAGAGAGAGAGAGAGAGAGAGAGAGACGAGGGGACAAAAGGGAAATCTGAGCACGCCTAGCACTTTTATATATCGCCTTGCCCGTCCCGCATAACAGGATCGCCAACTTCTTAACTGAGTTAAAAAGCGGGGCGGCGGCGGGCGGCGCAACTGGGAAAGAAGGCACTACCAGTGGCGGAGATGCGCCGATCCCGGCTCAGCCAGGGCCTCAGCCAGGGCCTCAGCCAGGGCCTCAGCCAGGGCCTCAGCCAGGGCCTCAGCCAGGGCCTCAGCCAGGGCCTCAGCCAGGGCCTCAGCCAGGGCCTCAGCCAGGGCCTCAGCCAGGGCCTCAGCCAGGGCCTCAGCCCCGCGGAGGGCCTCGCTCACAACTCGTCTCTGTCGCCCGCGATCCGTCACCAGGGGACTCGGCTTTTCGGCCCCGCCGCCCGGAGAGACAGACAGCCGAGGCTGCGGGGGGCCGTCGGTCCCCACCGAGGTGTGCGCGCTCTCTGTCTCTCTCTCGCTCTCTCTCTGTCTCTCGCTCGCTCCCTCCGGTGTTGCCCCCCACAGGTCTCCCGGCCTGCTCCTGCTCTCCCTCGCCGCTTTTGCATGCCCGCCGCCCACGCCACGAGTCGCCAGTCTCTTCCACGGATGAAATTTTCATATTCATCACTTTCTTGGTCCGCTCTCTGACCGGTCTGCTGCGGGTGATAGAGAGAGAGAGACAGAGAGAGAGAGAGAGAGAGAGACAGAGAGAGAGAGAGAGAGAGAGCAGGCTTCCCGTCCCCGCATTCGAGCTGCCAAGGCCCCCCGCCACAGAGACTGACGCACGCTGAGTCCGCGCGTGGCGTTCTTAGGCAAATCCATCGATGGCGCCGCTGCTTGGCTCGCGCCCGCCTGGCTTGCCGTAAGCGTCGCGGTTCTGGCAACGGAATGTGTGCGGCTGCGCCGGGCTGCGCGGGGCGGCGAGGGGAGAATATTTTTACGGAAAGCCACGACCCTGCCCGGTTCGTTCACACTGCAATGTACACACACACACACACACACACACACATGCCGTGGTGAGCTGCTCGTGGGGATGTGGCGCGGGTTCGAGTACCGCCCCCCCCCCCCGTATTTCTTACGCCCCTTCCCCCCCCCCCCCCCCCCCCGCAGGCCGCACCCTCCGTCCCCCACAAATCGGGCGGCGCATGCGGTGCGCGTGACAAGGCGCGTGGCAGCTTCCATTTTCTATCCAGTTTTACAGCCGCTCCTCTCTCTCTGTCCGTCGCTCCGCCGCAGCCGCGGGCGCCGGCGGTGGGACAGAGAGGGCGTAATAGATGTGTTGACCGGGACCCGCGCCGCCGCAGTACAGGGGAGGTGGCTGCGGCTGCGGCGGCGGCTGCGCGCTTGGCGCAGAGCCAGGCGGCCGCTCGACGCGGATCAAGGATTCCGTGAATGAATTCCAAGGGAGTACTTGTCGCCCCCCGCCCTCCTCCCCCTCCTCCTCTTCCCCCTCCTCCTCTCTTATATTGGTTTTTGCGGCTGTCATGGCGCGTCTCTGCGCTCCGTGCTCACTTGGCTGCAGGCCCTATTTGCTGCTCTAAAATTAGGGCCGGCTGAAATAATGTTTCTACGTCGGAACCTCTGGCCGCGGCCGTGTTGTGTGTGTGTGTGTGTGCGTGTGTGTGTTCGCTGTCGTGTTCCCGCCCCGCCCCGCCCCGCCCCGCCCGCCCCGCCACGCCCCGCCCCGCCCCGCCCCGCCCCGCCCCGCCATGCCCCGCCACGCCACGCCCCGCCCCGCCACGCCCCGCCACGCCCCGCAGCCCGCCGCCTGTGTATGGATCCCCGCGTGGAAGACAAACTGCGCCGCCCGCGGACGTCCCCGTTTGTCCCAGGGAGGCCGCGAGTCCGAACGCCGTGGCGCTGTCTCTGTCGCACCCGCGGGGTGCCCCGTAAGAGAGCGACAGAGAGGTCCGAGAAGACGGCGTTGCAGCGGGGTCGCGGGCGGAGCGCCTGCGGACCGCAGGGTAGCCAACGCGCCCAGCGGCCGCGCCGGGCGGGCTTGCCTACCCTGCGCTCGGCAGGCGCTCCCCGCTGCGATTCTATCCGCCCGCCCCCGCCCCTCTATCCCCGCCCGCGCCGCGCGCTCTATCTTCATTTTCTATCTCCGCTGCGGGTGCCAAGGACACGGCGGCTGTTTGTCAACTCGTTCCGATGAGTGGTTACCCGCCTTGTCTCGGGGCTTCTTTTGGGCTTATTTTTCTTCTGCCTGCCTGCCTGCCTCGGCCGGTCTTCCTTCTACTTCACACCTGATTTCACCCTATCGCGCGCAGGCCCCCTTCAAAAATAAGGGGGGGGGGTGAGAGAGACAGGGAAAAGGAAAGAGATAAAGTGGGAGAAGGAGTGAACGAGAGAGAGAGAGAGAGAGAGAGAAATGTGAGAGGCCGAGGCAGGCCGGACCCTGGGCGCGGCGTACGGAGGGCGCTCCATCAATCCGTGAACTAAATAACTCTGCCGGAGTGGGCGGGCGTGTCGGCCAGCAGCGACGGCCGTTGGATGGATGTCTGGGCGTGGCGCTGCGTGGCGCGGCGTGTCGTGGCGTGTCGTGGCGGGGCGTGGCGTGTCGTGGCGGGGCGTGGCGGGGCGTGGCGGGGCGTGGCGGGGCGTGGCGGGGCGTGGCTGGGGGCGTGAACGACCGCCGTCGGTGATTGAATGCAAGCGCGCTGGATAATGATGGGACGCTCACATGCTCTTGCTGCAGGGTACAGCGGGGCCGCTGCGTGTGTGTGTGTGTGTGTGTGTGTGCATCTATGACGTCCCTCTATCCGGACCCGTAGCACCGCACTATATTACCGGCTCTAGGTCCTCTGTGTGTGTGTGTGTGTGTGTGTGTGTGTGTGTGGCACACGCGGCCAGCAGCAGCAGCGGCGGCGCGGACGGCGCTGGTCGCCTAGTCTCCAGCGACTTACAGACACCGAAGAGAAATGACCCGACGGGGGGCTAAGTAGAGGCGTCGTTGTGCCACGCACACACACACACACACACACATGGTGGCGGCGCTTCCAACAAGATACTGATCGGGAACGTGGCGAGACTCTACACACGGTAAAGCCGAGAGCCCCCGCTAACTCGCGCCGGAGCCGCCGCCGCCGCCGCCGCCGCCGCCGCGGCTCGGAAAGTCTCCGCAGCGGCACAGAGTGTCCTGCTGACGGGACACGAACCCCTTCCCTCTCCGGACCAGAAGGGATTTCCAGGATTTTCTTCCTCCTTTCTTCTCTCTCTCTCCTCTCTTTTTTTCCGGCTGCCGCCGTGTGCTCTTTCATGGTGCGCGCGGACAGTGCCCGGCCTCAGTCGCCGTGTAATTGTAACGTATTGCGCCCCCCCCAGCCCCCCCCCAGGCCCCCCCCCCCAGGGCCCCCCCCCCCCCCCCCCCCCCAGGGCCCCCCCCCCAGGGCCCCCCCCCAGGGCCCCCCCCCAGGCCCCCCCCCAGGGCCCCCCCCCCCAGGGCCCCCGCTGGGTCCCGCTGGCCTCGGGGCCCCGCCGGGCTCCGCACCCTTCTTTGTGCCTCTCTCTCTCTCCTTTTCTCTCCCCCTCCCCGCCGCATCCCCGGAGAGCTGCTTGAGGGCCGCTGCCCTTTCGCCTGCCTCGCCGTCGTGGCGGTGTCGGAGCGAGCTGGGCAGTTTGAGCCCCGACGGCGCAGGCGGCTTTGTACCCCCTATGTACTCCCTACGTACCCTATGTAACCTATGTACCCTACACGCTGTGTACCCCCTGTGTACCCCTATGTACCCCACACGCTGTGTACCGTGTCTGACGGCCGTGTCCCCCCCTTGTGCCGCAGGGTCGTGCCGGTTCCCCAGCCGGTGGGAGGGTCAGTGGTTCCAGAGCGGCGTCCGACAGGGCATCACCATCCAGCACAACCGGCTCAGCAACAAGGGCCGCTGCGTCGCCTCGGACGGCGAGAAGTACCTCGTCGTAGATGAGTAAGTACACGCAACGCTCTACTCACTATGTCTGAAATGAAAAAAAAATTTTTGTTTTTGGTGGTATGAATGTTACCTGCACTTACCCTAATTATTTTTTGGTGGTATGAATGTTACCTGCACTTACCCTGATTATTTTTTAAATGGCGACTCCAACTTGTCCGCGTCCTTCGAGCCTCGTTGGGGAGCTGTATCGTGTCGCGGGACCTCCGCTGCGTCCGACAGAGACGGATGCGCGGGCCGATCCCGCGGGAGCGAGCGAGAGAGTAAACGAGTTCGGGGGGGGGGGGGGGGGGAGATATCGTGCGCGGAGCCGCTGCTCCGGCTCTTAACGAAATCGCATCCTTTGAATTCCGGCGCGCGCCCGGCCGTCCGGAGCCTGGTGAGGCGAGGCGGGGCGGGAAGACGCTGCGTAGTAATCTGACAGCCGACAGACGGAATGAAGGCTAGCGGCCTGGAGGGCCTCGTCCTCGCCCCCCGCCCCCCCCCCCCCCCCCCGCGGCCCCCCGCGGCCCCCCGCGGCCCCCCCGTGGCGCCATGCATTCGCAGGATTAGCCGAATAAGCAGCTGCCGCGCCGCTCCCCGCGGCTCCCCCGGCGCGGCGCCCTCGGTCTAGCGGAACACACTTTATATTGTTTTGCTCCAAAACCGACGAAGCTTTAACTGGACGCACGATGTCGATTTTTTCAAAAGCCGGGATACAGAAAAAAAACTCCTTTCCCAAATATTTCAAACAAAAAAAAACAATAATTAGCGGAGTGTGCTTATAGACTCACCATAAGACACGGTTTAGTAATTAATTTTAAGTACTTGCATTCTTCTCAATTCATCTTTAAATGTTATCACTTCCCTCACTCGGATTCTGAACTTGCTCTGACGGCCCACCCGTTTCCTCGTGTGTCCGCAGGAAGTCGTGCTACCGCTGTGTCGTCATCCACGAGAAGCACCTCAACGTTCTGCAGTACAAAGAGAGTGAGTGCAGCGGAGCAGCGGAGCAGCGGAGCAGCGGACACCGGCATAAGGCATTCCCCGTGTCTGCGGCCCGCGGTGACGGCCTGTGATGCAGGAGTGCCCCCCCCCCCCCCTGCTGCAGGCTCTGGACCCGCCCCTGCCTCCCTCCCCCCCACCCTCTCTGCCCCGGCGGCGGAGGGGGAGGAGAGCCGTTTCATTGGAGTGAGATAATGACTCTTTTTGTCGGGAACTGTTTGCTCCGCAAACCCTGTAAACGCACGGCCACAATGGCACATTAAAAGGGAGGGCGGCGGCGGGCGGCGGCCGCGGCACTCCTTTCAGATCTCTGCTGCCCGCCGCAGCTCGACATTCGGTGCGATAGGCTCGACAGGGTACAGGAACCAGCGTTTTGTTTTAATAGTTTTTTGATTATACCAGATAGAGTCTGCGTTCAATATTCAACACAAAAAAAACAGCAAAATACTTTTTTATTAAATAAATAAAAAATCTGCAGTCAAAGAATTATTCTATATCCTGTCCTCCCTACTCTTCTCCCTCTCTCTCTCTCTCTCTCTCTCTCTCTCTCTCTCTTTCTCTCTCTCTCTCTCTTTCTGTTCAAATAAGCCGCGCGATGTATATTTCTCCCCGGCAGCAGCGGGGCGCCAGGTTGATCACCCTACTGCGCCGCGCGTTAGATTGAAAACAATCCTCAATAATATTATTACCGCTGTGGTGAGCCGCGGGAAAGTACAAAACGAAACCAATTCCATCGATTTTCATGCAAGCCGAGAGAGAGAGAGAGAGAGAGAGAGAGAGAGAGAGAGAGAGAGAGAGAGAGAGAGAGAGAGTGGGGGGGGGGGGGAGGGAGTGGCAGAGAGATAGAGAGCGAGTGGCTCACACCGTGACGAGCGGCGACGCGCCAAACAATCCCCCCCTCCCCCCCTCCCCCCACCTCCCCCCCACCCCCACCCCCTCCCCGCCCCTTCCCCTGCCTCCCGCGAACCCGTTTCCCCTTACAAGTTTACCGTGTGGGGATATTCCGGTCCCAATATTCGGTGTTACCGACCCAATCACAAAAAGCACACTCACTGTGCAAACACACACGCGGTGCCGGCGAGCCTGGTCGTGTGTGTGCGTGAGTGTGTGAGTGTGTGTGTACGTTGGCAGGAATGTGTGTGGCGCGGTGTGGGGGTGCACTCTGGGGGGTGCACTCTGGGGGGTGCACTCTGGGGGGTGCACTCTGGGGGGTGCACTCTGGGGGGTGCACTCTGGGGGGTGCACTCTGGGGGGTGCACTCTGGGGGGTGCACTCTGGGGGGTGCACTCTGGGGGGTGCACTCTGGGGGGTGCACTCTGGGGGGTGCACTCTGGGGGGTGCACTCTGGGGGGTGCACTCTGGGGGGTGCACTCTGGGGGGTGCACTCTGGGGGGTGCACTCTGGGGGGTGCACTCTGGGGGGTGCACTCTGGGGGGTGCACTCTGGGGGGTGCACTCTGGGGGGTGCACTCTGGGGGGTGCACTCTGGGGGGTGCACTCTGGGGGGTGCACTCTGGAAATGAAAATAAAAATAAATGTCGGCGCGCGTGTTAGCGGTAGTGCAGGCCGTGCACCGCGAGTCCTCTGCGATGAGTTAATCGTCAGCGGCGGCGGTTAATAACGTTGTGACGAAGGAAAGGCGTTTTTTGCCAATTTTCTTTTCGTGAATGAGGTGTAGTGTGCCGAGGCGGGCCAGGCAGGCCTCAAGGCCAGAAGCATAGCAAAGCTCGCGGGGCACTCGGCGGCGGCTCGGCGCGGGCCGGCCCGGCCGGATACCATAGGCCCAGGACGTCCCTCCACCGGGCCGCGGCGTTCATTCATGGGTGCAGCGAGAGAGAGAGAGAGAGAGAGAGAGAGAGAGAGAGAGAGAGAGAGAGAGAGAGAGAGAGAGAGAGGGTTTGTAGAGCCGACGCGCTGACATTGAGAACAAGCACTGCGGGCCCCGCTCCGGTCTACTCTCGGATATTGTGTCATGAGAAATTCAGTCGGCGGAGGACGAGGCAGCCGGGGGGGGGGGGTCTGTTGTGCTGCGCCGGGCCGGCTGCGCGCGCCCCCCCCACGGCCTACACGCCTGTACGGGTGTCTGATCCCTCACGACGGCCAGGATGCAGATAGAGAGAGACAGAGCAGAGAGAGACAGAGCAGAGAGAGAGACAGAGAGAGAGAGAGCAGAGAGAGAGACAGAGCAGAGCAGAGCAGAGAGAGAGACAGAGCAGAGAGAGAGAGCAGAGCAGAGAGAGAGAGAGAGCAGAGAGAGACAGAGCAGAGAGAGAGAGACAGAGCAGAGAGAGAGACAGAGCAGAGAGAGAGACAGAGCAGAGAGAGAGAGACAGAGCAGAGAGAGAGACAGAGCAGAGAGAGAGAGACAGAGCAGAGAGAGAGCAGAGAGAGAGACAGAGCAGAGAGAGAGACAGAGCAGAGAGAGAGAGACAGAGCAGAGAGAGACAGAGCAGAGAGAGAGAGACAGAGTTTCGGAACGCCGCTAGCCGCCCCTCTTGCATGCGGGAGGGCGACGGCAACAGACGGGAAAATGGAGTTGTGCCCGGCGCTATCTGAGGCAGCGCTGCGGCGGCGGCCGCGCTGTAAATGCCCCATAGAATGAGACAAGAGTCTGAGCCGCGCCGCCGGGGCCGCCGGGAGGGAGAGAGAGAGAAGGAGAGTTTGTCAAGTGCCCCGCTCTTATCGCATATTCCTACTCATGTGGTGCGGCCGAAAACTTTTTGTTTGCCGAGCTCTCGTTACGGCCCCATATAAAATTCAGGAGAGGAAACAGAAAATACAAAAATAACAAAAAAAAAAGATATGAAGAGCAGATGATGTGGGACTGACAGACTATGGGGCTGGCAGGCATCTCTCTCTCTCTCTGTCTCTCTCCCAGTCTCTGCCGCCCTTGCTCTGCCGCGTGCCGCGTCGTCCTTCCGCCTTGCGGTGCGGTCCTCCTGGAACCGTCACACACAGCCTCTGTCAGCTCGCTCTCCTCTCTCTCTCTCTCTCTCTCTCTCTCTCTCTCTCTCTCACACACACACACTGGCGCGCGCGTCGACTCGAAATAATTCTCCATTTGCTTTGTTAACGTCTCGCACACCGCTGGCCGGGCTGGCCGGGCACTCGCCGCGCGGCTCCCACGGACGGACCCCCCGCGGCGCTGTGCCCGCTACGACGCTATGACGCTGCGTACTCCGTGCAAATGTTTGGGGCTCCGGAGTGACGGAGTGGCGTGTGGCCGTACCTCCGCGACACTTCTCGTAGCAAACCCAAGATTAACCATGTCTCCCTCTCTCTCTCTCTCTCTCTCTCTCTCTCTCTCTCTCTCTCTCTCTCTCTCTCTCTCTCTCTCTTTCTCTCTCTATCTCTCTCTCCAGCACACGTGGCATGTAGTGTGACCATGACGTACACCTGCACCAGCAACAACAACAACAACAATAGCAACAAACAACAGCGTTGCGACCCTGCTGGCCCAGTCCGGTGGTCAGGCCAGTGTGGCCGAAACTTTAAGGTCCGGCCGTAAATTCATTAAGGGGCGAGAGAGAGAGAGAGAGAGAGAGAGAGAGAGAGAGGGGGGGGGGAGAGAGAGAGACGAGGAGGGGCAGGTAACCCTGGACCGGCCTGTCGCCTCAGCGCCGGCCCCCATCGCTACGCTGTGATGGAGTCGTTGGCATGGACTTGTCCGTGGCTTTGTGGAAGGCTAACGGAGTTTGGCCAAAACTGTATACAATGCCTCCCCCTACTCCTGCATCTGTCCCACTCGCACTCACACGCGCGGCGTAAGGAGGGAGAGAGAGGGGTGAGAGGGCGAGTGCCGATCAAAGTGGATTGGATTATGTTGCGGGTCATCTGTGCGGAAGGGGCCCGGGGTTCTGTATCGCCGTGTGCGCTCAGCCACAAGCCGCGGCCTGTCTGTCCGGCCCGCCGCCAGAGGGGGCCGAGCGGTATATATGTATATATTGTACTCCCTAGACTAGAATCGTTTAGCAACGGGGCTGCGGCTGCTGCGGCCCTTGTGCCTGAAATGCATTAGACCGCGAGGGGCGTCGCGCGCGCACACACACGCACACACACACACGCACACACACACACACACACACACACGCGCGCGCGCGCAGGGAAACTCGTATCCCTTTGGGTCTGCACGGGGGGCAGGTCGGTGGGCCGGGCCGCGGCGTCGTTGGGTCGAAAGAGAGACCTCCCCACGGGCCCCCCTGCGGGCCGTGGGCTCGGCGAGGGGACGTAGAAAATGGAGTATTTCACGTGGCGGGGCCGCACCGCCGCACCGCCGCACCGGCCACCTGTCGACTTTGTAAGGGAAAGTGAACAAAAAAAAGAAGAGGTGGGGGACGGGAGAGGCAGCGACCCTTTTTCCTCCCTTGTGTCCCTCCACGATCTATTCCTTCGCCAGCACGCGATGCCATTTCCTGATGAACCCAGTTATACCGTGCGGGATAAAAAAGGGGGGGGGGGTCATAAAAAGAGAGCGGCGGCTGCATCCGAAATTGTCTTTTACTTTTGTCCGGCGGACACGCCTAGTTACGCTGTTGTGCCGGCACCACGGCGCGCCTGCGGGTGCCGGGGTAGGCCTGCCCGCGGTGCACGCGTGCGCGCCGCGGCCACGGCTGCCTACCCGGCAGGCGGCAGGCGCCAACGGCCGCGGTCCCGGCGCTGTCGTTCCAATTGGCGTCGGCGGCCTCCGCGCTGCGACCTTCGGCGGCCAGGTCTTCGAGGCCTTACTCGAGGCCGTGGGCTGCGCCCTGACCCCCCTCCACCGCCCCGCCGTGTTTTATGAGCGAGGAATTTGCAAGCAACAGTGAGCCCGGAGCCCGAGGCCCGGAGCCGCAGCCAGGAGCCTGGGCCGCCTCCATAAACCGGGCGTGGCAGGGGGCGTGGCAGGGGGCGTGGCAGGGGGCGTGGCGGGGGGAGTGGCAGGGGGCGTGGCAGGGGGCGTGGCAGGGGGCGTGGCAGTGCGGGAATGTGGGCGTGGCAGGGCGGGTCCCGTGCGAGGCGGTGCGCACCATATTGGTGACTTGGGCCATTTTCATTATTGTAATTTTTTTCTTTTGATTTATCTATTTTTGTCAGCATTTTGGCATTTTCCCTCACAAAAACAAAAATTTTCTCCAAACAGTTGCATGTTTCGGTGTACGCATGCACACACACACATGTTTTGCGAAGTGTGTTTGTGGGTTTTAAACTCCGCTTCGTCTCTCTATCTCGTTCTCTCTCTAGAGACGCCCCTCGGCTACGCCTCGCCCACATCCCACACACACACACACACACAGAGCGTGTTTCTGTTGTCTCGTGACACCCCAGAATTCCCTGCGCTGCCAGTGAGTGTGACTGTCTCTGTCTCCGGTACCGCAAGCGTCGTCGTTGTCGTGTTGTTCGGTTCCAGGGCGGAAGAAAAAGACAGAAAACAGTGGGCGAGTTCGGTATTTGAACCCGCGACGGGAAGGGTGAGAGCAATGACAGCGTCGGCCCTCTGCGGACGGAGCACGACCATCTGCCACGGCAGCCAGCGGGAGGCCGTAGGGCGTGTCCTCCTGTCTTTGTAGAGAGAGACAGAGAGAGGGGGGTAGCAGGGTCCGCAGTACGCCAGGCTCGCGAAGGCCTTTGGATTTTGGGTGCAAAGCCTCGCTTTCCGTGGCTCACGTGCACTTGTGTGTGTGTGAGAGAGAGAGGCATAGAGGGATAGGTGTGTGTGTGTGTGTGTGTGAGGGGTGGAGGCTGCGCGGCGCTGTTTGCAAGCAGCCAGGCACACGGGAGAGCGTGTACCGTGCTCGTCTGAGCAAACGCTGAGTGAGCACTCTCACCGAGGGGGGCCTCATGACGGGTGCACACCGACTGCTGACTGGACCGGACTTTTCCATTGACTGGAATGAAAATTTTGATTTCTGTGTTCTGAGCTTCTACCCACCCCAAAGTAGGTTAAAAAGTCATTCCTACCGTGACCAAAACTCAAAACGAAACGTTTTGTTTCGCTTAGAAACATGTGGATGCTTATGAAAAAAAATTGCAAAAATGGGTGGGCACTACCTCGTCCCAGGCCTCCGCCTGGAACCCTCCTGCTTAACTTCGGTGTTCGAATGGGAACCGGTGTACCAGGTATTGACCGCCGCAAAGACACCGGCACAACGCAGCGGCCTTTTTCAGGGGCACGCTTCCGCAACGGTCAATGTGGCCCCCTCCGCCAGCCAGATTTCCGGAATCAACTCCCTTCGACTGGCTGGTTGGTCTGTGGCACTGCGGCCACTCCCGAGCGGATTGGGGGGGAGGTAGGCTTTCCTATATCGTACACAGCCGAAGCTGCTGTACTTCACGACGAACCCTAGTCGCGACGGCGTGTCCTCGTCTGCCAGATTCACAGGGAGCGAAAACGAAGGTACCGAACCCTAGGTACCCCCGTAGCATACACCCGAGTCTCCGAACCAAGTTTCCTTGGTAGACACAGAGCCCCCCCGCCGGAAACCCCGGGCGACCGAGAGAACCTCGGACCCGGGAACGGGGGTAAGCCCGACCGTGCTGCGGGAATCTTCAAGTTGAAACCCAACGCTTACATCTCTCAGTGACGCAGCGCGCACGGCCGTTCAGACAGCCATACCGACGCCACGTTCGGAAGTATATTTTACCCTCTGCCTTCCAAACGCAGACACAAGAAAAATTTAGACGGACTAGTCACACTCGAACCAACGACCTTTCGGCCGCTGGCCAGCCACCCTGCCCATACGGCCACAGAGCCGCTATGGTGGCGGCAGCGCGCCCCAGGTACTTTACACACCGTCGCCTTAGCTGAGCCGACAGAAAAAACGCACGGACCGGCAAAGAGTTGAACATCCGACCAGCCACCCGCCGGCCGGACTCGCTAACCACGCGGCTACCGAACTTCGGTGTGGGGTGGTCATGCGCTCCCGGCACTGTAGCCGCACGACGTGTCCGACTGGAAATTGACTGGTCTGACTGGAGTCTGACTGGAGAGTGACTGGACTGGAAGGCGTACACTGACTGGAAGCAGTGGGGTACCCCTCGACTCTCTCTCTCTCTCTCTCTCTCTCTCTCTCTCTCTCTCTCTCTCTCTCTCTCTCTCTCTCTCTCTCTCTCTTTCTAGCTCTCTCTCTCTCTCTCTCTCTCTCTCTCTCTCTCTTGTCTGTCTCACTCTTTGCTTGGTTGTGATGAGGTACCATATCGTATTTCTCTGGGAAAGGGAAGAAAAAATACTAGCCGCGCAGGGATATTTCACCCCTTTTTGCCGTCCCATTCCGGGGGAAATAAAGCTTTTAAAAAAATCATATCCATCATAAAAAAATATAATAATGCTCGTTTTCCTTAAAAGCGTAGCCGCGGTGCTGCCGTCGACGTCTTCGTCGCGCGGGAGGGGGGGGGCGGGCGGTGAAATCAGCGAAATAAATAGCAGAGCGCCGTGTGCCCCGGCGGCGCGTGGCGGGCGCGTGGCGGGCGCGTGGCGGGCGCGTGGCAGCCGTCATCGCCGCATCCATAACCAGGCGTCGCCGCCGCGCCCCCGAAGTCGTCCATCAGGCTGTCTCCCTCCTTTGGGCGGCCGGGCGGCCGGCAGGTGTCGAGGCTCGCTCCCTACCCGTGGGGCGCCGCGGCACCGCACTGCGTTTGATTAAGACGAGGCCGTTAGGTGACGCATATAAACACGCCTCGAGATTTGCGTCGGCTGCTAGCGTCGGCTGCTAGCTGCTGCGCGCCGCCGCCGCCGCCGCCCTCTTCAAATATTGTTTTCATTCCGGACGGAGCGCGCGCGCGCGGAGCAGACATATAAACGGCGTGAGGTACAACGCTGTTCGCGACCCCCCACGCAGAGAGGAGCGGAGGGCGCGGCGCGTGCCGTGGGGCCGCGGGGGGGGGGGGGGGGGGGGCAGACGACAATCCGGGACCGCGCAGCGCTTAACCGTCACCCGCAAACCCCTGCAGACACCGCAGAAGCTCTCTCTCTCTCTCTCTCTCTCTCTCTCTCTATATATATATATATATATATATATATATATATATATATATATATATATATATATATATATATATATATATATATATATATATATATATATATATATATATATCCACCTCTCTCTCTCTTCTGCAGCCTGCAGCCGGTATGCGGCTGTCAACGAGTCCCTGCCGGGGGAGCCAGCTGTCTCCCCCCCCCCCCACTCTCCCTTTCTCTCCCGCATTCATTCCGCATTCCTTTGAGCATATCGGCCCGCATACATTACGCGATATTTGCTTCAGCTTGTTTGTTGCTGCCGCCTCTCACCTCTGGAGCGACGCCCGCTTTATCTCTCCCCCCTTCTCCTCTCCCCCTCTCTCTCTCTCTCTCACTCCGTCCTGCTCGCACACATGTCAGTAACGGGGCACATGCCTCGCGGCTCCTATCGGGTTGAGGTTAGAGAGCCTGCAGCTGCCCGGCCCGCTGCACTGACAGGGGAAGTCCCCCGCTGCCGCTGCGTCGCCTCGTCCTGCCTGCCGTACCGGCCCTGCCGCTGCTGCCGCTGCTGCCGCGGCGCCGCAGTCCTTGGCTGCCTGGCCTGTCCTCCGGCACGGCTGATGGCATCCAGAGGGTACATTTGTCCCCCGAGAGAGAGAGGGAGAGAGAGAGAGAGAGAGAGAGACGCCTGAAATCGCCTTGCTTCCCCCTTTTCCGCGGGGTGGCCCGCGGCCCCGCCGGGGCCTCCGCCGAAAGTCTCCGCTGTATCCATCAGGACATAACCGGCAGCCATCACGGGGCCGCGGAGCACAGCAGGGGGGGGGGGGGGGCGGGGAGGGGCCGTCCGTAAGAAATGGTGTTCCGGCTACCGGCGGAATGGCCGGGGATAAGTAAAGGTCCGGGTGGGAGTGGAGATATGGACATGCCGATCACGCCCGTGGCGCCGACATCGGCAGCTGCGGCAGCTGCGGCAGCTGCGGCAGCTGGTATCTATCTCGGAGCAGTGCTACAGGACAAAAAGAGTACTAGTGACGCCCCTATTAGTACCCATAATATCGTACATCTAATTTTTTCGTAAATATTTTTGTTTAAAAGAAATATTGTGCTGTTGTTTATTTTTTCAGTTTTTTTTTTTAAATTTTGGTTTATTCCGTTTTAAATACTCCCGGAACGCGCCCCTGGGCAGCTTCCCTGCAGCTGCATCGCGACTTGTTCCTCGCTTCCGTCCCGAGTGTCTCCGGAATGCCCTGCTCTGTTTCTGACGCTTGCCTCTGTTCCGCAGCCTTCTGCCAGGGCCACACCAGCCTGGACCAGCTCTGCAAGCTCATCACCGGGGACGCCCTGCTCTTCTCCATGTTCCGGCTGGGCGGCTCGCCCGTCGCCTGCCCCTTCCGGGGCCCGCTCGCCTTCACGTACAACCGGGGCCACGGCGACTGCCACTCCCCCATGTCCTCCGTGGAGCAGTGCACGCAGGAGTCGCGGCTGCTGCTGCGCTACCAGGCCTGCCCGGACGTCTACGGCACCGAGAGCACGGGTGAGTGGCGCGGGCTCGATGGCGTATGCGGTACGGAGGTGGAATCGCTACGCAGAGGTTCCAATCGGGGGTCGCTTGTTTTTTTTTTCTCTCATGGGAAACGTATCTGAATGGAGACGCGCCCATATTCTTCAACGGGCACATGGTGGAACGCCACCTTCCCATAGGGAACACATCCCCCATGGACATCCGTTCGCGGCACCCGGCGCGGCGGGGAGGCGTTTCCCCGCTGCTCACCTCACCCTGGCCACCCCCCCCCCCCCCCCCCCGCGGTGCACACGCCCGCGCTGCCTGCCAGCTCGTCTGCCCGGCGCGCCGCCGCCGCCGCCGCCCTGGCGGTGCGGCAGCACGACGCCTCTCGCGCCCGCCGGAATGAGCCAAGTTTCCCATTCATGTGCGCAGCCTGGAAATTGGAAATGCATTTCGGCTTTGTCTTCTTCGCGCGGCATTGTACCAGCGGCACGTATTGCTCCTCTCCCTCCCTCACCGTGCGCCGCGCCTACCGCCCTCTCTCCCTCTCTCTCTCTCTCTCTCTCTCTCTCTCTCTCTCTCTCTCTCTCTCTCTCTCTCTCTCTCTCGCCCTGTTCTTCTCCTGCACAAAAGCAGTGGCGCGCGAACATCGCATCGCCAGGCGGAAATGAGGGCTTATTTGCAGGCAGGCGCGCCTCCACTCCGAACCGTCTCCGCGGCCCTCCTCTCTCCCTCTGAGCGCATACGGGGGGCCTCCGAGTACTCCTCAATCCCCCCCCCCCCCGTCTGTCTCTCTCTCTTTTCCCCGCGCGATTCGAATCGCGGCCCGGTCCCCCCGCCGTTACAACAAAAGTGTTCCGCATTGGCGCCGCACTGCCGCCTGCGCCCACGGCGGCGTCCCCCTGACTGACGGGGGATAACTTTTCTATCCACTGCGCGCCGGGCGTTGATGCGCGCCTCGTATTTTTACTGGTGGCGAGGAGTGAATGTTATGGCCGGGGACGGCGCGGGGGGCGGCGCGGGGGGCGGCGCGGGGGGCGGCGCGGGGGCGGCGCGGGGGCGGCGCGGGGGCGGCGGGCCCTTAGTGCCGCACTGGTTTGTGTCCATGTGCGGCGCCCCCCGCGGCACTGGGGTATCCGGTGTGCGCAGTGCGACGTATGTGCCCGGGGGGAGGGGGAGGGGGACGCCGCCGAGGAAGACGTCCTCGTCGGCGGCCCTGCCTAGCCCCCGCAGCCGCCCCCGCAGCCGCCCCCGCAGCCGCCCCCGCAGCCGCCCCCGCAGCCGCCCCCGGCCGACCGGTTTTATTAGCGCTGCGCCCGGCCGCGCGCTGCGCCGCCGCGCTGCGCTGGAAGTGCCCCGCTTTACTGCGGCGACACCGTATAAGAACATTGTTGTCACTTGCGAGGCGCGGCCACGCCCCCCGGCCGCCCCCGGCCGCCCCCGGCCGCCCCCGGCCCCCGCCCCCCCGGCTGAGCCCGCACTCCCGATCGCACCCCGCCCCACACATCCCGCTCACTGCGGGAGCTGATGGCGTTCTGTGTCCCTCCGCTGCGTCATCGTCGACGTCCTGCTGATGGACAGGGTGCGGCCGAAGGGGCCGAGCGGGAGGGAGGGGAGGAGGGGCGGGAGGGGAGGAGGGCGGGAGGGGAGGAGGGCGGGAGGGGAGGAGGGCGGGAGGGGAGGAGGGCGGGAGGGGAGGAGGGGGGGGGGAGGGGGGCGGGAGGGGAGGAGGGCGGGAGGGGGAGAGAGTGTGGGAAGCCCCGGGGCCAGGCGACGCACGCTCGCAGTGTTTGCCCGCCGCGGCTCGGCCGGTCGGCGCGTGCCGCGGCGGCGCCGCCGCGTCCCACCGGAATGCACCTCACATTGCAGCCGAGCCGCGGCAGCTGCGGCAGCTGCGGCGGCGGCAGCTACGGCAGCTATGCGGCAGCGGCGGAGTTGTAAAGGCATTCGGTAGATGAGAACTGTGTCCGCTGGGGGCGGTCAGGCCGCGTGCGTGTCGCCCGTGCAGCTCTATTACACACACACACAGACACACCTCATATTTCGCAACATCTTTTTCAGTTTACATTTTCGGTGCACACACACACACACACACACACACACTCAGATGCTCTGCGCCGTTGCGGGGGGGGGGGGGGTATGCAAGAAGTAGTGACGGGCATAGAAAATTATGACTATGATTATGGAGAGTGGCTTATGGAGAGCGAAGTAGGAGGGGAGAGGGGGGAGGGGAGAGGGGGGGAGGGGGGGGAGAGGGGGGGGGGGGGGGGGGAGGGGGGAGGGGGGGAGGAGGGGGGGGGGGGGGGGGAGAGGGGGTCGTCCAGCGCGGGCAGCCAATATGTGTGTGTGTGCTGTGCGTGTGTGAGTGGGGGGCTGTGCGTACAGCAGATACCCCCACATCGCATGGACGCGGCGGCGCTGCTACAATAACACGAGTGTGTCTGTCCGACAACAGTGGTAATTCGAAGCCTCCCCCCCCCCCCCAATCTCTGTCCATGCCCGGCTCATTGTTCCTTTCCCGTCCATCCATTCATTGTATTGAGACAAGAGCGAGTGAGAGAGTGGCAGTGGTGTGTGGAGCCACGCATGGGACGCAGAGAGAAAGAGAAAGACCGAGACAGACAGGAGTGAGAGGGAGACAGAGGCAGACAGAGTACGCGAGGGAGAGAGAAAGAGAGCGAAAAAAAATATGCTGGAGGCAATTCAGTGATCAAGATAGACGAGTTTGCCTGGGCGGTCAGACGGGCGCCGCCACCACCTTGATCTTGACGGAATCGTCTCCCAGAATCTTCATCTTCTCTCTCTCTCTCTCTCATTCGCTCGCTCGCTCCCGTCGCCTCGCGCTCCCTCCTATGGCCATTTCCCTCGAAGAAGAATCGTCTGAGTCGGCGTGAGGGGCACACACTCCCCCCCCCCCCCCCCCCCCGTGCAGCCTTGCTCTCGCACTTCCGGTCGACTTATTGACCAAATTTCCGGATGGCATCGGCCGAGCGGAGCTGTGCGGAGCTGTGCGATGGGCTCCCGAGGTACCTCCGTTCCCTATCAGCGGGCCCGTAGTGCGCTGCACACAGCCGCACACGCCCAAGCAGCACACGGGTTCACTTTAACTTCCGCACCCTCCGCGCCGTGCCGAGTTTTACACGTATTTTCGCCGCGTTTCTCGCGGTGAACGCGTCGCGTGCGGGCCGCGTGAATATAGTGATGCCCCCAGGGACTTTAATCTCGTTTGCGCTGATCGGGTCTTCTCGTGTCCCTGCCGAGCTGCTGGCCGATCAATGCACCGTGTTCATAATTTAAAGCCGCCCCCCTCCCCCACCCCCACCCCCACCCTGGGGGGCCCTGCCACGGCATCGCGCCTGGACTCCCGCGTCGCGTGCGGCACAAAACTACATCACCATTTCCCTAATCTTTCTCTGATTTATTGATCCCGGTCGCGGCTTTTCTCTCTCTCTCCCTCTCTCGCTTACTCACTCTCTCTCTCTCCCTCTCTCCTGCCCGTTGCCTACCCCACCACGGCACGCTCTGAGGGCGGCGTGCCGTTCGAACGGCCGCCGCCGGCCGGCTTCACTTCACTTACTCATTTCCGAGTCGGTCGCCCGAAGGTTCCCGGACGGTTCCCGCACGGTTCCCGAAGGCTTTGGCCCAGCTGCTGCTGCTCCTACCGCGTTCGCGAGCGCTGTAAACCGGAGGGGTAAAGACGTTCTCAACCGAACCCCGAAACCACCCCGACCTTTCCTATTTTTTTTCCCTTCATCCCTTTTTTTGTGTTCACTCCACCTCTTCTCCGTTCCTCCACACAAAGAGTAGTCAAAGCCACAAGAACCCCCTCGTCCCCCTTCACATCCCACCTACCCCCTTGCTGAGTGCGTCGGCGTGTGTGAGGTCGGACGAAGCAAGGAGATGGCGAGGTGAGAGAGGCAGGCAGAGAGAGAGAGAGAGAGAGAGAGAGAGAGAGACGCTGCTGGTGGTAGGTAGGAAGGGGTAGGTGGTTAGAGGGGCGGTGTTTCCTGTACACCACCGTCAGGGAAACCGATACCCCCCCTCCTACCCCCTCCTACCCCCTCCTACCCCCTCCTACCCCCTCCTACCCCCTCCTACCCCCTCCTACCCCCTCCTACCCCCTCCTACCCCCTCCTACCCCCAACCCGGGCCATTTCTTGCAACCGCACCGCGGCGGGCGCCACCGCAGCACCATCTCATCACAGCGTCGCGAGATGAACGCTCAAAATCACTATCCTCTTGTGTCTGATGGCGTTTGCGTCGCAGCGGCAGGCGGGGGGGGGGGGGGGGGGGGCGCTGCCAGGCGCTGCAAGGAAGAAATCGCACTGATTTTCAGCACCCCTCCTCTCTCTCTCTCCCTCACTCTCCCGGCCCATTGGCTCCCTCTCTCCCGCCGGCGGCACTACCTCTCTCTCTCTCTCTCACTTCCTCTCTCTTCCTCTTTCTCTCTCTCTCCAGCAGCGCTGCTGCGCAGTGACATCGTAACCGTGCGACGTGCGAGCGCTACTGCAGACCCCCCTGGTGTTCCCGGGGCCCGGGAACTAGACAAAGAATGAAAGAGAGACAGAGAGAGAGAGAGAGCAAGAGAGATAGAAAGAGAAAGATAAGGAGAGTGAGAGAAAGAGAGAGACAAGAGGATGCTGGCCATGTCCAAGGCACGCGTCGTGTGGTGTGGTGGGCAATCAGGCAATCGAAAAAGGGGGTCGTTACCATTCAAGAGCCGAATTTAATTCCACTCCTTTTACATCCGACGGCTCGAAATATAATTTCCCCTCTCGGTCTTCAGCAGTAGCAGTCCCTCTCTCTCTCTCTCTCACACACACACACACTATGTGGACTAGCTTATTTCCGGGTTACGGCTGCCCCGACCCTCTCCCCTCCAGCTCTGCTGCCGTGCCGTGCAGTGCCCTGCCCAGGGTTGTTGGTCGGGGGGGTTTCGGCAGCGGCGCACATAAAAAAGCGAAACCCAGCGGCGGCTGTGTGTGTGTGTGTGGCTAACCCCCAGCTGCCATGCAACGCTCCTCGGTGTTGGTAGGTGGGGGAGGGGAGGGGGGGAGGGGGGGGGGGGGGGGGGGGGAGGGGAGGGGGGGAGGGGGGGGGGGGGGGGGGAGGGGGGGAGGGGGGGGAGGGGGGGAGGGGGGGCAGGCCAAACGCAGAGCAGTACGATGCCGCGCTGCCGCGCCCGTCCCCGGCGATGCTCGCTGCCGTCCCTGTTTCTTGTGCAGTGAGGGTTGGAAGGCAGCCTGGCTGCGATGGACTATTTATGGTGCCCCCCCCCCCTTCCCCCCGACCCTCTCTTTCTCTCTTTAGGTATCCCTCATAACGTATTCACCTTCCACCCTGCTTCCCTGAGATCGCGCGGACCGTCCGTGTCGACACAGAGCCGCGGTGGGGCGGGGCAGCAGCGGTGCAGCAGGGTTGCCTACCCTCCCGGGGCCCGGTCCGCGCACACGCCCCCCCTCCCCTCCCCTAGCCAACGATTGGACCTATTTCCAGTTACGGTAATGGCGGTAATTGCCTCCCCTCCCATACCAGGCCATCCCGCGCTGCCGTGTTACCGGATCCTATGGCGTTGTAACGCACGCTGGATGAATCGAGCTGCACGTGAGAGGGAGGGAGGGGAGGGAGGGAGAGGAGCAGGAGGGTCTCTGATGTATGGCGCCCGGCCTGACGCGCACTATTGCCTCCGAAAGAGGGGAGAGGAGTGGAAGTGGAGGGGAGAGAGGGGAGAGGAGTGGAAGTGGAGGGGAGAAAGGGGGGAGGGGGCGAATCCCCGCCGAGCATTTCTCGATGGCCAACAAACGAAGGATTGCGTATCGGAGTTCTCCGCGACGACGTTTGGTCCGCGCCGCGCGCCTTGCTTGCTTTTGTGTGTCACCGCCGCACTCACACACACACACACACACACACACACACACACACACACGCACGAGGCCGTGCCTCTCTGCAGTGCCCCGCCTTCCCCGCGCTCGCTAATCTTGTTTCCCCGCCGTGTTGCGGCCGAGTGTTGCTGTCTCGCTCCCACTCTCGGTCGTCTCACTCTGACTGAGGGTCACGATGACTCCCGAAACACACTTCTTTCTTGTCAGACAAATCGACGTGTTCAATTTTTGTTTTGATTCCATATATTTCCGTAATGCGGCTACTTGTGAAAAACCGGTTCTCAACCCAAAAACAAAAAAAGAAATATTCGAACACACACGCACGGCAGACACACACACACATACACACACACGGGCGCGCACGGGGGCGGGCAGGAGGCCGAATTAACAATATATGAGAGTTTGCTCGTTACACGCCGCGGGCCGCAAGGCTGCGCGCCCTGCTGGCCAAACAAACACGTGGCTCAGGCATGGCCGGGAGTGGCAGTGCCGCCCGCCGCCCAGTGATACCAACCGACCCCGCCAAAAACCTCGGTTTCCGTCGCACCGCCCCGCCCGGCTGGCCGTGCTTTGCTTGCTTGCTTGCTTGCTTGCTCTGCTTGGCTCTGCTCCGGCCGCGGGGGGCGGGACCCCCCCCCCCCCCCCCCCCCTTGCTTCTCCCCGCACTCCTATGGGCTTAGTGGGATCAGGGCTCTGGCCCGGGAAACGCACGGGCTGCTAAACACAAGCTTCCCCCCCCCCTCCTCCTCTCCCTCCCCCTCCCCGCCGACCCCCTCATCGGGACGGTGAGGGGGCAAAACCCTCCCCTTACACGCCGCCGGGTGGGCCACCCCCGAAACCAACCCGCTCGGCGAGGGAGGCGAAGAGGCAGGCCGCGGGTGAGACTCACCTGATATGTAGCGGCGGCGGAGCAGAGCTCGGGGCCCGCGACCCGGGGATCACATTGAAACCGAGGGAGCTTCGCGCACACCACCCGGCCCGGCCCGGAGGCAGCCCGGCGGCAGCGCAGCGGGGGGTCAAGTCTTCCCCTGTCTCTGGGGCTTGTAGGTGCGCCGCCGCTGGTTGAGCCCGTCTAGCACCGGCCTAGCCTGGTCTAGCACCGGCCTAGCCTGGTCTAGCTCCGGCCTAGCCTGGTCTAGCCTAGTACAGCCCGGCCCGGCGTCCGCCCCCCCCCCCCCCCCCCCCTCCGCCGCGAGGCGGGCGATATGATTGTTCCCCTGCTCTCACACCGAGTGTCGGATGCTTGTCGTTATTTTTATCAAACGGCGTTGTCGAATTAAATGATAAGAGGAGGTGGGGGGCACTTTATCAGCGGCGCCACTCATATATCGGCGCCCTCTATTTATAGCGGCCGGCTACATCGGCACTTAAGTCCGATTTATGGCCCTATCAACGATGTACGGCTCGGCGGCCCCCGCGGCCCCCGCGGCCCCCGCCGAGGACCTGGAGAGCGCGCGCGCGCTGACGTCAGGGGCCGCGAGCAGGCGGGGGGTTGTCGTCGCGGTGCTCGGACTCTCGGCGACGACGACGGCGACGGCTGTCGCTATCTGGTGTGGCGCTCAAGCGTCCGCAGTCCCACGATTTATTACAGAGACACTCGCGAGCGCGGGGCACGCTGTGGACAGTTCCGCGCCAGGAGCCGCCAGGAGCCGCCAGGAGCCGCCAGGAGCTAGGCGCTGCGGCTGCGGGACCGTGTCTCCAAACCGTCCCACATTTTACGTGAAATAATTGGGACCGTGGCGGGGCGGGGCGCCGCGCATTTTGTGGTTCCTTGTCTGCACGGTCTCTCTCCCTCTGTGTCTCTCACTCCCCCCACCCCTCTCTCCGTCTCTCTCGCACCCACGCAGCGCCGCCGCCCCTAATCTTGGGGACCTCGCCCTGTGCTCCCTTGGCCACAATTCAAATGTGTCGTGGGGGGGGGGGGGGCGACGAGATATTCTCCCCCCGGCCCCTCCGCCCCACGCTGACGGGGGGCACGTTCGCCGCTCCCCCCGGCCCCGGCCCCAAAACGCGATGCCGCGTCGCGGTCGGGGCGCGGCGGGTAGCGGAGGCAGAGGGCCACACGCCCAAGATTGGGGCAGCCGAACAGAACGGAACAAAACAGAGCGGGGCGGAGCAGAACGGGGGCAGCGGACCGGTGATTACTCGTGACCGAGTCGCGGCGTTATTCATGAGGCCTGTGCTTGCGCAACAACAACAACAACAACAACAACAACAACACACTCGGCGCGGACGGCCGTGGACGTGTTCTCTCGCCGCGCTGCCAAATTTCTCTCCCGTCCCGCAACTTGCGGATGTTATTTTTCGAGTCCGGCAGCCCGCGGCCCGCAGCAGTGTGCGCCTGCAGCGGGACACGCCCCCTTCCTCCCTCCCCCCCCCCCCCCCCCTCCCTCCAGCGTCGGCTCTTTCATTCGGTGGACTCCACGGCGAGTCACGGACCTCTCCTCTCCTCTCCTCTCCTCTCCTCTCCTCTCCCCGGGGTTCAGGCGGCCTCTCAGCCGTCTCGCGGTTCAGCTCAGCCCAGCGGGTCCTTCTCATAACACGACGAGCTTGGCACTGCTGCTGCGGCCGCTCGCTGCACCCTTTGCGAGGAGAGGGAGGAGTCCGCCTCTCTCTCTCTCGCTTTCTCTCTCTCTCTCGCTTTCTCTCTCTCTCTCTCTCTCTCACCCTCTCTCGCACCCCCTGGCTCCTCTCTGGTTAGCCCGTTCTTTTCTACCCTCAATGCGGCGGCGGCGGCGGCGCGTTGCCTCCTGGTGGCCGGCAACCGGCGCGGCCGCTGGGAGAAAGGCGTCCGGGAGGGGGAGGCCGACGGGGAGGGGCCGCAGCCGACGGCGTGGTGGTCTTGCGGGGCGCCGCGGGGCCGCGGCCGAATCAAAGGGCGCGCGCGTCAATGGGCGCGGTCCGGGAGGAGGCCGTCTAGTGCCGGCCGCTGGTGGTGGTGGTCGGCCCCGGCCCCCGGCGGCGAGGGGCCTCTGCCCGCCTCAGCCTCAGCGGCTGGCCTCGGCACCCAGTCCACCTCGCTGTGCGGAGAAAAATGAGACGTCAAGCCGCGCGGACGGGTTTTGTGAGAACTTCCCCCTCCTCTCTCTCTCTCTCTCTCTCTCTCTCTCTCTCTCTCTCTCTCTCTCTCTCTCTCTCTCTCTTGTATCCAACACCCACCCCTACCACACCCACACACAGACACACGGGCCCCTCAGGACGACGGGGCGGTCGCCGCGCGCCGCCAGTCTCGAGATGTGCAGATTTTATTTCATTTCATTTTGTTTCGTTTCCGGCCATGAATCGAGGCCGTCCTCTTTCTCTCTTGACTCCGCCGCCGTCGAGTGGAGGTCTCGGTGTAAGAAGGGGCTGCTGCCGCTGGGCCGCGGCCGGCACCCTGCCCTCCCATGGCGCTGCGGCCCACGGCTGCTCATGGCCGCCCATGGCCGCCCATGGCCGCCCATGGCGTGGCGGCCAGTGACCAGACAGCCGCCCGCGTATGATTTCCCCCGAGTCCCTACGCTCCGGTCCTCCGCCGGTCCGCACACGGTCATGGCAGAGAGGGAGAGAGAGAGAGAGAGAGAGAGAGAGAGAGAGAGAGAGAGAGAGAGGGGGGGGGGGGGACTTCATGGCTCGGGGTTCCCCCGCCGGGACCCCGGATCCAGTTTATTCCGTGAAGGCCATTATCTATTTCGAGAGGTCCAAACCGGGAAACAGAAATAAAGAATGATAAAAACGCGCGGTCCACGAGGAATACACACACACACGCACACACACGGCGTGCGGGGCGGTGCGTGCGTTTAATTTTAGATCGGGCCACCGCCGGGGGGTGAGGGAGGAGGGAGAGGTGCGGAGGGTTTGGGTCAAATCCAGGGCGTTTGTGTGTGTGAGAGGCAGGATCTGCCACGGCCACACCGTGCGGCTGCTAAATAAATTACGGTGTCTCATGTGGGAGCTCCCGAAACCGGCCGTCGGGCAGCCGTCGGGCAGCCGTCGGGCAGCCCTCGGGCAGCCGTCGGGCAGCCGTCGTCTGTCCCTCCCGCCGCCCGCGTCACCGACTCGAAGGCGTCCGAAGAAGTCCTGGAGGCGGGCGTGGTGGCGGTGGTGGCGGTGGTGGCGGTGCTCCGATATTTGTCGCCGACGTCCCGTCCTGCAGCCGTCGTCCAGCCCCCCCCCCCCCCCCTCCGCCTCCTCATCCCCTCTCCCCCCGCAGGGCCCTGGCGGTGTGGTCGGCGCGGTGGTGGACTGGCAGTCTCGTAAGTAAGTTGGCAAGCACGCCAGCAGCGGGCAGGTCAGGCAACGCCAGGCAACGGCCAGGCCTTACTGTCATGCTGTCAGTCGGACGGGGAGACAGAGGAAATCAGGGCCTCCTCCCGGAGTGGCCTAGCCTCGGCCCGCCCTGCCGCCCGCCCTGCCCGCCACCAAGCTTCCCTTCCCTTTCCCTTTTCCGTCCCTAAGTCGGTGGCAGCGGGCGACAGCCGGCCACGGCTCCGGCCACGGCTCCGGCCACGGCTCCGGCCTTCTGCTGCCGCTGCAGCCCTTCCCGCCCCTTCCCTCCGCAAACTCCGGCAGTAGCGGCCCCACACCGCCAGCGGCGCCCCCCGGCCGGCCACACCCTGCAAGAGGAATGAACTCCTCCAGTTTTCTATCCTTTAATGAAATCTTGGGTCAGTATTGACAGTCCCAGTTAAGCCAATAGCCTCGGCCCTCTCTCTCTCTCTCTCTCTCTCTGTCTCTGGGGGTCCCGACGACGCTCGTTACGGGGCTTACGTCGGCCGTGGCCAACACTCGCGCGCAAAACATGAAGATAATGCCTCAAAAAATATTTTAATTTGAGGGGCGAAAAAAGAGGGTCGCTTCGCGTACGCGGCATCAGAATGCTGCCTTGGGCCCCACACGGGCGCCGAGCTGAGCGGATTGCGGAGCCTCGCGGGGGGTCATACAACCGGCGGCGGCCCCGCGGGGGGCCCCCAGCAGAGCCATGTTATATCTTGTTTTATGCCATATTTATATATTTCCCTCCCCCGGTCCGCGTCCGGCACGGCCCCCTGTAAGACGGCGGCGGGTGCGGGGGAGGGGGGGTACTGCCGCCCCCTCTACACACACACAAGAGCTAGACGCCCGATCCACGCTATACGGCCATCGTTTACGAGCGAGTCAAGCACCTGGATTAGACTTGGTGTTGTGGCGGGGCGGGCGGCCCGACGGCGGCCCCCCGTCTTGTTCGCCTCTGACGATGAGTCCCCGCTCTGTTCCCTCACACGCCGCCGTGTGGAGCATATGTGTACGTTTGTGTGTGTATGAGTGGGGCGGTCAGGGGGCTTGGTGACGAGAGGGTGCGAACGAGATGGAGAGAGAAAGAGAGAGAGAGAGAGAGAGCGGGAGAGAGTGCCCGGTGCAGGTGCACAAAGGGGAGGGCCGCCCCCGCCACCCCTGATGACTGCCGACCGTCCCTTTGTGCCGGCCGCGGTGCGGTGCATGCCAAGGGGGGCTCCTGGGGGCGGGGGGGCTCCTGGGGGCGGGGGGGCTCCTGGGGGCGGGGGGGCTCCTGGGGGCGGGGGGGCTCCTGGGGGCTCCTGGGGGCGGGGGGGGGGGGGGGGCTCCTGGGGGCGGGGGGGCTCCTGGGGGCGGGGGGGCTCCTGGGGGCGGGGGGGCTCCTGGGGGCGGGGGCGGGGGCCCGTGTGACGCCGCGCCCACCGAGCAGCCGCCTCCGTCCGAAACCGCCGCTGATTGGTAGCGGTCGTGCGTTGGTGCATTGGTGCATGCGTGCGTGCGTGCGTGCGTGCGTGCTTGCCACATGGCGCTCACGTCTACGCACGCACGCACGCCCGTAAAAGAGAAAGAAACATGTGTGCCGGCGTGCGTAGCGAGGTTGCGTCCGATTCCGCGCGTTTATAGCTCTATCCATCTCTCTCTCTTTTTCTCGCCCTCTCCCTTCCACGCGCTCTTTCTACGCAGATTTCCTAGCTGGCGAGTGAGTGTGCGTGTGTGTGACAAGAGAGAGAGAGACGGCCGCGTGTACTCTTTCTTTTCCTCCTACTTTTTTTCTATTTTTTTTGCGGGGGCGGAAGGCTGTTTATGTGTATGTGTGGGTTCGCGTGATGCCGACTTAATTAACGTTCACCAGCCCAGCCGTCGGAGAGCGGCACTCAGCTGCGTCTGCCCCTCCCGCCCCCGCCTCTCTCTCTCTCTCTCTCTCTCTCTATCTCTCTCTCTCCACTTCCCCCTCTTCCCCCATCTACTCCACCCTACCTGCTCCCCACCCCTACTCTGCACGACAGCCGTATTTGGCACAACAATTTTGATGACGGAAGAGGGTTTTACAAATGTATTTAATATTTGATCCAATTTTTAACAGTGTATGCGTGTGTGTGTGTGGCCAACACCTGTGACAGTACAATCGCTGTGTAACGACCCCCTCCCCCTCAGGTGAGGCTGGGGGGCTCTCACCGACTGCCAGCGGCCCGGAGGGAGAGAGAGAGAAGGGGAGGGACACCGACTCCCACACGTGTGACGCAGTACTCTTATGCTGCTGCTCGCGGTAGCCGACGAGAAAAAAAGAGGCGCCAGAGACGAAGAAATGTGACGATTTCAAAAAGAAAATCATGATGGTCACCTCCCATAATGAAAAATATTGTGTAATCAGTGGTGGTTATGTGTTTCGGTACCGCGTCTTTCCGCCGAGGGAACACGTAAGACTGTCTGTGGCAGCGGGTTGTCGTACTCAACTCACAGGCGCGGCCACATCCACGCCCGCCACCCTCGCCGAGACAGGCTACATTCCGATAACCTCCCCCCACCCCATCCCATCTCTCTCCCTCCCTCTCTCTCTCTCTCTCTCTCCCCTCGCTTGTCCTGTCCAGAGGAGGCCCCCGCGTCCTCAGCCCTCCCAATCAGGAAATAACCATTGAAAATGTAAATTGACAGGCGGAGAGGACGGGCGTTGCTTGTGGGGGACGACAGACTGAGCGGGGCGGGGCGAGGAGAGAGAGAGAGAGAGAGAGAGAGAGAGAGAGAGAGATACCGCGCCCCATCAGCGGTTAGCACCACAGCCGGAGGGCCGAGACACCTCACTGTTTTGTGGTGGAACTGGACTGGACAGACGGGAGGGGTGTAACGGGGCTGGGAATGGCAGGTGAGGCGAGGGAGAGAGAGAGAGAGAGAGAGAGACAGACAGACAGACAGAGAGAGAAGGGGGCGGGGTAGAATCGCCGTTGTCATCAGCGTTATTGTAAGTAGGCGAGTTACAAAGCAGACCAGGTCGGCGATGGCGGCGGGGGCGGCCTGCGAGGCCAGCCTCCGTGGACCCGGCGGCGCCCCGGCGTGGCGCGTGACCCAATTGCTCCAATTGCTGGTCGTTGGTCGTTGGTCGCCCCGCCGCGCCGGGAGCCGCACCTTTTCTTCCGGAATCCCTTCCGCGGGCGTTAACGGGGACGTGTGTGCGTGTCTTCTGTTCCAGTGGAGGAGCTGCAGTGCCTGGCGACGTGGAAGGAGGGCTCGGCGCGCTACCTGGTGGGGAAGGTGCAGCACTCGCACGCCACCTCCAACGAGGACCGGTTCCGCTGCTTCGTGTACGAGCAGGTCAGCGGGCACAGCGGCAACTCGCTCAACGCGGGCCTCGCCGGCATGGGCCTCGGCAACGGCCTGGGCCTCGACGAGGAGGCCGGCGGCGGCCTCCCCGGCCTCGGCCTCCCCGGCCTCGGCGCCGGCACCCCCGGCATGCGCGCCGCCCACGACGCGGGCGTCATCTTCCGCGTGGCGCAGAGCGGAGACGCCACCTGCAACGGCCTGTCCTCCGACATGGAGGGCTCCCGCACCATGACGCTCTACAAGGCCGAGGGTGAGACACTCCACGGCACAACAACCTCAAGAGTTCAGATTTCACGGCGGGGGGGGAGGGGGGGAATGCCCGGCATGGGGGTGGGGATTTTGTAGCACGTTTAGAGCGCCCCCCGCGGAGCAGCGGCGGCGGCGGGGGGCTGCATGAATATGCCACACTTCGGGGGCAGCTCGGACACCCGCAGGAGCAGCACCGGCCGCCACCTCAATTTTTCATCCCCGCTCGCCGACTATAGCCGTGTGAATTGCAAAACCGCGGCCCGACGATTTTTTTTTTAAGTCTCTTTTTTTTATCATTCCTCGACCGCCGTAGACGGACGTGAATTTTAATCTCTGGAGAACCGGACGTGAGAAAAACCCCTCGCAGCTCCTTACAGCCAACCCGCGGACAGCGTCTGTCTGTCTGTCTGTCTGTCTGTCTGTCTGTCTCTCAAAATGGCTCATGGCGCTCTGTCCTCTGCAGCGACCGCCCCGCCGCGCTGCAAGTTCCCCGGCTGGCTGTCGGCGCACCCGCATTGGCACACCCTGGACTACCGGCGCTCCTACTCGCTGCACCAGAAGAACACCAGCCTCAAGATCTCCAACTCCACTGCGGGTGAGTACTTACTGACCAATCTCCCCATCTCGGACGGAGAGCTGCCCCGGCCTCGGCCCTGGCACTTATCCCCTCCCCCTCCCGCCCCTCTGTCCCATTCGCAGCATTGCTGATCAAAGCCAGACGTCAACCTTATCGCGCACAACTTTTTCGCCCCCCGGAAGAGCTTTTTATAATGAAGCTTTTTCAAGACTGCGACCAACTCGGCGACTACTTGCAGCCGCCGCCGCGGCGAGCGGCGGCGAGCGGCGCGGCCTCTCCGGGTAAAACGGGTCAAATCTTTTCAAAAGTTTTCTCTTCTCCCGCGGTTCGAGTCGAGAGGCATCTCCTTAACGGAAGCAGCCGCACCGCTCGGTCCAGATTCCAGGACCCTTCTTTTTTTTCTTTTTTTTTCGAGATGGAGGGGAAACGGAGTCCGAAACTACGGCGGCGGCGGCCGGCCTTCGGCTCCCTTCAGCCGCCTTTGTACCGGGGGCCAGGCCGACTCGACTGTGTGGTCTGCAGCGGGGTGTTGTCTGGCCCTGGGATATTTGGGTTCTTTCTCGAGTGGCGCTTGCTATGCGAATGATAATTAGCGAATTTACTTAGAAGTTCATAGTAGTAGGGTTTATTGATTGGCTCGTGGCACTCCCACTCTGTGTCCGTCCACTTACCACTCCGGCTTCCTCCGTCGTACCATGGCCGATGTGCCTCGCCCAAGCTCTCGGTGTGAACTGCAAGGACTGGAGCGGGCTGAAGGCCCAGCAGGGCTGCTGCTGCTCTAGTCGTAGTAAAGGGTGGGGGCGAAGGCGCGTCTGCGTCTTATCAGTTCCAGACGTCCGGCCTCAATTCCTCGATAGGCCTGAGGGGCGTTAAACATTATTTGTGGTTCCCATGCAAGCTGCGCTACAGCGGATGCTAGGCGTGCATGGGTCTGACGATTGATAAGCGCGGGACGGGCGTACGTGTGCGCTAGCCACAACAGGGGCGCCCTCAGTACCGGCCGGGTCTTTCTGCCCGGAACCTTTTCAAGCCAAGAGGAGGCCAGATGAGGGCGGGCGGGGCCAGCTGCCGGCTTCCCACACCCATCGATGTGCCGGGGAGCTAATCGGCGCCCCGGCCGCGAGAGCGGAGGCTGCCCGGCGCCTGGCGGGTAGGCAGCGCTGGCCGCTCCGCGCTCGCGTGTCGTGCGGGCTGCCTACCCCGCCGCTCGCGGGCGCTCCCCGGGCGAGGAGACAAGACGAGCCGGCCCCCCCGCCGCCGGCCGCGCGCTCCAACAGGCTGCGGGGGGGGGGGGGGGGCGCCCAGTCCCGGCGCTAAGAAGCTGTTGGGACGGCGAGCCACCGGCTCAGCCGATTACATACCCGCGGCCTCTTTTTTGCCGCGTTTTATTTCGCAGCCAGAACGCCACTCACTCACCCCGCGGCACTCCATCAGCGGACCGCATTTGTCAGAGCACCGGACCGGCCCCTCCCTCATCACACCCGCTGCAACAGCCGTGTCTCTCGCTCGCACTGCGGGCGCTGTACGGCTGCTTCCCTATCTCTGTCTCCCTTTCTCTCACTCTTGCGCTCCTCTTGGGAAAGAGCGAGGAGGAAGGGGGGAGGGGGTGGAAAAAGTGACACAGAGCAATACATCACTTCAATGGGGGGGGGGAAGATATATATCTGCTAATGAAAATCCATCCCCTTGGCTGTCAATAATATGCAGCGCCCCCCCCCCCCCCCCCCCGCCCCTCCCGCCGGTACTCAGTCCGGCCCCGCCAGATGGATCTGAGAGGAGGCCGAAGCCGAAAACGTCAATCAGCCCGCGAGCCGAAACCGAGTCGTCCCGAACCGAAAGGGACCAAGATATTCGGCCATGTGCAGTTGAATCTAAATACGAATATGTCGGCGAGTTGGGGCGCGGGGGGCCGGCCGGTCGTGGCGTGCGGGGCGGCCGGCAGCGGTCACCTTCTGCGTCCTCCGCTTTGATGTGCGATTGATCGCAGGGGGAGAGAGGGGGGAGAGGGAGGGGGTCAAAGCTAATATTTTCGATAATAGGGGGTTGGTTCAGGCCAGGCCGCACCACACCCACACACTGCCTCGCGAAAGGTTTAATATAAGACGCCCGCCCTATCGGAGCCCCCCCCCCCTCCTTCCCTCCCCCTCTCCTTCCCCCTTCACCCCAAACCCGCCGTCCCTTCTGGGCGCTGGCCGCCGGCCAAGCCAACGAAATCATCGAGGACCACTGAGCCGAAATCAATTTAAAAGGCCCCGCGTGTTTTGCGGTTTGGTTGATTCGCGTTCTTCTTTTTTAATATATACCTGAACAACGGCGATGTTTTCGGTGGTGCTATCTTTGTGACGGAATGGGTCGGGCGGGGGCGTCTCAACCCGACACACAACAGCCAGTGCCCCTTTTCCGCTCCAATTACTCCGCGTCTATCTGTCTCTCTCTTGCTCCCGCTTTTATATCATAGCGAGCCGTTGTGTCCCTCTCTCTCTCTCTCTCTCTCTCGTCAGTCCCACCCCCCGCACCTGCGTCAAAGGAGTGAGGCAAAGAGGAAAACAGTGAGAATGTGTGTGAGGGAGAGATATAGAGTGAGAGAGAGAGAGATACAAGAGAGAGCGCGTGTCATAAAAATATGCGAGTCGTATGTTTTACAATGTGCATATATACCGTAGAATGCAGGCATTTGGACTGCCTCTGAGATGAGCACATGTTCCGCGAGCGTGGCGCGCGCGCGTGTGGTGTGCATGTGTGCGTGTGTGTGTGCGAGCGTGTGTGTGTGTGTGCGTGTGTGTGTGCGAGCGTGTGTGTGTGTGTGTGTGTGTGCGAGCGTGTGAGTGTGTGTGTGTGTGCGTGGGCAGGACGCCCTCTGCTGCCTGCCGACACGCGTCTGTGTCTGTGATGTAGGCACCACGCCTACGGCCCAGCAGCGGCGGCAGCAACCTGTCAGGTGTCGTCCCGGCGAGATGAGACAAGGCCGACAACAATCACCACTCAATCTCTCTGTCCCTGTCTGCCCGCAGGCTCGGACCTGGATGACATAGAGCTCGGCCCCCGCGGCGGCCCCCGCGGCGGCACCGGCCAGGGCCCCATGCTGGGCGTGCTCGACCCCGTGGTGGCGGCCGCCACCGGCCTCGACCCCCAGGACGGCCACAGCGACGAGATGAGGTTGAGCTGCACCGAGGCGCGCCTGGAGGCCGAGCACACGGCGCTCATCGTGGCTCACTTCACCATGGGCTGGTGAGTACCGCGTCGGCGCACTCCTTGGAGAGCTCCGGCGGCGACTCGCCGCAAACACCTCGGACCCTCCTCCTCCCAAGCTCCGGAGCTCGGGCTGCTCGGGCTGCTCCGACTGGACATTTTTTATTCCCCGTAAGGGCCACCTCTCCCTTAGCGGTGACTCCTCAAAGCGGAGCCGCGCCCGCCGCCTCCTTTACGCGCGCTCGCTCTTCTCAATGGGTTAGCATTTCCTCCAGCAGAGCTCGGCTCTCGGCTCTCGGATCTCGGCTCTCGGCTGCTCAGGGACCTGGCCTTTATTTTATTTAAAATTCAACTCAGCCGCGGAGGCGGGGCCGGGCGGGGCCCGGCGAGGCCGGCGGCGGCGTCTCTCGGCGCGTCGAAGAGGAAACTTTTTGAGGGAAGGGCACAGGGATGAGCCCAGAGGGGGGCTCCGCGGCCGAGGGGCAGTCGGGAGGGAAGAGGGGCCGGCCAGGCCGTAGTATTGGAGATCAATTGGCCTGTGGCAGTCGTGGCACGCCGTGGCACGCCGGGCCACGACACGGCACGCCGGGGGGCCAGGCGGTATCTCCGCTCGCCTGGTCTTTGCTCGGGCCCCGCCAGCCACGCCAGCGCTGCGGTCTCGGCCTCCATAGACTGATGTAATTAGGGCAAAGGGCTTAATGCCCTCGCCACGTTCAGGAAGACCGCTCCTCCCCTCCCCTCTCCTCCGTCTCTCTCCCGCCCTCCCTGTCTGTCTGTTTCTCTCGCTCCCTTGTTCTCTCCTCTGCGATCTTTTTCCTGGTGGAGTGTCTGCCGGCAGTGGCCGCGACGACGTCAGCGGTGGAGGCGGTGCCGGGGGCGGGGCGGGGAGGGGGGGGGCGACGTGCGGTCGCCTGAGTGACTTGAAGGAGAGCGAAAAGGGAAGTTCCAGGCAACCGACCGGGTGGGGGGGGGGGACGGTCGGAGACGGACGGGCCTACAGGTGACGACGCCGGCCAGGCAAAACTCCCGGAGCAGACAGCAGGCGGGGAGGGGAGGGGAGGGGGTAAGATTGGCTCAATAGCTTTCGTCCTCCCCGCCCCGCGGTGATCTCGCAGAACTTGCAGGATTGAGGGGCTCTGCTGGGGGCCCCGCCCGCGCCCGCCTGATGGTGGTGGCGGTGGTGGCCTCCGACGGGTGTAACGACACGATGCGTCGCGTGCCCGTCGCGTGCCCGGCGCGTGCCCGGCGCGTGCCGACCCCCCGCGGCGAGGCGGCGGTCGCGTGCCGGTGAGGGATGCACAGACCGGGCCCCGAAGCCAGGGGCGACAGCAGCGACAGACCGCGGGGCATATGACTTCCGCAGCCCCCCCCCCCCCCCCCCCTCCTACCCCTCCTACCCCTCCCCCGGTCCGTCACGTCACCGCAAGCGGTCTGAAAGCGCGCGTATACGTCGCAGTCGTGGGTTCCAATACCGGCTGCGTCGGCGTCGAATTTCGTTTTTTTTTTCTGTCACCGCGTCTGCCACTGCCCTCTGGCCTGGATTGATTCTGGATCTCAATCAATCTGCTGGCGCTCGGTTTTGACTGCTTTTCCCCCCTTAGTGACGCAAGCAACGTACGCCTCTCTCTCTCTCTCTCTCTCTCACATACACACACACACGCACACACCTCTCTCCCTCACACACACACAGAGACACTCAAAGGGGCGTCGAGACGAAAAAGGGTTCTGTCGAAATATCGCGACAGCCCCCACCACCGCCACCACCACCACCACCCCGTTGGGTCTCCCGTTCCTAAAATGTATACCCCCGCCCCTCTCGGCCCCCTCTCGGCCCCCCCCCCCCCCACACACACACACACACAGAGGCGCGCGGGTGCACATCCCCTCTCCCCTTCCCGCCGGGCACAATGGCGGATGCCATGCGATATGTACACCAACGGGGCACCTCATTCGGGGCGAAAGCAAGGGCAGCAGTGTCTGCGTGCGTGCGTGTGTGTGTGTGTGTGTGTGTGTGTGTGTGTGTGTAGGATAACACACGTGACAGCGCCATGCTACGCGGGGAAGGGGCCGTGCACCTTTGTTTGTTCGAAAGATGTGTCCCAAATCCTCTCATCTCGGTGGAGTGGGGAGAGTGAGGTGGGAAGGGGGAGGGGGGCTGCACTAAGACCGCTACCCCCCCCCCCCCCTCTCTCTCTCTCTCTCTCTCTCTCTCTCTCTCTCTCTCTCTCTCTCTCTGGGCTGTGTGGTAGAGTGAGGGCCGGTCGCCTCCCCCCCCCCCTACCCTCGCACACTTTTACCGCTAATCGATGTAACACAGTGCGTGACCGGACCGGCGCGATACAGCCAATATAGCGTGCACGCTTTTGCATATCTCTTTCAGCCTTTTGTGAAAGCATATTAAAATAAAATAAAAAAAAGAAATATTAAAATCTCGGAATAATAACAGTAATAACAACAACAGCAAGCGACAATAATATTAATGATACTCCGCCCGCACTGCCGCTCGCCGCCGCTGCACTACAGCAAGCGGCCGTGCGGCTCGTAAACATTCCACCATGTCGGCGTCGGCAGCGGCGAGGCCTTTGTGGCCGCGGCCTAGCCGCCCCGACCAATCAGAGCGCTCGGCCTCGCGGCGGGAAGTCTGAAATCAGACTTGTGATTGGCCGCCCAGGCCCCGAGGTTCAAGCTGCCGCTGTGTGCGCGGCGGAACCGCGGAGACGGCGCGCGCGCCCTTTGACTGGCCCACCTCTTGTGCGCTCCCTCGCTCCCCCTTCTCTCTCGCTCCCCCTTCTCTCTCGCTCCCCCTCCCCCTCTCTCTCTCTCTCTCTCTCTCTCTCTGCCGCCCTCTCTCTCCCTCTGCCCTCAACACGCCCACATGAGCACAAAAAGCCAAACCAAACCAGCGGCCAGCAATGGGCAAACAGAGCGAACCGGTGGCGTCGAGTTTTGCAGCAAAATAGGCAGAGGGGGAGGAGGAGGGTGCGGGAAGCGGAGGGGGGAGGAGGGCGCCTCGCAGTGACTTGCAGGGGTTGGGGACAGTAGGGGCGGGGGGGGGGGAGGAGGAGGCAGAGGGCGCCCTGCGCTGGGCTAGGAGCCAATCAGGGCACTGGAAACCGCGTGATAGTGTATCGGAAAAAGGGGGAGAAACTGGAGATGAGCCGGCCACCGGGTGGCAGGGCGGGGAGGGGGGTCGTACCCGGGGGGGGGGGGGGGGGGGGAATATCCTCCCGTGCTAGAACCTCGGTCGAAAGCGCTTTACCCGCGAGTACTCTTTCCAACTGCAGCCACCACGATGCTTCTATTTTTATTTCACTTGCACGTGCCCTCTCTCCCTCTCTCTCCCTCTCTCTCTCTCTCTCTCTCTCTCTCTCTCTCTCTCTCTCTCTCTCTCTCCCTTATCTTTTCGCCCTCTCACTGATGTTGTTTCGTCCTCTGTGGTTGCAGCCAGAGCGGCTTCCTGTGCTTGCAGTTCTACCGGAGGGACACCCACGTCGTGGAGCTTCAGACAGGTGAGTAAAGTTCCGGTTGATGTGTGTTTTTGGCGTCGTCAGCGACGGCAATAGGCTGCCGGAGGGTTTTCGGGTGTGCGGACCGAGCTGACAGGGTAGTGCTACCGGGAGTGTCAACAAGTTAATTTTAATTTAATTTTTTTTCCGACCTGGAAACATTTTTAATCCCCGCAAAAAGGTTGTACACAACGCGTTATTCCTATGTCAGACCATGCTGAAAATTTCCTAATTTGCACTACTTTGAACAGAAACTGCCACGTGTGCCCGTGACGCTCCCGGCGGACGGGCCGGCGCCTGGCGGGTAGGCAGCCGCGGCCGCCCCGCGCGGGTGTGGTGCGGGCTGCCTACCCCGGCAGTGGCAGGCGCTCGGCCCGGCCGGGTGCGGCGTCAGAGGGGGGGGGGAGGCTGTGCTTCTGATTTACCGGGGGTTGGTGGCCTCCGAGGCCCCCGCGCCGGGCTGTGCGTCTGCTGCCAAGCAGTTGCGTGCTCTCTCTCTCTCTCTCTCTCTCTCTCTCTCTCTCTCTCTCTCTCTCTCGCACACTCGGCGGCCCGCTGCCGGCGCCTGACATATCCATATCTCACCGCCTCTCGCTCGCCGCTCCTGAGCCGCAACGAGAACACCGCCAGCGCGGCCACGCCGTGGAGGCGATGGGCTATGGCAGACATCGCAGAGATCGCTCAAGACAGGCCGTGATTTTGTTGTTTGTTTTTTTTTTAATTTTTGTCGTTGTTGTTGCTGCTGCTTTTGTCTTGTTTGTCGCCCCTCTCGCGCTGTGCTGTGCTCGGCGGTGTACGACGGAAGCGGCGCCCGGCGCCACGCGACACGGCCTCGTTTTCATTTCACGTGGCGCGGCACCGAAGATCCTCCAGAGACAAGCGGCGGCGGCGGCGAGGAGCGGCGCGAAGCGGGCGGCGCGAAGAGGGCGGCGCGAAGCGGGCGGCGCGAAGCGGGCGGCGCTGCGGGGGACAACATTGACTTCTCGTTTCATCGCGCGGCGAGCCAGCGGAGCCAGCGGCGGGGCCCGGCGGCCGGGGAGCGGGGCTGCGGGGCTGCGGGGCTGCGGGGCCCGGCCGCAGACACGCGGGCGCCTCACCGTGCCGCACCGCGCCGCACGCCCGACAGGGTTTCGTCCTATAAATATTTATTTCCGTTTCGCGCGCATCTCGCGTGAAAATCATCTCTCCGCTTTCGGCGGGGTGCCCTCGCTCTCACACTCTTTTGCTTCCCCCTCTCTCTCTCTCTCTCTCTCTCTCTCTCTCTCTCTCTTTCTTTCCCTGCTGTGTGTTCCCTGGTCTCTTTCGCGCGTAGAGAGAGAGAGAGAGAGAGAGAGAGAGAGAGAGAGGATCCATATACGCGGAAAAGATTCACTTCATACCTGCGCTTCTCTGAGCAGCGGGCCCGAAATATGTGTACGGTTTCCGGAGGGAGGGAGAAGGATGGGGAGAGGGAGGGAGGCGCGGCCTCCTTGGGCGTCCGGAAATGAAGCGCGGTGCCCGGCCGCGCGGCCCCCGCAGCCCCCGCGGCCCCCGCAGCCCCCCGCTGCTCGCGGCACTGTACGGCGGCCACGACACCGATGACGCTTGAAGGCGGCCTCGACTTCCTCCAGATGGCGGCCGACGCGGAGGGGGCTGCTGATGTGGGCGCCGAGGCCGTGCGGGGCGGGGGGCGCACGCAGCGCACACGGCCCCGCGGCGGTGCAGTGTGCGGATTCTGCGCGGGGGCCGCGGGGGTTGAAAGTTGTGTTGGTGTGGGCGCCCGGCTCTCAGCCCGGACCCCCCGAGTATTTGCTCCCAGTAATCGCCGCTGCTGCTGCCTCCGTCTGTTTGTTGTCGGGCGCGAGTTGTGAGGTTGCCGTAAGCGCCGTGGCGGCCGCGTGCGGGCCGCGTGGCTCGACGCCGCGCACGCCGGGGGTAACCGCCGGGGGTAACCGCCGGGGGAGCCTGCCTGTTGGTTCACCGGGCAGCGGCGTGCCTCAACACCCCTGGGTGGTGCACGCGTACACAGCAGGGCGCGAGGCGGGGGCTTCGACCGCGCGAGCGGAGGGCGCGCTCGAGAGCGGGGTGTCCACCAAAGAGCGAGCAGCGAGCCCAACCTGACGGACGGCCACACTCCGCGGGGGGGGGGGGGGGACGATTGGGGGCGGGAGTTTGGTGTGCTCCGGGGGCGGCCCCGCCCCGGCACGGCCCCCGACGTAAGACGTATGTGCAACATAACAGGACATCGGGCGTCGGGGCGTGGCGTGGCGGGCCGCAGCCGCCGTGGCCATGGGGGCCGTGGCCCGGAGCGGGGCCCGGCCCGGGTACGGTTCCGGCCGCCCCCATACGTTACGGCCCCGGGGCGCTTCGTGATCGACCCCGGCACGACGACCCCCCGCGGCGCCCGCCAGCAGCACCCTCCGTGGCTCCTCCCAAGCAGCCTCCCATACAAGCAATCAGTTCATACCAACACAAAAAAAAGTTTAAAGATCAGCCTGCGGTGAAGTAGTGTGACGAAGACAGAGCGATGGCGTTACGTAATATGTTGAGCTCCCCCCGCCTCCCTGTGATGAGCGCGGCTGCTCTGTCGCTCGCTGTGTCCGGCAGCACCTCCGCGCTATCGCCGTCCATCACCGCGCCTCCTGGAAATTAACGCGGGGCTCCGAAGGGGCGGGCAGAGGGAAGGGGGGGGGGCACTCGGTGATCGGGAAATGCAAAGCGCGGCTGGCGGAATCGCAATGAGGCGTCACGACGGGAACGGCAATCTGAAAAGGGTAGGGGGGGGGGGGGACTGCGCCGCCGCCTCGCCGCCACCGGAGAAGAGAGGCAGGGCTGGAAAAGTGATTTGCTGGTGTTGTGTGTGTGTGTGTGTGTGTGTGTGTGTGTGTGTGTGTGTGTGTGTGCCGCCGGCAGCCGCTGGCCGCACGGACAGGCAGAGTCCGCAGCCAAACGAACCAATAACCAAATCCGCACGCGTGCCTGTAGGCCGCCGGTGCTGTATCGGCAGTCAACACCACCTTGGTTATCCTTTTTTCCCTCCCTATTTCAGACTGTGAGTCATTTTTGTTTTTTTAAATCGACTCCTGAGGATTGGAATCGGCTTTCCAAAATTCGCCCGTCTCTCTGCCTCCGTTGTAACGAGCCACAGACACGACTCGACGTCGTCGCCGGACAAGACGCAGACGACGTAGAAGCGGGCGAAAATCCGAGGAAAAGTGTAAGAAGGGCCGGAACAAAATGTAGTACAGAAGGGAATTGCGACGAGCAGCGCCCGGCCCTGAGCAGCTACTACCGCTGCCGCCGCTGCCGCTGCCTGTCCTTGATTAAGTGTCGGGGGTAAAGCGCGAGACACAGCTACATCATAATTGAAGGGCGGATATTTTAATGAAGCTGGCAGCTATGCGAGGCCTGCAAGGGCCGCCGGCTGGGCGTCGCTGGGCGTCGCTGGGCGTCGCTGGGCGTCGCTGGCAGCGGGGGCCCTGCGCCATTGTCAGGCGGGTTCTGCTTAGTGCAGGAAGGCGAGCGCCAGGGAGGCGGGAGCGAGGGGCCGCGCGGTGCAGTCGGGGCCGCCCGAGGGGCCGCCTCGGCAACTTCCCGAACTTGGGGACTTCTGTGCTGCTGCTGCGACGGCAAGGCACCTCAACGCTGACGCGCCGCGGCCGCTCTCTCTCTCTCTCTCTCTCTCTCTCTCTCTCTCTCTCTATCTATCTATCTATCTCTCTCACTCTCCCGCGGCCGGCTGCCGCAATTCCAGACCGCATTTGCCGCGCGGGCAGCGCAGGCGGCGGTGGCGGCGGAGAAATTCTTTTCTTCCAAGTAATTTAATGGAGCGAAATTAATTCCCCTCGCTCCCCGCCGCGGCCGCGCGAGCGGAGCGGGCAGAGCGGGCGACAGGGCGGCGGTGGGACTGGACTCTGGGCCAGTGTTCTTTGTGCTCGCCAACGCCACTCCGAAGCGGCCTTCCTCAGAAATCTCTCTCTCTCTCTCTCTCTCTCTCTCTCTCTCTCTCACACCCTCTCTTTTCCTGGGCCCCATCGCGTTTACACGAGTACACACTGCCGCGGAGCTGCCTAGCCAAGGCGCCGCCGCCGCTTGCGCCGCTTGCTTGCGCTGTTCGGCTTCGCCTTGCTTCGCCTTGCTTCGCCTGGCAGGGCTGCTCGCGCGCGGCGCGCCCCATTTTTGGCACACATACAAAATAAGTTGCCCTGCCTATAAATCAAGCGCTCGTTAGCTCCGCGGGGAGAAACGGAGCGGCGTTTGGGGGCGTTGTGGTGGCGCGGCGCGGAGGCGGCGGTGGAGGCGAAGGGCGAGGCGAGGCAGACGGCGGAGCGGTGCTCTCCGACCAGCGGGGCACGCGGCACGCGGCACGCGGCACGCGGCACGCACGGGCCAGGCAGGCCAGGTCGCGCCCCGACGCTGTCTTAATCTCAAAGAAGGCAGAAACGTAGCTGTGTGTGTGTGTGTGTGTCAGGGGGGAGGGAGGTGAAAACCAAAATTTGAGGCATCGGCGACTGCAGCGGCCGTGGACTCGGCCGGCCTTCTCGTCGGCCGCGCGATGTCACCGTCTCTGAATGGGCCTCTCGGGTGCAAGAATATAATATAAGATAGCGGCACTGCCACTCGGGCGGGGCCGCCGCTCCTCAGCGCTAGAAGCAGCAGCAGCTGGCTGAGGCACCGCCGCCGCCGCCCGGAGCGCGTACATTTGCAGCAGCTGACGACCCCCGGGCGGGCCGAGCCCAGGGCCGCCAGCCCAGTAGCCGGCCCCGTGATATATCTCAAGATGCACGCGGTGCTCCCTGCGCGAACCCAAACCCCCGCCGCGCCGCGCCACGCCGCGCCCGCGCTGAAATACTGGCCACAGTCTTCGCAGCGCGGGTGCGAGGCGCGAGCACTTACTGCTCGCCCCCCGGGGGCCCCCGTCGCCCCCTCCCGGACCCGGACCCTCTCCGCGCCGCCGGCCTGCCTGACCTCGACGACGACGCTGTCGTCCCCCGCGGTCCGGCGGGCGGGGGCGGCAGCAGCGGCAGCAGCGGCAGCAGCGTCCGGCATGGGCATCACCGAGGGTGTCACACCCAAGGATTATTCATGGCTGACCCCACAAGCGCGTCAGCGCCGACGCCACCGCCTTGCCAACGTGTTGTTGTTGCTCCTGCTCACTCTTGTTGTTGTTGATGTTGCAGGCGCTCAGAGCCGCCGCCAGGAGGATGCCTGTCTGCCGGCCAGCTTCGACCGCACCGCCCTGCCTTACCTCACCCTCGTCAGTGAGTATCCCGCAGCGGAGCAACACGGACCCTTAAGTATTTTCCAGGGCGCGGAGTCCAGCTAGCTTGCCTCACAAGTCTCGCTGGGAAAGGCCCTACTCGCGAAACCCGCAACCAAATCGCATTTTCGAGAAATCCGTCAGCCGCCCCGCGCTATGTCGGCCAAGAGCATTCAGTCTTTAGAAAACTTAATTCACAATTTACTCCACGGTAAAAAAATGCCTTTTCTTTAGAAGGACCCTTAATGCACCATCCTTCTAAACAAATGGTTTTTCTTCGGTCGTGTTAATTTTTATTCACCGTTGACAAACAGATTAGATACGCCCGGGGCAGCCAGTATATATCAGTATTAACGTACTGGAGCAGCTTCTTTTTTTAATCTTTTTTTAAAATTGTATTCCTGCGGGACGGACTCCTCATCAGGCGGCGCGGTGGCTGGCTGCCGGGCGACATTACCCGCCACGTCATCGGTCCGCTCGTCAGGAATCTATTTATCCTCATCAACACCTAAACGCGGAGGGCCGCGGCCTGCGGGGACCGGCGGGGGGCGGGGGGCGGGGGGGGGGGCGGGGGGCGGGGGGCGGGGGGCGGGGGGCGGGGGCGGGGGGCGGCCGGGGGGGGCGGGGGAGGCCGCGGCGGGATAATGAAAAGCTGATCAGTCAGCCGGATAGGGAGGGTCGCCGGCGGGAGTCCACCGCCGGGGGTCCACGACGGACGGGGCGGGAAGAGGACAGGTCGCGGCTATTCTTATTTCACCCCCCCCCCCCTTTCCCTCTCTTTTTCACTCAATCTATCTTTCCTTTCCCTTCTTTCCAATCACTCCCCGCAGCCCCAAACTTTTGCCTGGGAGATCTCCTTGCCTGTCCAGGTATGCGATGTGCCCCTGCTGCCTACCCGGACCGAGCCGGAGGCCTCAGGACCTCCGGACCTGCCGGCCGGGCCCGAGCCGAGCCTTGTTGGCTAATCCCGACAACGGCTGACTCGAGAGCGATAGAGGGGGAGCACGCCCGGCGAGCCAGTTGTTGTGCAGCCGGACAAGAAGCCTCCCCCACTCCCCCACCCCCTAGCCAACTCTGCTGTCGCCCCTGTGTGTGTGTGTGTGTGTGTGTGTGTGTGTGTCTGCATTTCTTTCTCTCGCGTTGGCAAGCGTGTTGTGGTGGAGTGGTCGCTGCCGCCTCTGCCGCCGGGCCCGAGGCCCTTGAAGAGCTTGTTAAGCAGAGGATGTGTCAGGTACGGATGTGCTCTCTGCCGGCACCCTAATTGTGTCGATGGGACACACCTCGCCTCTACACACAGACGAGCACGCCGTCGTCAGCCGGCCCCGGGGGCGGCCGGGGGCGGCCGGGGGCGGCCGGGGGCGGCCGGGGGCGGCCGGGGGCGGCCGGGGGCGGCCGGGGGCACACACCACCGCGCACAGGGCCCACGAACTACGTACTACGTGGCAGCTCTGCATTGTCAGTGAGCGAATGTAATTGTTTATTTTTTTGTGTGGTTGTGTGTGTGTGTGTGTGTGTGTCGCTCCACCGGTTGCGTTGTGGCCTCGGCCCCGCCCGTGACGGCGCGGGCCGGCGTGTTCACGGCGAAGGCGCCTCCCGGCCCCCGCCGTGCCCCCCTCGCGCAGGAAGTGCTCCTGTACTCCGGCCGACGCCAATGCGTTTTCTCCTCGCGCCGTTCCGCGCTGCAAACATTCATCTTTTTGACCCCGCGAGGCCCAAGGCCCGGGAGAGAGAGAGAGAGAGAGAGAGAGGGGGGGGGGGAGGGGCGGGAGGGAATAGACCTCTCCACGTGATTGGTTCCTCTCCTGGACTGACTCAATCTCTCTACGTTGCCACGTACGTGTCGGGTCAACCGGGAGGGAAAGGGGAGGGGAGTGGGGCTCGTAGGGTTGCAGAGTTAGAGAGGCGCCCGGCCCGGCGCTCCCGATGAGAGAGGAGGCACCCACGCCAGCCGAGGGCACCGAGGGCACCGAGGGGCCGACGACAAGCGGGAGAGGAGCTTCCTCGACGACGCCTTGACGCCAGCGCACTGCCCCTTCTTCCTATACCCCTCCCCCTCCCCTCCCGCTACTCCCGCCGCCTCCTCCTCAGCTCTGTAAAGTTGGCAATTTTTCTCTTCTACATGACTGCGTCTAGGAAAAGTCGTGGAGCAGCAGGCGAAGGGACCCCGCTGCGAGCTTCGGCAGCCAGCTAGCTACCTCCGCGTCGGCCGTCACCCCCCCCCCCCCCTCCCCCGTCCCCTCCCCGAGCACCCCTGCCAGCACATCAGGGCCGATCCCCCCCACCCCCACCCCCTCCTCCTTTTCCTCCTCAAGAAGCTATTGTGGCCACGCCAAAGAACTCGTAGATGAAAATTGGGGGGGGGGGGGGAAACATTTCCGCCGGGGTTCCATCTGCTACGCGGCCGCCCCGCCCCGGCAGCCCCGGCCCACCCTGCGCCTGCATTACTTTGATGGAAACCACAGTCGCCGCCGCCGCCTTTTTAAAAGAGCCGAAAATACACGGGCGCCGAACTGTCATTTGGTCCGTCCGTTGAGGTCGCCCGCGGTATCGCCGTGGCCAGTTGCCTCGCGGATGTCGCCTGCTGGGTAGGCAATCCGAGAGTGTGCTGTGCGGGCGTGTCGTGCGGGCTGGCCTACCCCGTAGTTCTCAGGCGCTCGTCCAACAGCCGCAGCCGCGGGCTTCGGGCGTATACTTAATGGACGACGCCATATTTGGCCGCATGCGACCATCCTGCCCCCCCTCTCTCTCTCTCCCTCTCTCCCTCTCTCTCTCTCTCTCTCTCTCTCTCTCTCTCTCTCTCTCTCTCTCCCCTCCCCCCCTCTCTCTCTCTCCCTCTCTCTCTCCCTCTCTCTCTCTCTCTCTCGCTCTCTCCTGGTGTCGTTTGAGTGATGGCCGGTGATGGTCACAACGGGCACGGCGGGGTTGCCCGGGTCGGGTGGTCGCCCCCCCCCCCCCGCACCTAATCTCGATGGCGGCGCCGTGTGACGTCACGGCGGCGGGACTCCCGATTGGGCCGCGGCGGCCCGTCAGGAAATGTCCGCCCGCTCGACTTGGGGCCGTGACTTTATCAACGCCGAGTGACGTGTAGTCGTAGTCCGGCGGTGGCGTGTAGCTCGGCGCCGGCGGTGTAGTTGTGGCGGTGGCGCGGCGCGGCGAGAGGAGATTGCAGGCCTCGTGCCTCTCCTCTCGCATTATTCATCCCTTGGGCGGGGGGCGTGTTCTAAACACCAATTCACGTTCGCGGCGGGGTGCGGAGGAGGATGGGGGGGGGGGCTTGAATGCCGGGGTCGGAACGTTTTGAAAAGAATCTCAATTGAGAATTATTATGGAAACAATGCGGGTCGCTGCGTTGCGTTGCGTTCCACAATCGGCTCGTTTGAATGCATAATGCATGCATCGGGGACGTGAGCTCGGAGGGGGGGGGGGGGGGCAGACCGGGGTTACAGCAGCGAGCAGCCCTGCGTGTGTGTGTGTGCGTGTGTGTGTGTGTGTGTGTGTGGCGGAGTGCAGCCGCGGCCTCCATGCGTCATGCAGGCCCCCGACAACAACAAATGGTTGAGCGGAATAGCATCGCCTCCTATCGGGATGTCGTCCCCGGGCCGTGCGCCCGCCGTCCGTCAGCTCAACTCGGACCCTCTCTGTGTGCCCCTCAGCGTCCAGCCCGGAGTCCAAGCAGTGCCCCTACATGGGCAAGTTCAGCGTGTCGGGCCTCGTCCGGGAGGAGCGGCGCGTCCGGTCGGCGGGGGCCTCGGCGGGGGCCTCGGCCGGCCGCTGGTACCGCCGGGCGCTGCAGGAGTACAACCCGGAGGACGACGACGGCGGCCTCGGCGAGGAGGACGACGAGGAGGAGGAGGGGCAGTACGGCGTCCCCCGTGACCAGCGGCGCCGCCCCGCCGGCATCGACCAGCAGCAGGGTGAGTTGTACATCCGGCCTCATGTGAGAGAGAGAGAGGGGAGACTGGGGTTAAAACCGAGTTCCGCCCGTGACAGCAGAGGAGGCGCGGCTGTTCAACAAGAAGAAGAAGCAGCAGGAGGAGCGCGACGCGCGCATCCGGGCGGACCTGGCGGCGCGGCAGGAGTGGCTGGAGAGGAAGAAGGAGGAGACGGTCGCCGGCGGCGGGGGGGGCATGGCGCCGCCGCCGCCGCACCCCGCGCCCGGCCACCGGCACGCCAGCCGCGGCCACCACGTCAAGAGCCACGCCAAGCGGAGCAGCGGCCACAAGGCTGTCATCGAGGTGAGTGCGTCGCGAGCACAGCGTGGGTGGGCGCGCGCCCGGGGGGCGGCCAGGACTCGGCAAAACTGTCGCTGTTTCCAGGTGGCTGCCGCGGCCGGATCGGACGATGAGGACGAGGAAGACGAGGACGAGGAAGACGATGAGGACGAGGACGTGGAGGACGAGGACATGGACGGCGCCATCCCGGACCCCATCGACATGATGCCCAAGTACGCGCGGCCCGTCGGCAGCAGCAGCGGCCTCGGGGTGCCGGCCGGAGACATGAGGCCGGGCCGGCCGCAGAGCCAGGGCCGCTACCGGCCGCACACGCCGGAGTACGGCAACATCGACGACCTGCTGGAGCCCAGCAAGTCCAGCACGCACTGGGGCACGTACCCCAGCGACGAGCGGTGAGTGTCTCACGCGTGTGTGCGCCGCGTGTCGGAAAACCAAGTAATGATAGTGTTCCGTCGTCCAGGCTCCTCGAGTTGGACAGCAAGAGCTCGTCGGCGGGGTCCTCTTCCAAGGGGAGCCGCGGTCGGCGCGTCCGCGGCCTGGCCCGACACGCGGGCCACGCCGGCCATGCCGGCCACCACGCCGCGGCCCACGGCGGGGCAGCACCGAGCCTCGGCGCCGGCCCCAGCCGCCGGGTGCGCCGGGGCTTCGGCTACGAGGGCGGCCTGGGCCTCCCCGGCCTCGGCAGCGCGGATCCCTGCGACAGGGACCCGGGCAGCGCGGGTACGGGGCCGGCCCCGCACCCCGGCCGCATGCACCTGTACATGGGCTGCTCCACGCCGGACACCATGGAGTTCAGGAGAGACTGCGGGGCGCCCGAGCCGGACGTGGTGTCGGCGTACGCGTGCCATGGCCGCTGGGAGGAGAACGGGACGCACTTCCTGATCGCGAGCCCGCTGCCGCGATCCTCGCGGGCCGCGCGCCGCTTCTGCTTCGTGTACCGCGAGTCGCAGGGCGTGCTGCGTTTCTCATCCAGCGGCGCCTCCTGCCAGCGCGGCCTCGGCCCGGGAGTGGCTGCGCACGACGCCGGCCACGCCGCGCCTTCTGCCGCGCCCGTCTCCTTCAACGTCACCAGCTCAGGTGAGGAGGCCCCGGAGTTACGGGAGAACTCATGCCGGGCACTAGAGCCGCCCACAGGCTGGGTACCCCCGTGGCACCCCCGTGGCACCGTCACCTAACGTCCCCGCCCTGTCCTGTTCCAGGAGAGTGCGTGGACACCAGCGCGGGGTCGGCGCAGCCCCGCCCCAGAAGCCGCCTGCTGTCAGCCCTCACCGCCCTTGTGATAACGCTAGCGCTGGCGGGCCAGAGGTGATGCTCGCCCTTCCCTTAGCTGGAGATCCTGAGGGAATTCAAGTGTAATGTTGCTGCAGCGTAACTTATGGCACCTGTGGAGATGTCACCTTTGTTTGTTTTGTAAATGTAAGCATTCATTTGATTCATTTGCCTAGTTTAAAGTAAGCTGTGCGTCTGCAGGATAGTGTAGATAAACCACCTGAGAATGACGTTTTTGTATGATCTTAATACTTTTATCTTCAGTGAAGGATTTATTCAATGATGTGATCATGTGATATTGACATTTCTCTTATTAAGACATGTTTGGACAGTTTATTCTGAATCGTGTAAGGGAATATACACCTATTTAGCAATTCTACGTATTTATCACATTTTGTTTTTCAAGTAACTGTAGGTACTACTATATTAATTATCAATATCATAGGTTTAATATGTATGAATGGGTATGGAAGTTTTTACGGGTGCAGACAAACTGAAGTGATCTTGAAAATTTAGGAACTTCTACGAGATGGACAGATCATATTAGAATAAATATTCACTACTATTAAGTGCCACTGTAAAAGTTGCTTTGCAGGCAATATCATTGAGTCATGTAAGTATCATTTTAATTCATACTCACAAGACTCTGTACAAGCCCACAAAGTTTAAAAATTGTGATATTAATTTTGAGATAGGTTCAAAGTTTGTATGAAACTTCCTGAAGGAGAATTTTCCTGATCATGAGGAAGTAAAAGGTTGTCAACGATGGCTGAATAATATAGGACATGTGAAGCTGCATTTTAAGGATCTTATGGTGCTTGATAGATTTGTCTGATCATTGTAATGAGCGTGAATTAGTTTATGGGGTGAATTTTTGTGATGAGGCATCAGCAAATTTCTCATTTAGAACAGTTACCAACTCCCAGCATTTTCTATGGCAATAATAGATTTAACACACTTCATGTGAAGCACAGGTATAGAGAAATTAATTACAAGAGATTTTCTAAAATATAGTTCTGCTTAGGTGAATAAGAAAAATCTTGGTAAATGTCAATACCTTATTAGATCAGTCCTCTCTCAGGAAGCAAATGCGGAATCTCATCGTTCATATATACAAATATGTAGTAATAACTTTGGAGAAGACAATGAACTTTTCCTTGACTTATTGCAGCAGTCTGTGAAATCAGTCTATTTTAAGGAAGGAAGAAAACTTTTATTACACATTTTTTTGATTAAGCGTAATTAAGATAGTAATTCTTGTGGTAATGTAGTACAAATGGAGTACAATAGTGTACAATGAAGGGATTACGTTAGTGTTATGTACTTCTCCAATGACTTAATGAACCCTAAAAAATGAGCAATAAATTCTGTGTACCGCACATACTTTCAAGTTACCTTGGCTTGTATCCATGCATGTAACTTAAGATTAAAATTTGTTGGCGAAAAGTATTTATTTTCAGATTTTCTTGTACAGTAAATACTTAACATGCATCCTCTTGATGCTTTTTTATTGATATACTTGTGCCTACTCTTTTTGTTCTTCCAGTAAAATACCTACACCTCTTCATAGTTTCTGAAACTTGATTTGAGCTTGTTCTATACTGCTTTTGAAAAAAGTAGGTCATTAAAGCACTTGACAAATCATCCTTTCTTAGCAGATGGAATCAATAGGTGGTGTGGGCAATGAACGAGGGTGCATATTGACCAATTTGGAGATGGAATGAAAATGATAGTAAATGATACGTACCTGGTATGTCATTCTTTCAGAAAAATATGTGTATGGTATTTGGTAGAATTGAATGCAAAGCAATGAACCAAGCTTTTTTTTTTCTTTTTTTAAATTTCACAATCATATTATTGATGGCAAAAAATTTCAAGTATTTTTTTGCTGTATTTATTTCACAATTCTCAATATGAAGATGAACTGTCATCATAAGAATGTAAAGTGTCGCTGTGAAAAACAACCATTGTAATTATAAACTGTGCTTCTGGAGTGGGTGTATATGAGAGAGGAAGTGTGTGGTGTGTAGATATTGAACAGTGAGGCAAGGTATGAAAGATAGGCATGAAAGCTGATGAAAAAGGTGGAGGGGAAGGGAGGGTATTGGAGAAGCACTGCTCATGGGATTTGTTATGTTTCAAAATAAGAAAAGAATACGCATCTCTCTTATCCTGAGTTTGTATTACAAGGGTATTGTTTCGGAGCACATTATTGTCTGGCTCAGAAATCTGGATAAGTGAGATGCAGGAAGGAATTGACTGTGTTCTGTACAACCGAGCGCACATGATTTTCCTGGTGTGATTGACTGCATTCACTTTGTTAGACATTGTAAATAAACCTTGTGTATTGTAAAGTGTTATGGGTTTGCTACACAGCAAACAATCAAAATAAATGAACTTTGTTAACTCATGTATGTTGTTCTGGTGCTGTTAAATTTGCAGGTGAAATATGTGAATGCAGACTATGAATGTAATTAATTAATCATTAGAATCTTAAATATGAAGTTATGGAAGGTTTTATTTGTTAAAAAAAGAGCACAACTTTTCTTAGTTTTTTTACTGGATGAAAACTTCTATGTAGTTGTCTTTTTTTTAATGGTAGTAACACAAGTAATTAAAGGATGCACCTACTGCTGATCAAAACAAATAGAACAAGTGTCACTGAAAATTCATGCAGTGTTGAATAATAAAAGTATATTTGTATAGATGCTTAGAAAGGGTACATTTTTAAGAACAATTACCTCAAGCAATAAATTAAGACTTGCTGTGTGAAAATGGTTACATATGGGAGACATCCATTGTTACTTTGTTGTATGATCCATTAAATGTGACTTTCTCAAAATTGAATGGTGGTGCATTCATTTCAGTAGTGCCTCATACTTCCCTTCAGTGATTTCGGTTGGAGTGGATTATTAAGATGCTACTGTAGTCTTAACCTCGTTTAATCAAAATTTCAATTCAATTCATAGTTGTTCCTTTCCGACATTCTTAATACTAGCACAGCTAATGCACACAAATATTCTCCTTTCCAAACTTCTAAAAGTCCCTGCCTCGCCAAGCTAACCAAAAAAAAAAAAAAAAAAAGACCCTGACATACCTAGTACACAAGCTAAATAATTGCACACAACAGGACAAGAGAGCTTATACAAATTAAACAAACATGTCACATTAAATAACTTAACTCAAAACCCCTCCCATTTTTGAATTTTTTTCTTTATTAACCTTTTATCTCAACTTCCATAGCATGATGATATGAACAGAATGGATATAAAAATAAATAATTTAGAATAATCATATATAAATATCAGGATCGAAGCAAATCAGGCAAACTGAAATTGAAGATGGCAAGCAGCTGCAAAAATTATTACTTCTTCTTCTTCAGCATCTTCAACCTCCTCTTTTCCTCCCGTTTGCGCTCTCCCTCTACCAGACTGCGATAGAGTTTCAGTCCAAAGAATACTGGAACAGGAAAACCATTACAGATACGTGAAAAAAGGTACTGACATGTTTTAATAATTGTGAGTTGTCCACGAAATCCACATGTGATGTTAATGGCACATTGGACAATAGGGAAATAAGAAAAAAGGAAATAAAAAAAAGCAGAGGATGACAAAAGACTGCAGCAAACAAGATGAGGCACATCTACCGCAGGTACAGACTTACCAAATATGAGAGCGATGATACACAGTAGAGAAAAAAGAACGAGTGTTTGGTTTGCAAGAAATGAACCTCCAGGAATTTCCCCCCAGGAGTTCTCCATATCATCTCCAAATGCTTCACGCATTCTCTGCTGAAGAAGCTGGGTTTTGAGAGCCTCTTTATCTTCTAATGATAGCCCTTGCATTCCCTCTAGGGCTTCTAATATTTTCTCAACAGATGGAGCTTCAAAACCACCATCTGCACCAACAAAATCCTTTGGAAAATCTACACCATCAGTAATTTCCCCAAGACCATCCAACTGATCTTGAGTATTGTCATGGCTCACACGAATTTCACTCATTTTGATTAAATAGTAGTGGTGATTTTATCACAACACACAACTCTTTCCACTGCTTGAGACTATCACACTGCTTCTACAACTCAATCTTGAACTGCCACTCGAGCCCAGGCTGCCACGTAGCAGATAAGGCCAAGTCAGCAGACAACTCATCGGCCCGGTCAGCACTTTTATCAGTAGGCATCAAGATAGATAAAAACCTGTCATCAGCAAGACTGGAAGACAAGGTACACAGAAGGCTGGAACAAAAACTAACATTCTTGCGTCAAGGCGAATGATTGAGCAGCTGTTTCCAGTGAAACATCAAATTATTAACGAGCCAAAACGACGTCAAGCGATGTTATAATGAAAATAACCAAATATCGGCCGTCGAATTTGTTGGCGGAGGTTCAGATATTTTGATTCGAAAATGGCGCGTGCACTCACGGCGACAGCCCGACCGAAGCGCCACCTGGTTGTCCGCCGCTGCCGAAGGCGTCTTTTCGTTTCCCAACCTTTCGCTACTGCTTCACTTTCGTGTCTGTAACGTCATGTCTGTCTATAAGCAACCTGCGTATAAGCAGAACTGTGTATACCCTATAACTCGTTACTTCCGGTAACATTTATGTATCCGTCTTGTTCGTCCTAATAAACCGACATGGTTCAACCCGGTGTCTTTCATCATTCCAACAAATCCATTATCATCAAGTCCAAGTAACATCCGGAGTCAGTCTAGACCATATACGAAGACACCTCAACTTTTCGATTGCGGTTGGGATGGGGTTGTGACGTCACAAGGTGGGGCGGTAGGACCTACCCCCCTCCAGCCCCCTACCATCTCGTGGAGGTGGATTGAGAAGTGGTAGCGGTAGAGGATTGGGGCGCGAAGATTACGGTCTTTCCTCTTCAAACACAGAGCCAATAGCGAATTGGAACTACTTTGCTGCATTGCAGCGATAGAAAACAAACAGTCTTCATCCCCAACCTCGTTAATTAGCATTGCCACCAGCCCAGCCACACTCTTCTCCATAATTTTCATTTTTCCTCTAACAGCGTAAACACGACTATCTCAAATATCTACGTTCAGCGCGCGTAAAACAGGGCTCTGCCCGCCAGCTCCCATTTTCGTATCGAGGTTGGGTTTGTGACGTCACAGCATCCTACCAGGCGCTACTCGGGTAGGGTAACGAAAAGGCGCCCGTCACCATTCATTTTTAACACAGTAATTTCCTCCAATGTGTGGTGGACACTTCACATATTTAGTCAAATAACAAATAAAATGACTTAAAGCCAAATAATTTCCCTACAAAGACATATTTTGTGAGTATATATTTGCTCAAGGTTGAAGAATTGAGGGGGATTTTCTTAGGCTGGGTCGTGTTATTGTTATTGTTCTGCTACATCATATCTGAGCTGAGAATCTGCAGGGATCAACTTTCAGAAATCAAGAGATTTCTGGTCGAGCACTATTTTTAGTCATCTGCATTTTCTTGCTATTTTATTTAGAATCGTGTCCAGTGATCAAGGTATGGCTGTGGCAGACAAGGAGGATATTGATTTTACTGAACTGGAGAAAGAATTGGAGGCTGCCATTGATCAAGATACTAGATATTGGCTTCAAAATGAAGCTAAAATAAGTGCTGTTAATCAACGTGTGGCGACTTATGATGAGTTCAGGTATTTTGATTTAATGCTGGATTTGTTTTTTTCTGCTCATAGACTACTTGCTGTCTTAACAACACGTGAATGTTACAGAGACATTGTGAAAGCTGCACATTTGAAACCTATCAAAAAGAAAGATATTACTGGCAACAACGACACCAGTTCTTCACGTGGTAGCTTTGTCTGGAACTCCATAGCAAGCAGCAAAAAGAGGCCAACTGCTGATCGACAAGATAAGCACGACATGGAGAATGATGTCTATCCTGTAAGAGGCTATTAGCAAACATTTTCTTGTCTTCAAGTTGTAATGTGTGACAGATGATTTGATTCCATAATTTGATGCAGAGATCAGCTACCAATCCAGTGGATCTTCAAAAAGCACTTTCATCCACATCAGAATTCATGCAAATGTGGAGAAGCATAGACGGGAGTGAACGAAGATATGCAGCCCTCCAGCAAATTGGGACCGGAGCCATAGGTCGCCTCTTCTCTACTACTGAGATTCCCGTTGGGCTCCTCGGAGAGATACTTGAAGCTGCTCTTTATTTCCGAGAATCCACCAATGAAATATGCTTTGTTGTGAAAATGTTAGAAACACTTACCAAAGCCAAAAGGTGAGAAAAGCATAACTGTGTTGCTTTCTTTAGTTTACCGATGTGGTTGTTGGCCCTCTTCAAGACTAACATAATGTCTGTCTCAACACACAGATTTTGTCTTACTCTGGAGTTTCTCAGCTCTGGTGAGAAAGCCACTTGCAAGCAGCTTCTCAGTAAGCTCAACAGCAGCTTGCAGGGCCAGCAGCAAGACTTAGCGGAGAGAGGTGTGACTGAGTGGACATTGCGTCAACTCCACAATGCGTATAGGGTGTAAATGGATTGTGCTTAGAATTTAGTCATTGTTTAGGAAGATGTTGCGTTAGAAATTTCATCGAGGATGTGATGGTTTTCACTTCAGTTGTATTTCATTCGAATATCATGTACTTAAACATTGTTGTCTTGTATTTCTGTATGCACCTAGTCTCCTCTTCGCCAGTGCAAGTTTACATTTAAGTAGAGTAACTAAACTGTAAATTATTTAGTTTATTTCTCATTACCATTTATGATAGGAATGATGACTTGTGGAAGTCGCTTAGCTGTTGTGCCGTCTGCCGCCTTTTGAGATCTTGTGCAGGATTGAGCTTGTGATCTGATTGCAAAATGCAAGTGCTGACCTTTTTTTCACCACTTCTCTCTATCTCTGTGCATTATAGAACTGAAGAAACTCTCATTCCACTGTCCATGTTTTGTGAAATTAATATTTATGAGCACTAGTTCCAGCAGTGCCAAAATATTCATTCCTTCTTGCTGTTTTTATCTGTCTTCTTTTTTAAGATTTTCTTTTTTGCCTAGTGTTTTGCTCAACTGTTCCATGAACTTAAGTTGATTATTTTTTTAATTTTAAATTATTATTATCATGATTATTATATAGAACTCAAACTCCAAGAAGCAACTGCTATATAAATTTAAAGTTTATAAATGACCAAACAGTGAATTGTAATTCGTTGCCTGTGTATGTGATTGTGTAGAGTAAATATATTGTTGAGGAAGCACCTTAGGTTTTTCTCATTTACGTCAAAGCTACCCCGTTGTCTTCTACAAATCTATACACTTTTCAACGCGCATGACTTGACAGCACAGACCCGGGGAGTTACGCAAGCGTCCTGGACGAGGCAGATGATTTTCCAGCGGATTGGGTAGCCAGTCGGCCATCGCTTCCTTCGACGGTCGGGGGACGGCCCGGAGGAGGCCCGTGTGACGCAACGAGGTGGAGCCGGCCCTCCGGCCCTCGCTTTAAGGGCGCGGCGCCCGGGGCCGGCCCTCAGTGGCTGTCCTCGCCCCGACCCGTCCGCGCCCTCGTCTCTCTCCAGACCACCCTCGGCAAGGTAAGACCGGTCGTACCCGAACCCCGTGGCCCGTGGCCCCAGTTAAGGGTGCCCTAACGGGAAGACCCGGCGGGACGTGGTGGGACTTCCCTGTTAACTCTCGACCCTCTCCCACCCCACCCCCTCCACACCTCGCCTTAGCTTAGTCCTTATTCGAGCCCTTCACGATCGGACATTATGTGTGCGCCCAGACTGTGACTGCAACTACCTCTGGTTTGGCGTAAGGGCGAGTTAGAGACGGCGACTCGATCAAGGACAAGGTGCAATTCGAGAGAAGTGCGCATCGGAGATGGGAGGAACAGTTTTTGTCGTTCTCGGTGTGTTAATCGCCGCTGCTTCTGTCGCCTAGATGCAGCGCTCCATGGGCTTGGCCGCGGTGCTGGCGGTCGGGCTCTGCGTCGCGACGCTGTGCGGCCCGTGCGCCGCCACCCCCCGCTACGACGACGATTCCAAGGGCCTGGCCGAGCGCGACGTGAGTCTGGAACTTCCGCCCCGGGGACTTCCCTAGTCTCACTTCTTCTCAAATGTTTTTTTTTTTTTAATCCGACCGGCAGGTGCAAATGTGGCGGGACATGACGCTACAAATGCTGCAGCAAGTAATGCGAGCCAACGGTGACTTGGGGTCCACGTATCATCACAAGCGGAACTCAGAGATCATCAACTCTCTGCTCGGCCTCCCCAAGACGATGACCGAGGCAGGCCGGAAGTGATAAGCGCCCTTTGTTCCTTTTTGTTTTTATTAGTTTGAGAGAGTTATGGATTTCTTTGTGATATCCAGAGAATAAACTGTAAACCCCTCTACTACTGTTGTAAGTTTATTAAGTTGCCTTCATACCTTTACCCGCCACTTCACCAATCAATTGCTGGAGCAGCTGGTGATTTGTCAGTGCATGGACGAAAGGTAATAATTAAAATTGAACCTTTTCATTCAATATTTTATTTGACACTCAGACAGGACAACATTTTCTCTTATAGCTAGAATTTATCATGTGCTAACATTTGATATGCTCATATATCTGCCTGAATTGCTTGCTTTAACCATCAAAGACGAACAAATAAAAGTCTTTCCAAGTGTGCCTTTCATGAAAATGAATGTACGCGATAACTAAAAATAAACTAAATCCATAGCAAAAACATCTACAATTGCAAGCTGATGACGGTAGGGCAGAAAACATGAAAAGAAACTATAAAATATGGGATTAAAGTGGTGTCCAATAACAAAAAAAAATGACAATAAACAATGTTGTATACATAGTTATCTAATATTAGTGCATTCCTCCAATTAAATAAGTGGTAATCAAACCTTAATACAGTCTGTATAACAACAAGTAATTACCAGTACTATTTTAATGAGGCATTGTTGATCAATTATGAGGTATTGTGGTTGGTAGGTAAGTATGGCAAAATTATTCTAAAAAAATAGGTCCATTTTATCAAATTTCCTCTAGAGGAGGAAAGACATGGAAAAACACAGAATAAATAAGGCAACAGGGAGTTCAGTTCTTGCAGATAAAGACGACATACTGTTATCATCAAAGTTTGAGGTTTATCCGACTTGACTCGGAACTAGTCTAAATTAAGATTCTACTATGTCATCACTTCCATAACACAACAGCTATGATTCAACACAAAGGGATCAAAAACAATTAACATGTTTTGCATATTTAAAATACTTCCAAGGCTACAAAAAAGCAAGCTGGAAGGTCCTTAGACAAAGTTGATATTGATATAACCCGTGTCTATGATTTAACACACAAAACTATTTTACTGGTAAAACAGATGCAATAACATAAGCCCCCTGAGTTCTTTTCCCTGAGCACATACTGATAACTGGATGAGACAAAAATAATATGGAAAACAAAGTCACCCGCTTATAATAGGAAAGTACACAATAATCAAAGCCGGATAAGTCCTTCTGGAAATTAAAATGGGATAACTGATCACAACCATTGTCACCATCCAGTTACAACAGTCTACAAATACTCATAACATTATACTATTCTGGACAAATTTTGGAGCACAAAGGATTTTTCACACACTTCCTTTCATGTCATTACGTCACTGTTACCGATGGCAAATGCTGCAAGCACTCAAACCATGTTCAATCGTACTGAACACAACAATGATCAAAATAGGGAGAGCTCAAAGTACTCATTTACATAATGTATAAGGTAATCGAAAGAGAGATGTCAAATAACAAATCCAAGCGATCATAAATTGCAAACACACATATTTACACATGAAAACAAAATCATCTCCAACAGAACATAGGAGTCTTAGTGTGCTAGCTTCATGAAGGGTGGGTACTGGAAGGAGAAAGGACAACTCTCTCAAGTGCCAATGTTAATTCCTGAAAGGACATAAAATGGTAGGCCACACAAATAACGAACAAAGAGAAAACATATTCATTATAAAATTAAATATACATCAGACAATTCACTAAATTAAGAAGAAAAAAGTGAACCTTTCACTCACTTCAGTGCCTACAGAAGAGTAGGAAAGTATGAACCATCATGTCAACTGCTTCAAGTAGGGAATGCAATGTGATGGTGAAAATGTGAAAAACTAACAAGAAATGAAGAAAAGACTCTTATAAAGAATAGCAACTGAATCAGATGTATGCAGCTCAAACAAAACAAAAGCTAAATTAGGAGAGATAGACAGATGCGGTTAGTGAACACTTACATATTGTCTCCTCATCAAAAAGGAATACTGAAGGCATTCAGATGTTCAATGGGTGAACTGGTTGAAGCCATGCTGAGAGCACATTGAATGCCACCAATTTCAGTATTTTAAGGGTTTGAGGAAGAGCAAGAATGTGTAACTGAACATGTAACAAGTTCTTGGTATGCACATGGTAGAATGGTATGCCACTTTCACTGACTTTAGTGTTCACTCCGTATCTGGTTTTCCAAACATAACACAAACAGCCATAACTCATCAAAGTCTTCATCTCAAGAAACAAAAGAAAAATTCTTAACAAAATTGCAATAACTTTGTTGCAACTTGGTTGCAAAACATAATGCCAACATGTCTTTTCAAGACTAAAATGATTGCTAGTAAACGAACATAAGGAAAAATGGGAGAACATGGTCAAGTCCAAAAAGCCATTCCACAATCATAATGGGCTCAACACAAATATAAATAATCATGCATCTTTGGTACATAATCACTAAGAATATTAAATAATTAGATGTCTAAATTAAGTCAATAAATTTATGAGTGATCAGTTCTTTTCAGTCAAATAAACAATCATATTTAATTTTTTTTAGTATCTTCTTTTTTTTGTTTTAAAATAACAGTCTTTGCTCAATAAAATGTATTTATGAAGCATCGTAAAAGCACCATTAGATGATGTACCTGAAGAGCAAGAACTCAAGAATTTCCCCATGAATGGTACGTTACAATGCCAGGATGTTTTCAGATTGTTTCAACTGGCTGGTTGTCTTTGACCGTAAAAGTATGCGTACAATCAAAAAAGGAAAAAAAAAAAACACATACTAGAAGAAAGTTAAATACTTAACACAGGGTTTTAATGCAATTAATGTAATAATGACAACTGAGAGGGTGGAAGTAGATTCACAGATAATACAAAAGTAATTACTTTAGTTTAAAAGGATAAAAATCAAATGGAATCAAGCATTTCAGCAATATTTTCAAGGTGTAAATGTACAAGAGGTTGCTAAATTTCCTATGGTTGCAACAAAAAAAGAGTTTGATAATGCCAGTGCTGTTTGGTAGTAAGACTCTTAGTTCTAGAGAATGTTGAATAAGTTCGAAAACAAGTGTTGTTACTGTACTTCAAAAAATTCAGAACTACCAAATTCCACATAGACTTTCAGATTAGTGGCACAAAATTCAGAAAATATACGGTTCAAGATAAGCAGGAATTGTAGCTTGGCCTTTACAATCACTATGTAGGAGAAAAGTCCTGTCGAGTTCTTTTCTTTTTAAATGTTAATGTAAATTGTTGTTTACATAATGATATGAAATGATATAGAAGACACATAACATTTTAAATATAATTTGATGCTCAATTTCCTTCCGATTCTGTGTTTGCCATTTATGTACATATGTACACTATATCCACACAACTTGTCTACAGCTATGTACAACTGTAATGGTAATGACTGATGTAATGTGTGACTATGTACATATGAAAAAAACTTAATGAAATTATGTACAGTCACAATACATTGGCACAGATTTGTGAAAAGAGATATGTTAATTACTATGTGATTGTTGTCGGTTGGGACAGGATGCATTTTAACATGAAATTTGGCAGTTTGCACAGCATTTTGATAGAAATTCCATTTTCAATCCAAACAACAAAAAAAAAATAGAAGTATATGAGTAAATATATTTAAAATAAAGATATTTCCATCTCATACGAGTAAAGAAACGATCACATCTTTTAAACGAATTACATCCAATAATCACAGAGCCCTGGCATTTCCTTACCTTCATCTTCACGTAACTACTGTCATCACATGTGGAGTCAATCAAGAAATATCATCACTTTGAAACTTAAAACTGAACGAAAACGAATAATCCCTTCAGGGTGCAGATCAATGCATTATTAATTACAAAACAAAATCCGCCTGAGAAATTTGAAAGATGCTACAACACTGATCTTTGCTCAAGGTAGTACGATAATGATGACACTTCTTTAATCACAGCGCATAATGATAACACACACACAAAAAAAAATAGTGCCTTCAGCTATGAAATTTTGGCACATCGACAAGAGGTGCCATATAAAATATAGTCAAAACGTGTCAATTGAAACAATGAAGTGATAATAATGAAAGAAGTAATAGTAATAATAATTGTAATAATACAGTAATACCAAACTACAAATAACTTCAATAAAGGCAAGTAATATCTAAAGAATTTTATGATTGCCTCCATATGTGTGACCACTTATACAAAGCTTTCAGAGATGTCTATATGCACATATTAACAAACCTACAGTAATGAGACACGGACAGTTCATCTCCATTTCACAATAATGAATGACACACTCATTCAAATTCACAACAAAGTCCTGATGAAGATGCATTCAAAACTTACACTCAAACATACCCGGTAGTGCCTATCAATTAAAAAATAGACATTCTCTCAGTTTGTACTCAGAATAAATATTTCCACAAGGACACATGGAAATTATCTGACTATGTGGGAAATCATCAATGGGGTAAATGTATGGAAGATTCATTAAGAAAATTTTAGACCATGAGTTATCTACCCTCAATGTCAAACACTTCCCAAGACCAAATTAAATATTAAAAAAAGAATATAACTGATAAACAGTCAAGACAACAATTGAAATTATGTGAAAACGAACTGATCCATGATCATGCAACAAACTGTAACATTCACTCATGACATCAAAAATAAGGTTTCCCAAATTATTGAATTAAAATTGATACATTGCTAATAGACAATAATTTATAAATTTTACTCATGGTGAAATACTAAATATCTATAGATTGACGTTCCCATGGAAAACATAGTGTCAATTCCTAGCATATGTCTTGGTTCCATGACAATGAGGTAGATCCGTGGTATTATATGGTATTACTGAGGACCCATAACAGCTCCAAGCAATCGACAAACCAGCATAAGTAGAAAATGATTGCAACTCAGGAAAGTCAGCAAAAATGTAGTAAAATCTATTGACCCGTATGATGGTTACAACTATTGATAAAAATACCCGGTTTATTGTAATGTATACTGAAACTTTTTGACACAGGAGATTTCCGTTTAGTTCAACCACACTATACAGATTTCCACCAAAAAAAAAAAAGGACAAATAGATGTCAACTTTGATATGTATACTTTACTGATTACTTCAACAGTAAAGTTCACTTTTCTGTGCTGTGATTATAGATTGTAAAATAAGAGATCGTCCTGTATCATAGAAAGCTCAACTATCGAAATATAAATCTGTAACAACTGCATATGATATCTGCTGCTGGCGCTGGCTGCAAAGTGCCTGCCTGTCATGTTTCAAAAAATATCAAATTCAATAATGAAAAATCAAAAGTTTGTTTATCTACACACTGATTGGACAACATACAATGTCCTGTAACAATGTTAACACAGCTATTTTAAGTAACCCAGGTTTCTTGTTCCCATCAACAACGCACTCACATTTAAAGAGGAATAAAATGTTCCAACAAAATTCTTCCAATCAGAACTTAACACAATCATTTTCACCATGACGGGACTGATGAGCTAATTGTTCCTTCAGTCCTCATCATGTCTTTATAATGTCTGTAGTAACAAATCACTATACACCCATCATTCACTAAAAATCACCATGTATTCACTGTTATTTTTCTACAGCTTCTTGGTTCACAAGAACAGTTAGCTCAACAAGATGTCACTAAGGCTGAGGCTGCCCAAGAGGCTGTCCGAGATTGCCTGGAACAGCAACACTCTTCATGAGGCGTTTCAGCATGCCAGCACTACCACGGTGCTGTAAAGACTTGTGTGTAGTTAAACTGTTCTTCGTGCGGTAGCTCCTTTGACAGAACTCGCACTTGTATAAGGTATCAGAGCGCTCGTGCTTGTCTTGGAAGTGCCGCTTCAGACTGTAGTAACACGAGAAGGTGCGGCGGCAGAAAGGACACTCTTGAGGATCATTGATACCGCCAGTCATTGGAGGAGGAACACCATAGGTCCAATTATTCATGCCTGTGACAGAAAATAATAAAGGTGATCGGTAAGACATATAATGGTGACAAGATTGCATGGTTAGATCATTATTCACTCCAAGAAAGTTGTACAAGAAAAAAGAACATTATTACGAGACAAATGGGAGAAGAGAAAGGGAAAACTGATAAATAAAGTGACAGGCATAGTTATGTAAGTACACCACCATTACCAAACTAAAAAGACCAAGTCAAGGAAGGGAATACACATTATCAAATGATATGAGTTTTGGGAAACAAAGATGCCAGTTAAGCCCACAAATGGTATTGTTAATCAATTGCATTCAGTTTCCACTCATGAGTGCACAAACACAAAATTTTCCCACAAAGCTGCACAGAAGCCCCTCAATACAAAGAAGTCAGCAATAAAGGCCATACAGTTCATAATAGTAAAAATTTAAAAAAAAAAAAAAAAAAGAGAATTTGAAAAAAAAAAAAAACAAGAATTGAACAATGTTCATGTTTACGGAAAATATCCCTTTAGAAAGAGGAAAAAGAAGGTCTTTTAGAAGATGAAAGTTATCAGAGGGTTGTGAGAAGATTTCACTCCTCATCATACATATACAGTACTCCGAAGTGTGACATATATCAATGTTTCTTTCCATTTAACACATGCAAGCCTTCACCACAGGAAACATTTACTTCCCGACCAACAACAGCACATTTCAAAGCCTACTTTAAGCCAGAGGTGCAGCAGCCTCCAACAAACTGAAATAGACCCCTTATTTTCACCTTTCTTAACAATCATCAACAGATTTACACAGAAAAGGTGAATAATTTTAGAAAATACAGTCAACCAAGTTAAAATCTAAACCAATCTTGCTTCATTTCAGCTTCTTCACTAGTAACCATAACAAAATCCACCATTTCCTTACATTCAGGGTACTTCCATATGCAAAATAAAATAAGTAAAAGAAAAGAAATTTTGTACAATGAAATCAAGTTCTCATTGTTACACCAATTTATGTTACTAACAATCGGAAGTGGAACAGTGCAATCAGGATGTATATTGGAGCAGCAGATACAAAGGTATTTTAAACATTGAGACATCCAAATGCTTAAGATTCACCAATAAAATTACATGCATGCAGACTAAATACTCGATATCAACCTTAAAATCTTCCTGAATACTCTACCCTCTAAAATCTATAGCTGGCATGAAATGCACGTTGGTGGTACGAAGGCAGACATTTTGACCAATGACCGACTTCCATAATCATTAATCTTTACCATGTAGACCAGGACATAAAAACTTTGCGACAGAGCTTGCACCAAAACATAGAAGGGAGAGAAAGAGAGAAAGAAAGATAATTTGTGGTCAAAATAACCTTAAAGTAGTAAGTAACCAGATAACATTGAAACATGCACATAAGCAGTTGGACACCCTTAAAAGCCATAACCATGATTACTATGAAACTTCACATGCCAGAGCATGTGTAACTTACAAGGAAGAAAGGCTATGGTGAGATGTACAAATTTAGTCTGCCCGAAAGGAGAAGCAACTACCAAAACCACCAACAAAAGGTCGCAGGGGAAACAGAATAAACTTTCAGATAAATTAAAGTCAACTAACCCAGTGCCTGCGCCATTGGAGCGCCTCTTAGTTGGGGAATGGTCCTGCTGTCAAACATGGTGACGATTTGAAGGGTGATTTGTGGTGTTTAATGATTTGCGTGATATCTGAGGCACAAACACCTGCGACAATGTTCTCAAAAGAACAGAAAAACAAAAGATTTGTTCTTCATTTCAATTTTGACAAGTGGGACAAAGAAAGTAAGAATAGAGCTATTAAGTAGGAACTGAAGACAGGGTGAGACATTCATGTAAGTGATGCAGACAGAAAGTAACAAATTGTTCTGAAGAATTATCTTAGTGATTGTAAGAACACTTCACTGATTATGCGAATTATAAAATACTTTAGAATCTAGATTTATGAATCATTTCTAACAAATATATCTAAAACCAGTCTATTCTTTGTCATAGAGAACATGGTGCTCTATGAAGTCTTAAAAGATACAAACTAACCCAATATACTTATTAGAGAAAATAAGAAAGCATGGAAAAGGAAAAATGATCAAAACTAGAGAGAGAATAGTGATCTAATAGTCACATTGACCCTCAGAAAGAAAATGGGGGATACTGGAAGACATTAGGAATTTGGAAGGCATTGAAATGAGAGAAATTATTTGGAACAATTTGTCGTCGTCGGTGTTTGTGCAGTGTATCTCAGTAGTATTTATCAACAACAACTTCTGATCGTGTCTTATGGTAAGTATATATGTGTGTCATGAGTGAATTGCGTGAGCAGTACACCCTTTCGCACACCGTGCAGCGGTACTCTTCCTGCCTCTGAGCATGCTTGTCCGCAATGTGACGCTTGAGACTAGCTTTGGAACACAGCACTTTTCCACAGCGCTGACACACGAACGATTTCTTCGAACCCCCCATTCCTGTAAGGTAAAAAACAAAGAAAAAAAAGAAAAAACATTAATTCGAGGGTGAAGTGAGAAGGGAAGGGCAACCTTACGTCCTGAGGTATAACAAGACACACTGTGTGCATAAGTGTTTCCTGGCAAAGCATGTTTAATCACTTTCAAGCCCCATCACAACTTAATGCTACTTTATCGGAAGAAGTCTGGCAAAGGCGTAGGATTTCTAAATATAATTCATGAATATTGCAATTTTAATAGAAATAGTGAGAGAGAGAGAGAGAGAGAGACAGAATTACTAAACTGATCCCCGCATCATGTTCAAAATATATGCATAAAAATAAATTAACTAATAGATTGTCTCAAAGTAGGCAAAAGTATGTTTACAGTTTCTTTCAACCGAGTGCGAACATACAGGCCTCACAACCTTGACAAAGATAGGTATGGCGACCTATCATAAAGGAAGAGAACAGTCAAGAAACAAAACTTGTGCAATATCTGGACATGCGTCCCTCTCTTAGTGTGGAATGTCCAGTCCAGATCCAGCTGTTTGTCATATAGTAAAATATGGAATGCCATTTACTTAAAGATGAGAGCACCAGAACATGTCAAAGTAAAAGTGATGTCACTTCACCCTTGAATTCAAATGAAACTGAAACTAAAAATAAAGTAACTCAAAACAAAATGGAAAACAATTTTTAAAAAAACAAACGAACACCCTCCTCTTTTTTTAGGTGGCAACTCTACTGTCCTACCAAGCAAATGAAAATGGGGGGGAAAGAAAACTGAAGCATGAAGAAATAATAGAGTAATATAGATGTGTATGTTATGAACAGGATGTCTTCTTAGTGTGACAGCAAAGTAACTGAAGAAGCGCTCTGGGTAGAATTCAGTTCTTTGCATGCATCTAAGCAGAGGAAGATTCCACTTAAAAGCATAATGAGGTGTGCAAGGAAATCCAAGAGATACATCGAAGTTAGTGAATTGTTCAGCAGATTAATAAGTGGGTGTTGTCCAGTTCGGCTCAGAGCAAGAAATCAGAAAGAATGGCCTTAATATTTAGTTTTAAAATTAACTCAAGCTTTTGCAATATATTTACTACAGAAAAAATGGGCATTATCAACAGCGCAAATATTCACATTCCAAATTTGCATTTAGGATTTTAAAAAAATAACAAAAATACAAACTTTGTTCAAAATAGGTGATTTCTTCAATACACTCACCGAGTTAAAATATTCAAGTTCATGAGACCTTCACTTTCGTCACTCTTTATGATGTATCAATATTACATTGATACCATAAATTTAGTTATAAAATGTAGCGTGTTCTATAATCTTAAATGTGGTTAAACCAACACCATTAAAAGGTTTGATAAATTAGAGATGAGTTCACAGAAATGTGAAACTCACCATAATGGCAAGACTCGTTTGGTAAGATATGGTAAACTTTCCTACTAAATGCTGAATTGTGACCAAATTTTCTAATACAAGGCAGGACACTTGTACCCTGCACTTGGCATACCAATCACATTAAAACTGCAATTCGGAACAGAGAGGAACATGTGAACAGTATTGCCACCAGTGAAGTGTAATGTAGAAACTCTTCTATTTTCCAGAAATAAATGAGCATGCATCAAGTGTGACAGTAAAACTTCATAGGGAATATGATCACAAGATAGTATCCAACGTTACAAGACAATTTATTCAAAGAACCAACAGGCACCATATTTAATCTCACAAAGGTCGATTCTAACAGAACACAACCAAAAGGTCCAAGGGACGTCCAATTGACGCATCCTCTAATCTCAGATCTTATTCCAAATTCCAAAATCTTATTCCAAATAGGAAATAACAATAAGCAAAATACCAGCCAAAAAGAGAAAAATTTCAAATGGAATTAAAAAGTTACAAAAAAATACTTTGAGATATGTGTCTTGCTCTTGCCTGCAAGTACCATGAGGTAGAGTTGAAAAACAGCAGAAAAAGTAAAACAAGAAAACCAAAAATGGAATTTTAAAGTTAAGGAGATTACACAAACTAAAAGATCAGGAAGCCGGGAGCATTTCAATTAAATGAATATGGTTAGGAGAAACATCACATTAATCATTGCTAAATATCAATTAAGTGCAATTGTTCTCATCTGTGTACAGAATGTGCAAGAGAGCTGAGGTGTTGCTGAACAACATCATGAGCTCTTCGTACTATTTTGAAGGCTAGAACCCTGCTACAGGACATTAACTACTTCCACCAATAAAAGAAACCCCTTATAACTTACCAATAAACATAATAAGATAATAAAAACCATAATATTTATAGAATAGCAATAAAATTAACCATAATAATAATAATAATCATTGTAGACATATTAATAAATTAATACACAACCTGATAGGACATAAATTTAAAGCATTCACAGTTAATTCTATCACAAGATGAAAACATGGAAAAAGCTTGCGTAAGGCTAGTAGTATTGGAACCCTGTGTGAAGAATGTAGCTGTCAATCATTGACAGCACTTTTAGCGGAATGTCCTCAACTTTTCCCCCCTCCAAATCACAATGACAGCATCTTGTGCATATTTTAAGAACTATACATGTTCCAACATAATTCAATTGACATTAAAAAGATGGGATGTAAGGCCATAAACGAATAAAAGTTCAAGAGGGGGATAAAATTGTTAAAATTAATGGTCAGAAAAACACAAGGCTGGATAGAAAACCAATTATAACATCATAGCTGCTTGCCCCAAGTTTTTACAAGTCCCACTACAACTCAGCCATCAACTTTTGTTCCTCAGTAAAAAATAGTCTGAAGACACAAACATTACCCAGCCTTCTCTTACATACCCTTGCATCATCTATAGCTTTGTTCATAGCTAATAACACCTCTCATAGAAGAGAAAATTATTTTTAGCAACAGTTATGATGGTTAAATCTTTTTGGTTAAAGGTGAGTTTTGTAACTTCATAACAACACCCCTTCAAATGAATTTGGCATCAACAATCATTTGGGCAAAACAGAAATGACTAGAAGGATGATGCTACCAACACACAAGTACATCATGTGTTTTTGTCAATTAACATAAAACCTGAGGCTCAAAGTAAAAAGTAAACTTAAAAATATTTTGTAAAGAAGCAGCAATGGACAATGCAGTGCAGAAATTGGTTAAATTGTTACCCTCACCATGTTATGTCTCAGAGATAATTTCCAGTACACATGAATCAAACCTCAGATTTCGAATATTTTTCTTAGTATCTAATCACAAGGAGTAGAAATGATCATAACAGAGTAGGGCTCTGCACAAGGAGCAGGAATTAATTCATAACTTGAAATTACACGATGCAATGGTGAAAATAAGCATACATTTTAAAATGGGTAAAGTAATAGTTATGACAGAAAGAGACATTGCCTTAAATCTACAACTATATGAAAGATTGTATAGAAGCCTTAATCCTCTCCTTTGAAGAAAGTATTTAACTTTCCTCTTTCATTTGCTTTACAGCACTTGCTCTAGCAAAATGCATTACCCGTAAAAGAATCAATCTTGAGAAAAATAAAATATATTAGAAACAACATACACACATTAAGCTCTATGGTCAGAATAACAATGAAATTAAGAAATATATTTTTTTCCAGGAAACACAATCAACACCTCAGAAAAAAGCTCGGGGATTAAAAAACAAAAAACAAAAAAAACATGGGAAGTGATCTCTATATATAGTTCTCCAAAATAAATAAACATTTCAAATTGAACTGTTAACACTCTATCAATCAAGTCAAGCAAATCCGACAATCATAAATTTTCATAACTAAACTTAAACATTAATGGAATTAATATACATAGAAAACACACAAAAACAACTCACCAAACTAGTACTTCAAAAAGTAGTATTTGCACAATAAACAAGACAACATTTATTTCTGTCAACAGATAACAAAACTGACAGAAAGACCTCTAACTGAAACAGTCAACAACATCAACAAGATACAAATAGCTACACGCAGAACGAAACAAAAACTAAAACAGCTTGAAGCAACGCACTTTATAAGACCGAGACCATCCCTTAATATACTACATTCCCTGATGATGACATATGCAATTTATGAGTGAGATTTACCAAAGAATGCAGGATCTTCAAATTAAATTTTACAGTTCAATCACCGGCAACATTAATGCAATATGAAGAAGAAGTTGTAAGAAATATTCCAAAAAGGGGAACAAAAAGGTTGGTGAAAAGCAAATTTATTAGCAAGCCCCACCTAACCAAGTGGTGCATTGGCACACTGCAAGTAAACAAATTAGCATGTGAATGTTGACAGTGTCAGGCCCTTGTAATGTGTGGTTCAAACATAATTCCAAATTATGGTAACCAGCAATTGTAATAAATTATGATGGTCAAATTCCCAACTTGAGATTATTTCTTTTTTTTTCTTTTTTTTTTTTTGGGGGGGGGGGGGGGGATCAGTTGCCCAATGTTTCGCCAATATCATTACCTACAGGGGCTAAAATTTATTATCTTTTGGTTTTATGTCTTTGCCTAAGAACTCTGAACATCCACATGGTACATTTGCCAACCTGTTATAGGACTCCAATATCTCTACAGCCATTCCTGATCAGTCTTACTTGCATGGTACGAAATATCAAAATTATGAGAAACTACCAGAGATTGAATTTTGGATTCAGAATCTGTGGACGGGTGGGTTGCATCAAACTGACAAATCATAAGAAAGCAAATCGGATAAGGACATGCAGCTTTACCTCTCACTGTTTTAAAACACAATTCAATTTTAGAGAAGAACCCATGATTAGTCACAAATAAAAAATCTGATGAATTCGAATTGGTCATGAGAGTGGAAGGGGAACACAATAGGTTATGCAAAGGTGTTTTAAAATCAGTTTCACACAGAGGACATGACAAGCAAATAAGATCAATAAGTAACACCAATAACACTGACATAAACTATCATGAAATATAAATCAGGATTCAAAGTAGGTAGGTACTAGTAATTTGCCAGACTCATTGAATTGGGTAATGTAAAATGCACCACATAAGAGAAAATTTTGAGATTCAGACCACAGTGGATGTAGAACTAAAATGAAACCCATTACAACAAAGAAATTTCCACTCCCAAATAAAAAAATAAATAAATAAAGCCTGGTGCAAGGTAATACTAGGGCTATGCAAAATATATTTTTATTTTAAACAATAAGGAGTGCTTGGGAAGATCACTGGCAAAAAGGTAATCCAAAAAAATACATACTTAGGGGTAGGTCTGATGAATTGCATTTCAAATCAATACTTTGAATATTGAACTAAGGAAATCTGGAAACACTTCTTTATGCAGAAAGTTGAAAAAAAAATTAAAAATTACTGCCTACCCTACACCTTTAAGTAAAATGAATTATATGTAAGAATGAAAACATTTCAAATAGCTGATAGAAACACTAACAAACCAAATATGAGTAATTTTGTTGGGGGGGGGGGGGGGAGCACCCAATTGGACAATAAATAAAAGCATTGAAAACAACAAGGCACTTAGGTGTAACTATGGAAGTACATATTACAGACACACCCTTAAAATACGCAACTTTCCTCACAACGATAAAAAGTCACTGTTATTCTGACTTGATGCCTTCATTTTCCCACATCTTCATCTTACGAACCAATTCAAGTTTAGCATCACTCATCATGTTGTCACTTGACGATGGGAGATTATTGTTCAATGATCTCTCTTCTTCTATTGCACGGACGCCCGCAACGCCACCGTGGTACTGAGACTTGTGGCTTACGAGTGAGTTGCGAGAGCGATAGCTGCGGCCACAGACCTCACACTCATAGCTCTGAGGTACATAGTAGTGAGTATCTGACATGTGTCGATGTAAGGACCAGGCTCTGGAGAAGGTCTTGCGGCAGATGGGGCAGTACGGCGTGGATCCGGTCTTAGCGTCTCTCGAGTCCCCCCAACAGCCCCTCCCTTCGTGCTCTGCAACACGAGACACAAAGGAAGGGGCTGTACATAACCATAATTTTAAAGTAAAATCTACCTTCAAGTTAAAACTTCAGAATTGAATGAATTCTTAGAAATTATATTCTTGAACACTTAGTGACAAACATAGACAAACTTAAAAATTCGCCTATACTTCAAAAATCAAAACTTGATCTTAGTTGAAGTTTCAACTGAAAGCTTTAAATTATAAAACACTACAATCCTAACATTTAACAAATGTCAGTAAATAATTGCTTCAAACTGTTTTCTTTTTAATTTCAAACTATGATTTAATAAAGCCCCTTCCACACAAATGCATTACAAGCATTAAATTAAAATTAAATAAAATCCATCAGTCACACATCACTTAAAGTGAATAACTGTTGGATTTTCACAAAACATTGAACATGATGAAAGTATAATGCAGGGCACCATTTAGAGGTGACATGCAAACAGAAAAAAAAAAAAACAACTCATGTTCAGTGCTTTATTAATTTCATACCAACACAAATTATTATGAAAAGGTTATTTTGTCAATCCAACACCACTGCCACCAAACACTGCATTACCATCACCAAGAATGTGACAATCATAACATAGAGCGTATGCCAACAGAAGACCAAAACTTTCATGTTTAATTACTCGTTTGTAGTTCCTCAGGAGAACAGTCAAAGTGCATTGGGCAAATAATGTGTTTTATCTTACACTTAAAATTTATACAATAGTCTATGTGCTAACTAAAGACACAGCAAACGCTATGACAGTAGGTCTGATGTCCCCCTTCGTTCACCTTGTTGCTTTTCATTTAAAAGGAACTACACATTTTCTGGTGTTAAAAGGAATTAAAACCTGACAGCTGTAATAAAAAGCTTACAATGCATATATTTTTTTAAATAAAAAAAGAGGAAAAGATGTAGCGGAGAGGTATGTGGTCTGAAAATAAATGGCTTCAATATACAACTATTGGATGTGAGCAGTCAACTATACTGTTCAGTTGGCTTTGCGCATTCAATGGTTAATACGCTAGGTCAGGTCACCTACCTGCCCTGCGTGGTCTCTGGCTGGACTTCCACAGTCACATAAGTTATTTCCAAGCATGCTATTTAAAAACCCCACTAAGGAATTGTGCAGCACAGTGAAGTGTCTAGTTAAACTCAGTTAATTCAAGAACACAACATCCTAAACTGTTCGAACACAAGGGCAGAGTCGGTAATAAAGACACCTAAACAGGCTATGAACTGAGGATACTTAAGAAGGTTTGCATGAAAAACTAATAGTTCTGAATCTCAGGAGGCAGCTGACAACAATTACGACACAAAAATTTTAGATAAATCAGTAATAATACAGAAAAAGGTGTGACGAAACTCACTAACTGTACAGTCATGAATATGATTTTAAAATTTGAGTTATATCAAAGTAGAAAAAAAATTAACAGAGATAAAACAGACAATTTAGTCAGCAGAAAACTTTATCAGCCAACTCAACTCCTTCTTGACTTCTAGTTTGTATGATTTGCATGCTGGGTTGGAGGAAGGGGAGAGGGAAATGCCCAGAACAATAGCTAAGATGAGGTTGTGTACAGTTGAAGACAGACTTGACCTCAGAAAATTTAAGGTCAGAATATTTTAAGTAAACTATTTGTGAAAAAAAAAATAAATCAGATGACAGCTTACCTTGAGCTGACGTTCCAGCATGTCCATCTGCATTCGGCTGAAGATTCAGACCTGGACATGAGAGAGTAGAAAAAATCAGTCAGAAACTGACAATACTAGCAGGTCTTAGCAGCGAACTATGATGATACCACATACCAGCCAAAGCTGCATCAGCAGTAAAGCCAGGAATATTGAAGGGGAAGGAGCCTCCTGCTGCAAACAGTTTGCTTTCGGGTGACAGAAAGGATGAATTATGAAGACTTTGCACACCATTGTCCACATCTTCATGTTCACCAGTTGAAGATGTTGACGGTGGCCCCTGAACATAAAAGAACAACAACTTCTGATTAAAAACAAATGAACTCAGGTAATAAGGTATTGTAATGTAACATTTGAAATTATTTATTTTTGCTTGCAACTTAAAATTTGTACTGGAGGCAATTAACACTTTTCACGCAAGTCATCTTTACAGGCTTCTCCACTGGACTGTGCCCATTGTACGAAGGAAGGAGGAGAATCAGAAAGGAAGATATTACCAGAATAGCTAAGAGCACAACCACTTCTCATGTCCAAGACACATCTAACTTGGATTTGGAGTGTCATTGTTCAAATACTAGCAATAGGGATTGTGGTTCTCTTAGCTTCCACTCTATAGAACATGCATGTTATATGAGAGGAAGAGGTACAGGTTAACGTGAAAGAGCAAGTTGAGCTCAATTGTATTGAGAAGATAAATATGATAATACAGAGTGGATGAGTGAATGACTTCTTAGTAGCGGGGAACAGAGCGATTCAAATATTTCGTTGCACTATCATAAACAACAAATGATAAAAATAGTAATATACTAGAGCAACTTTTTCTTGAAAGGAAGCACAAAATATGGACAAAGGGTTCATAGCAAAAGAGATACATGAAAGCTGTCAAATAAGAATGATGCCCAAAAGCCATGAAATAGAGAGGTTCAAGAAGCCACAGTGAAACCATGAAACAGACATGACTAAAACTGATAAACTGAAAATTCAAGATTCTCAACTAAGGAGTAAAAAATTCATTCATAAGAGGAAATTTTTCTGGTTTCACTGTGATTAAGTAAGGCAAAGGACACAGTCCTGGCCTACCCTATGGTGGCGTTCATGGTAAGCCTCCGCAGAATCCGAGCTGTTTTCAGTTGCTCCAGCCAATGTATCTGAAGTCTCCGCCTTCACCTTATCCATGAGGCGCGATGACGGTGACCTGGACTGCTCGTTGTCTTTCTCCCGCTCCCGCTCCCGCTCCCGCTCTCGATCCTCTCGCTTCACATCAAACTTCCTAGGTACACACAGACAAGGAGAAACAGCTAATTATTGTCAATATACCAAGAATTGGAAACTACCAACCAAAAAAGAAAACAGTAATACCTGAAGGAGTTTTTTGCTGAGAAATCAGTAGGAGTTAGTTGGTGGTTTGTTAAATCTGCTGGATTCGCATTAATATCAGTCTCACACAGGCGATCTCTATCCCAGTCACGGTCCCGCTCTCGATCTCGGTCCCTTTCTCTATCCCACTCTCGATCCAAGTGACTATTTGTGATAGGTCCATTTTCACTGTTATTATTAATGGATCTTGGTCGTTTGATGGCTACAGGATGATCTATGTCATTCTGCAAAACCAAGAAGTGAATCAAAGAAAGTTTAAAATTAATAGGTAAAATTTACTGCAGAAAACAGTTAATATACAAAATTCCTCTTCCGCATTTACCTGATCATTTCCCAAGGGTGGAGTCGGAATGCTATTCCGCTGTAATCTCTTGGAAGCTTCAGCTACAGCCACACGTCTCAACAGCTGGCTTACAGCTACATTGGATGGTACACTCGTTGGACTTGTGGCTGGGTTGTTGCCATTTGTCGGGGTATTGCTGTGAGGTGATGTTGGAAGGGGTGAAGTTGCTGTGGGAGGAGATCTTCCTGCTGGAGATAAATTGAAGAGCTGTTCCCCTCCTAGTGCGCGTCCATTGGATGCTAATTGAGAAAGTGGACTCTGCAAAATAGAGCCAACTTTATAGTCACAGTATAGTTCATGAATTACAGTAAAATTTATTTGATTTTTTTATTCCTTACATCTTCACGACCATCAGACTGCTGAGTAAGTCCACTGACTCTCAGCACTTCAGCTGTCTTCAGGAATGAGGTGAGATTGCGTTGATGCACATTCACCTCACCATGGTAGATGAATTCTACGAGTGCATCCAAGTCCGCAAACGCAACGTCTTGAAGCACAATGACAGGATGCTTGCAAGGAGTGCTCTACAGAAGAGAAGGCAAATATATGAGGATAATGAGCCAAAGTTCAAGAACACTATCATGAAAAGGGAGATAAATGCAATACCTTGAGTAGCTCCCTGAAATAAGGACTACAAGCAGAGAGCACCACACGATGAGCCTTCAGGCTCCTTCCATCACAAGCAATTGTTACATCCACAAAATCTTCATCGTCACGGAGATTTTCAAAAGCTGAGGTGATGCTACTCTGGTAATTGTTCCAGCGTAAGCAAAAGTGTTGGCTCTCTGCCATTTTTGTGTCGTTCTGATGCCCCCAATCCTCTGCAACATACAAAATATTAAAATTAGCAACACATAAAAAAAAAACAATGAAGACTATGGGCAGAGACTGTGCTGTGATCCACTTCATTGTGCAAACATACTTAACAAGAACATTTTTAAAAATTTGACAAACTGGTTCATCAGATCATGATAATGCTAGGCAGTCTAAATAAAATTTGTCATTCACGAAACTGATGCAGACTATTAAACAAAAATATTAACTACAATGATCCACTGAAGTTGTAGTAAACAATCTAGAAGATGTTTTTATCTCACAATTAAAACTTAAGTGACATCACAAGGAACTTTTCGAGGAGGCTTCCAAGAGCAATACGGAATAACTAAATTACTGTGTACCTCAGATTTTAGAAAATATCCCATGCTGTCACCACTAAAACAATTCCTCAAACGACCTAACCAAAACAGTCTCACTTTGCTTTCCACACAGCAGACCCATCGCATATCGGGTTTCGGGCACAAACTAAAGATACCCTGGCGATGTTACGGGGGGAAACTATGAGAGGAACGTAATTGAAAGCGAATACAAGCTGCTTTCGACCACGACTCGGATAAATTCATGTTAAAACCACTGAGAACACCTCACGGCGCGACAGCCATCCTGGCGTAGCCGGCTCAACCCCCTAGGCTCGGGCTCGAGCCCGCCTCGGCTGGCAACTGACCGCGATCACAACCACTCACACTTTCAGGCGCGGCTCGTGAAAACGGCTCTTAACCGTACACTCTCAATTATTCGACCAGAATGTACGGCAAATTGCAAAAATCGTCGGGCAACCGGCCCCCTGTTCAGGACGGGGACCGACATGTCGTCTGTCCTCCCCGGAATTTCAAAAATTACCGCGAAAAGCCGACAATGACAACGAAATCGTAATTAACACAGTCGCGCTAAAGTCAAGGCGAGGCGCGCCTTTCGAACGCCCGTCTCCTTGACGGAGGCAGGGGATCACAGTCGATTCGCGCTCGCAGGCATTTTTTTCGGCAGCACCACCCCAAAAACACTGGCGAAAAAATGGCGTCCCGAAAAAAATGGGGGAAGACACCTGCACTTGCGACCACATCTCGAGCTGGCGTCAGAGACCAGCCCTAGCGCACAGAACTTCCCCCTCTCTCCCTCCGCCTTACGCTTGCACTCGCACTTGCGACCACATCTCGAGCTGGCGTCAGAGACCAGCCCTAGCGCACAGAACTTCCCCCTCTCTCCCTCCGCTTTACGCTTGCACTCGCACTTGCACTTGTCGGCTCGCACGTCCCGCAAGAGGAACCCCCGCGTCCTGAAAGACACCGCCGCCGGGGAGGAAGGCAACCCGCGCGGCAGCCAGCCCCCAGGAGGCAACCCGCGCCGCATCACGAGCCGGGAGCCAGGCAACCCGCGCCACGGTCGGTCAGTTTGCTAGAAGGCAGCTCGCGCAGCGTGACGACGAACGGGAAATCCTGAACGCGCTGCCAACCACTGTCAACACCTCTGCAGGTCCGCACAGGGACGTCTTGACACCCGAGCACTTGTGAGGCCTGGACTTGTGTGTTCATCCTCGTGGCAATTATTAATAATGATAATTTTATAAAAATTATTCCCTCACTGATGCACAAAATTAGGAACGGGGGCAAAAGTGTTCCATTGCTTCGCAAACACTCCTCTCGCCAGAGACGACGGGTCACACAGCACACGAGCACATCACAGCACAGCGGCACACACTAGCACAGCACAACACTACACTACACGGGGGCGAGGTGGTGAGGGCCCCGAGCCGGGGTACCTTGCGGCTTGGGGCAGGGCAGGGCAGCGCGATCACACTGTGGCACACGGCGCCGCACGCGCCAGCCGCTAGCCGCTAGCCGCTAGCGCACCGCGCCGCACCGCACCGCACCCACACGTAGCCAGCCGCAGCGGCAGCGGCACCAGCATTACCTCTCCGATTCCGAACGGAGCGCGACTGACGTGCTCGTTCGACGACGGGAGGCACAATTTTAAAGTCCTAGCATTTTTTCTACGCACGTTCATTATCTGCGAAATGAAAACGACGGCGTATACATTGCGAATGCCAGCCGGGGCCGGGCGCGCGCGATGGTGGGGGGAAAGCCTGTGCGCGCGGCCGCGGGCGGCGGCGGCGGGGCGGGGCGGGGCGGGCGGCGGGCGGCGGGCGGCGGGCGGGCGGGGAGGGGCGGGCGAAGGGGCGGCGCGAGGCCCAGGCCAGGCCGCCCTCTCCGCCAGGGCTCTGGGCTGCGGCGCGGCGCGGCGCGGCCCGGCGGCCCGGCTCAAGCTCAGATTTTTCTGCTCGCGGGACCGCGGACTCGGCGGGTGGGCCGGGCCAGGCCAGCGCGCGGACAACTCGCGGACTCTAGGCGACGTACTCTAGGCAGGGCGGCGTGCCGGCGTGCTACTATGAGGCAGGACGGGCGGGCTGTGCGCCACTGTGCCGAGCGAGCGCGAGCCGGCGGGGAGCGGTCCCAGCCAGGCCCAGCCCAGCGGGAGCCCAGCGGGGCCGGCAGCGGCTGCGGACAGGCAACCGAGCTCCGCGCCGAACCGCGGGCAGACGCAGCAGTGAGTCGTCCGCCTGGCAAGAGGTCCGGGCCGAGGCGGGCGCGGCACGCGTGCACCCGCGGCCCGCACCGCGCCGCTGCCGCCAACACGGCCTCCTTGCAGTACCTTGGCGACGACGCCGGCGCTGCGGGATCACTGGCACCGCGCGGCCCGCGGCGGGGGGGCCGGGGGCGCGGGGGCAGGCATGGCGGCGCTGGCCGGCGCGGGGGGGCAGCTGGGCCTCCGGCAGCTCACGGAGTCGCGGGGCGAATGAGGGACGCGGCGGGACGCAGCGGGACGCGGGGGCTGCCGGGCGGCCCGACACGACACGACACGCACGCCGCACTCAACTGGATACGACTGGGAAACAGAGCCACATTTTTGCATAGGTCTGTTGTGCGAGACCTCTGACGTAATATTTCAGAACTAAAAAAAAAGGAAAGAAAGAACTGTATTTCTCCCCCCCCCTCTCTCTCTCTCTCTCTTTCCTAGCCGCGCGCGCGCGATCTCCGTCCCTCTCTCTCTCTCTCCCTCTCTCTCCCTCTCTTTCGCGCGCGCGCATGCGGTGCGTCTGCGGAGCGGCATAGGGCGGAGCGGAGCCCGGAGCCCGCGGCCGGAGCCCCCCAGCAGAGCGGCGCCGGAGCCCCCGCGCACACGCCACCAGACGCGACACTCCGATGAGGCGTGCGTCACGTCAGGGCCCGGCGCGGCACGGCGTCACACCGTCACACACTGCACCCACACACACACGCACACGCACACGCACACACACACACGCCTCGTCACGTCCGCTGGCTCCGGCTGCTCCGGGTCCGGTGGGCTCCGCGCCGCTGCTGGCCTTACTCCGGCGCGCGGCGTGGCGCTCGGCTCCGGCCCGGCTCCGCTCCGACGGTACGGTCCGCCTGCGACCCGCACGGCGCAAAGAGTAAAAAACTACTGCTTAGTCCGCGAGCACTAATGAACAATCCCACCCTTCCTCCCTCCCCTGCTTTCTCAATTCGTTCCGCGCTCACAGACACACCCACGCGCGTGCGCGCGCCCACGCACACAGAGAAAATCATTACGATCTTCATCTGCACCCTCTGTTTTTTTTCATTTTTTTATTTCACAAACTGCGCATGGACCGAATTTTTAATTCCTTTCGCAGAATAAATACGCTTTGTGAATCAGCACTTTCCCCTCCCCCTCCCCCTCGCGCTCCGCGCTCGCCGGGGCCGCCGGGGGCCGGCCTGGCCCGGGTGCTCAGGGGAAGCAGGGAGGGAGAAGGAGGGAGGGGAGAAAAAAAAGCCGAGGGGGAAGGACGAGGAAGAGGGAGAACTGAAACAATCAATACTGCGACGAAAAAATATAAAGCAAGTTTATGAACATCCCTTTTCCGGCAATCAGGGCCACAGCACATGCTACGGCAGAGCCGGGGAGAGCCGAGCCGAGAGCCGAGCCGAGCGCGCGGGGGGCGCGGGGGTCCAAACAAGGGGTAAGGAGGCAGCTGTAGTGCCCGGCCCGGCCCCCACCAGCGTCCGGCTCAGGGGAGGGAGGGGCGGCCGGGGGCGGCCGGGGGCGGCCGGGGGCGGCCGGGGGCGGCCGGGGGCGGCCGGGGGCGGCCGGGGGCGGCCGGGGGCGGCCGGGGGCACGGCGGCCGCGGGGATGACTTCTGGACCAGGTGGGCGAGAGATGAAGCAGGGGACGGCGGGGAGGGCCTTGGCGGGCATCTCCACCACCGGCGCGGCCCCGCCCGGCCCCGCCCGGCCCCGCGCCGATGCCGAATGTCGTCGACAGAGAGACGCGAAGCGGGTAGGACCCTCCTCATTGGTCCGCGATGACCATTAGCGTCGTGCGCGAGTACGAGTCACGCGCAGACACACACCGGGCCCACGCCCCTCTCCGCGACACAGGCATATGCACGCACACGCACGCACGCACACAACCACACTCGTCTCCGCGGCGTGTGGGGCGCGCTCCCCCGGGCTCTGCTGCAGGCTCCGCTGTAGAGCAGCGCCGCCGCTGCCGCCGCTGCCGCCCTCCCCTCAAATCTCGCTTACCCCCACCACCGCGCGGCCAAACCCCTCCCCTCCGTGCCATACCTTGCTCGCACTTGCCCTCTCTCGTCACCCACTCTTTTATTTTTTCTCTCCCTCCCTCTTTCTTTTTCCCCCACTTCGGGCAGGCTAATAAAAATGTCGGCTAGATGTAGTGGTAGCGGCTTGCTGCCGCCCCTCTCTCCTCTCTCTTTCTTTCTTCCTCCCCGCCCGGGCGCCGCTGCCGCCGCTGCCGCCGCTGACTCGCCCGACCTCTCTCTTTTCCCTCCCTTTCTCCCCGACTCCCGCTGCTCCCGCTCGCCCTCCCCTCTCCTCGCTCGCCGCCTGCCCCTCTCCGGACCGCCACTATGCCCAGATGCCGGCTCTCAATGCTTCCATCGTTCGCACGCCTTTCTCTTTATCTCCCGGCCGTTCGTTTTGGGCCGCGGAGCCGCGGAGCCCGTGCTGCCCCCTCGCGGCCCGACGAGTCTGCCGGGGAGGTACCGCACCGCCGCGACGGGGGTCTTGTCCAAAGTCTAGGACGGAGCCGCGGGGGAGCGAGCCGCGAGCCCACACCCACACCGATCCGTATCCCGTCTCCCTCCCGTGAAGACTTCCTCCGTCTTAAACATTTAAAAGAAGCAGAAGACAAAAAAAACTTGTTAAATCGCGGTGCCTGCTCTGGGAGGGCCTTCCTTGGGCATCCGAGACTCCACTTGAATCGCCGCGCCAAAAGAAAAATCTGTCGAGGAGCCGCGGAGGCAGAGTGGGCCTCGAGCGTCGTCGGTCCGGACCCCGCCCGCCCCGCCCGCCCCGCCCGCCCCGCCCGCCCCGCCCGCCCCGCCCGCCCCGCCCGCCCCGCCCGCCCCCCCGCCCGCCCCGCCCGCCCCGCCCGCCCCGCCCGCCGCCCCGCGGCTTTGATCAGCCTCCCTTCAAGCGGCTTGACGGGGGAGCCGAACGGCCGAACGGCACGTAAAACAACGTCCCCGCGGCCCCCGCGGCCCCCGCAGGACGCTTTAGTGCGGCCCTATCAAACACGGGGGCCGCGGGGACGGAGCCGGCGGGGCGGCCGCGGGAGCCCCCGCTCCCCTGTGCCCCGCCGGGCCTCCTCCGCGCCGCGCCCCGCTGCAGCTCGGCTGCACTGTGCGGCGGGGCGCGCCCGGGCAGCGGGCCGGCCCGTGCAACAGCCGTGCCTGCAGATTGCATACGCTGCACTCGGCCGGCGTCGGCGTGCTGCGCTGCGCTGCGCTGCGGCCGCTCGCCTCGCCTCGTGCTTGTCTAGCCGAGGCGTGGCGAGCCGAGCTGAGCCGGGTCCGGACAGCCGGGCCGGGCCGGGGTCTCGGCTCCGCAGCTCCGCAGCTCCGCTGCACCTCGCCGCGCCACTACCGCCAGCTGCTGCAGCCCGGGCAGTAGGCAGCCCCGGCGGACACGGGTGCTCTCACGTTGCATCCGCTAAGCGCCAGGCGCTAGCTGCGCGCTGCGCGCTGCGCTAGACGCGCCGGCCGGCAGGATGCGCGGCCTTGCAGCGCCTGCAGCGGCGCGCCCACTGCACGGCCCAGGACTGTGGGGACGGGCGGGCGACACCACACGAGCGCGGAGGAGCCGGGATGTCGACCGATAGCAGCTCACAAGCGCACACCCGCCTGTGGGCTCAGCACACACCGCAAGCTAATTCTTTTCCCTCTCCTAAGGTACTCCTCAGCCCCCTCAACATTTTATTTTATTTCATCAACCGCCTGAAGCGTGTCTCCCCCCCCCCCCCACCCAAATAAAAAAGATTTTTTTAAAATAATCGGAACTGGCATTTAAATAATTTGTTTCTCGGGACTGTGCGCGCGAGACGGCCGTGAGGCACACGTGAGGCCCGTGTGAGTAGTGCCGTCTCCGTCTGTCCCGTGACGTGCCCCTGCCCGTGTGAGTAGTGCCGTCTCCGTCTGTCCCGTGACGTCCACGCACACGGACACCGGAGCCTCTGCATGGCTAGATCAGCAACGACTACCAGGAAGTGAGAAGGAAAGGGGGAGGGGGGGGAGGGGGGGGGGGGGGGGGGGGGGGGGGGGGGGGAGGGGGCAGCAGGGGGCAGCAGGGGGCTGCGTGGCAGACCCCGGCGGGCCCCAGACGGCCCCGCTCACGCCCACAAAGAGGATTGCGCAGGAGCCCAGCCCCGGCTGCCCCGACCCAGGGCCGTGCCGGTGGCGGCGGCCGGCCCGAGCCCAGCCCGTCTTGAAGGTCAGCTTGTCACACAAGAGCCAAGCAAGCCGCCGCCGGCACCCGGAAGGTAAGGGGGGCAAGCAGCCCTCCACTACTAGAGGGACCGTCCCCAAGCCTGGAGGACCGTCGGCCGCCCCGAGAGGACGCCGAACAAGGGCGCGGCGGCGGTGCGGCAGGAAGGCCGGCGGCCGAAGAAGAGACGTTTCGTCACACTGTCACTGTCGCACTCACGGGGATTGGTTTGGAGCGAGAGGGACGGAGCGAAGAAGCGACTCTCCGGCATGAGCCTCTGCAGGGCATTCCTGTCTGTTACTAGGCGACGCCGCGCGGGTCGCAGCACGGGGGTGGCGGTACTGTGCGACTTATCTCTCTAGGCCTTGCATCCATCCGACACTCCCGCCCCGGCAGCTGCGGCAGCTGCGGCAGCTGCGGCAGCTGCGGCAGAGCAGCCTCATGACGAACACGGTCTTCTCGGACCTCCACACTACTTACTGGCAAAACACATACGGTGGGAAAAAAGAAGCTTTGCGCGTTCGAGCCGATAACGCAGCGTAGGAAAACTCACAGACAAGTCGTGATGGGCGCGCAGGGGCTGTGTCCGGCTCCAGTATTTGTTGCGCAAGATGCCCAGCCATTTTTCTCGACTCTAAAACTCAAGCATAACGATTTGAATCGCCATTACCGGATGCCTAATACTGCCCTATGGTGTGTGTGTGTGTGTGTGTGTGTGGACGAACACACACACACACACGACCGACGGCCTACGAGCCCGCGGCCAACACGCAGCAGAGGTGCGGAATTTTACGCCTCCAGCAAAGAGTTATTCTCATTTTCCGATAAAACAACAGGAGTAATACGGGCAAACATCCACCTTTTTTTCCCGCAACACCTCTCTTACACCGACTCACACCCACACACCGCTGGTCTCTCTCTCTCTCTCTCTCTCTCTCTCTCTCTCTCTCTCTCTCTCTCTCTCTCTCTCTCTCTCTCCTTCTGGCCAGGGCGGTGCATGTCGACCAAACGCGTTTGTGCAAATCAAAAATAAAAAATTTAAAAAAGGGGTGAAAACGGGCAATTGGCACGCGAAGCGTGGACAGTTACCCCGCGGGTCGATTCGAGTCGCCGGGTGGGCGCCGCCCGCTGCGCGCGCTGACGTCACCGCCACGAAATTTTGTCAATTTTAAGGCTTTACAAATTTAGATCTCTGGAACTGGGACCTGAGGGCGGCTTAAATGTGATTTGGCGGACGGGGCTTGGTGAGGGGCTTGGCAGGAGAAAGTGTGTCAGAATGCCCAGTGCGACACCCCGCGGGCTGGCGGCGTCGGTTTGGTGTTCGTATCCCGCTTGCGCGCCCTCTGTTACCCCGGGCCCCGGGCCCCGGGCACGGAGCGGGAGGGGGCTCCAGCGGCAACCGGACGTGCCCGGCCCCACCACCTGACTCATCAGCGAGGCGGAGGCGACCACCGCAGCCTGCGCACTGCATGCAAAGTGATCAATCGACACACACACACACACACACACACACACAAGAACAAGAAAAGGACAGAAAATGAGTGTAAGTGCACGGCTGCGGCTGCAGGCGGTCGGGTTCGGGCTGGGCGGCGGCGCTGCCCCGCTGCCAGCCGCCACGGGAGAAAAAAAAACGAAAATAAGGAGACAGAAAGCAACAACTGCACAACGAGGCCCGGCTCCCCATAATAATAACCGATGGCCCGCCGCCGCCGCCGCCGCCGCCGTTTTCCTGGAAGCACGCACGGCGCGCGGCACCACTACTAACACACCGCCGCCGCCGCAACTGACACCGCCACCGGCGTTGGCGGCGGCGGCGGCGGCGGCGGCGGCGGCGGCGGCGGCGGCGGCGGCGGCGGCGGCGGCGGCGGCGGCGGCGGCGGCATCGATGGTGTCATAAAAATAGTAAGGTTCGCCGACGGCGGCGGCGTGGCACTGTGTGCTCGACCTGCGGCTTTTTCGCAAGTGCAGAGTCTCCGGGCCCCGACGGCGGCAGCAGCGGTCCTCCCGGCCCAGCCGCGGCATTAACACTCGGCCAAAAGTGCTAAACAGGGCGGGGCGCGGGCTGCGGGCTGCCGGCCGGTTCCGAACGCGGCGCCCCTCGTCCCGTCCCTGTCGCACTCGCGGGCTGCTCCGGCAGGGAGCGAGAGAGAGGTCCGAGCCGACGCGGCCGCGCTCTCTGCAGCAGGGAGGGGGGAGGGGGGATCGTGCCGCATGGTGAGAGGCCCCCGCCAGCCCGCTCGTGTTCTAGGCGGGGCGGGCGGCGGGCGGCAAGCAAAGGAGGAGCCCCGGCCGGTCCTCGCGTCATTGTGGTGGTGATGATGACGGGGCAGATGGAGAAGAGAAACGGAGATTTTGCGGAGGGGGGGGGGGGGGCTGATCGCCTCCCAGAGGCAGCCGGCGGCGGCGGCGCTGCCCCGGGGGACCAAGCCAATGCGCTTTGTCGCCAACGTTTGAGACTCGGCTTTCCTCCTTTCTTTCTATTTTTCGGCGGCTCTCGGCCGCAGACGAGAGGCGGGAAATCGAAGCCGCCGCCGTAGCCGTCACCGTCACCGCCGCCGCCACCACCGCCGCCGCCACCCCCGCTGTCGCCGCCGTGACTGCTGCGCGATCTCAACGCAAGAGCCGGCGCTCCGCCGCGCCCCGCTCCGCCCGCCTGTAATAATGGTTCTGATTATGGCGCACCTATCGCGTTTCCGTTTTTATCACCGCGACCCGCTGTGCCCGTGAAAGCAGCCCCACCGGGGGCGCGGGGACCGGCGGGTCGTCAACGCCCGCGGCCCGCGGCCCGGTCCGGGAGACGGAGCCGCGGGTGTGCGGGCAGCCCGTCACGTCCACGTCGGGCACCGCACGCACTCGTATGAGGCTCCTGCCAGGCCTCGTCGCCTCCTCCTCTGCCTCGGCTGACCTCCGGCACGGCACGGGCAGCCCCCCGCGGACGGCGAGCGGCGCTGTGCCCGCACCCGTCCGCACCCTCCCTGCATGGCGCGGCTAGAGCGCACGGGGGCCGCGGGGGCCGCGGGGGCCGCGGAGTCCGCGGCTGCGCGGGGCCTTATCTAGAAGGTAAAAGGGCCGCCTGATAACCCCGCGCGGCCCGGCAGGCCCGGCAGCGAGGCCCGTGGCGGCGCGTCACAAGTCTGTGAATAGGCGTTCGTCGTTGCTATGAGAGCGTTAGAGCTCAAGGTAACGCCCCCCGGCACAGACCCAGTTCTCATACCACTTCCAAATGAGGTGCCACCACCACGGGCGTCGCTGCGCGCTGCTGCGGGTACCGACGGGGAGGAAGGCGGCCACCCGGCGGGCCCGGACCGCCCGGGCCCCATCGCGCCGCGGGGACGCCGGCGACCCCCAGTGCAGACCGCACGAGGGAGCCTTCGCCGAGAACTCCAGAAATGAGAACCGCTCGCCGATGGGCGCCTCACTCGGAACGCCTCCTCGTTTTCCTGCTCCTGCTCCTCCCCCCTGCCGACACCCACGACCCCCTAGTGTGCCCTCTTCACCTTCACGGACCGGCCTACCCTCTAGCCGTCCCGCGGCCGTCGCGTTATGTACAACCGTCCTCTTTTATCGTTCTCGCCCCGCCCGCGTTGCCTCACAGACAGAGAGCGGCAGAGGTATTTTTCTTTCTTTTGCACTTGTACACTTTCCGATCGCGACTTGTCGCCCAGTTTCAAGTTATGTATTCGTTTGTGAGGCCGGGGAGGTCAAAGCAAAAGGGGGAGGGATGTGAGAGGGGACGGACTAGGGCCACGGACCCGAGCCACGGGCCAAGGGTGTCGCGCCGCGCTTCGCGGGTGCGGTGTCGCTAGCCGAGAGCGGACTATCGCCATTTTTTTTTGGACAGGACACATGCAGGCGAGGCGTGGCCAAGGTCTAGGCGGGCGGGGCGGGGCGGGGCGCGGCGTTAAGCGGTGACGGCGGGCCGTGCTGTCCTATCCGCCTGCCAGCTGTGTACCAGCGCGGCTAGCTGTGTACTAGCGCCACTGGCGCGGCTAGCGCGGCGGGGACTAGCGCCTGCTAGCGCCGCGCGCCGCCCGGCCGGCCGCCCGGGCGGGAGGGGTCACCTCTGCTAGTTTGTAAACCCGAGAGATAAAGCAAGGCAGTGAGCCAGCCCCACGACGGCCCCGCGGCCCGGCGGCAGCCCGAAGGATGCCCCCGCCCCCCTCGCCTCCTCTTCCCCTCCGGCGGCGGCGGCAGGCCGGGTCGTGCGGACGCGGTGCGCCCCGCGGGGCCCGGGCCGAGCGCCCATCGGGTCGCGCCACTCCGTCCGTGCTTTAGGAAGCAGGGACTCGACTTGGAATCGAGATTTAGACGGGATGGAATGAGCAGCCATTTTTCTTTTCTCTGGCCGCACGCGACGCGTGCCACACACACACACACACACACACACACACACACACTGACACGCGCGGACAGCGGGAGTGTGTGAGAGAGAGCGAAAGATAATCGACTATGCGCTGTTGACGTGCCTTTATCTTCACCTTAGCCGCCGAGGTGCGGGGTAAAACAAAAACAAACGACAACGCCGCGGTGGTGAAGCCGCGTTGGATCTCGATGCCTTAAGCTCGAAAAGTTTAAGTCGCCGGGTGTCGGAGTAGGCGAGGTCGCCGCGCGGTCGCCGCGGGTCACCCGCTCAGCGCCGAGTAACTGAACGCCGGGCGTCTAAACGCAGCTGCCACTCGCCTGAAAGGCAACCGCTGCCAGCCAGACTACGTTTTGCATGTACTTTAGGTGAGTTCCAAGGTGTTTGAGGGGGCGGGGTGGGGGGCGGGATATCCCACGGCTTCGGGCGGCCGTATCATTGGGGACCTTGCGTCACTCAGGAGGTATCGTTACAGTTTCGATGTCGGCGTGTGCGTGTGCGTGTGCGTGTGCGTGCGCGTGCCGCCCCCACCCGGCCCCGGCCCCGGCCCCGGCCCCGGCGGCGGTGGGTCCCGTCAGAGGGGAGACAAGGTGATGGGGCGCCCCCCGGCCCTTCTTATCGTGCGTACCCAACGCCGTCCACGTTAGCGGGGGTCAGGAACACACGCACGCCACGCCGGCAGCACCGCCCAGCCCGGCCGAGAGCCCTGCTCTGGCCGACAACCCGATAATATTTGGCGAAAAAAAAACAACAAAAAAAACAACGTTGAGTTCGAATCGGATTTGAGGTTCGGTCCGTAGAAACGACGCAAAGCCGGTGTGTGTGACCGGGACCGGACCGCAGGCCAGATGGAACCCCGACCCGGCCTAAGCTCCTCCAGGGTGGTCCTGGCCGGAGGGTCTCCGGACGCGGAGGAGGGTAAGGGAGAGGAGGAGGGGAGGGGAGGGGAGGGGAGGCAAGATCCCGGGGCCGTGATGATACCGCTCCGCATCGCCTCCTCGTCTTTACCCACCTTTCAGGGGCGGTGGCGGCGTCTCTCGCGGCCGCGGGCCGGCGCCGAGCCTTTGGGTTGCGACAAGCTCTCCCTCCCTCTCTCTCTCTCTCTCTCTCTCTCTCTCTCTCTCTCTCTCTCTTCTCGCTCTCTCCTGCCTTTCTTATTTCCCCGCGCTTCTTTCTCCGTCTCAAAGGTTTTCTGACAACAAACAAACGATAGCGTCCCTGAGCGGCTGGCTGCCGCGGTGGTGGCCGGGCCGGGCGACAGGCTGTGCGCCTTCTCCTGGCTCCACCACCACCACCACCACCACCACCACCGCTACCGCTACCGCTACCGCGCGGCACCTGCTCCCGGGGGAGGTGGAGGAGGAGGCCGTGGAGCCGGCAGCAGCTTCCCCTCCTGTTCGGCCGCCTTCTCGCCCCCGGATCCCCCCGGGCCCCCGGCTGGCCGCGGCCCTCGCGGTGCCGCTCGCGCCTCACGGCTCCTCGTCCCTCGTGGACGCTAATCGCAGCACTTTTGAACCCCGGCCGCGCAGTCAGTGCCCCGCCTGAACAGCGGCCGCGGCCTGCCGCCCGTGCTCGTGACACCCGCAGAAGGTCGGCGTGTGGCGGCGGTGCCTGGGCGCCGGAGGACGGCTCGGACGGGACCAAGCGCAATGTGACATTGGTGTCTCCTACGGGCCCGCTCCTCCCGGCACGCCCGCCGTAGAGAACGTGATAATATCCGGCCGGCGAGTATCTCAGTAGAACTCTGACCGGACCGGCTCTCGGACCGGCACCCGCTCGCCGCGCGGCCCGGCAAGACACACACACACACACACACACACACACACACATATATATATATATATATATATATATATATATATATATATATATATATATATATATATATATATATATATATATATATATTTTCGGCTAAAGTTATCGCAAGGTCGGAGGAAACAAGGTTCTGCATTCTCGCAGCAGTGCCGGCCAGCAGCCTGCAGCGGTGCCACAGTCGTCGCCGCCCGCTGTCGGCCTCCCACTCTCCGCACCCTCAGCTAATTAATTTTTCGTCAATAAATCCCATCGGACTGACTTTTTTTTAAAAAAATTATTTTTTGAAAAACAGCATTTGAATGCCCAGCCTTCCCTGGCGCCAGTTTGTTGTGTGGCCGTCGCCAACTATTATCTCAGTGTTGTCAACACGATAAAAAGACGGAGCGCCGCGGCCGCGGTCTGTGAGAAATATCCCCCCCCCCACCTCTTTTTTGATTAAAAGTCCGCGGCCGCTCGGTCCCGTATGTGTGACGGGGGTCTCTGGCCAGGCTCTGCCAGGCCTCCCCGGCCCGGCAGGGAGGCTGCAGGCAGGCTGGGAAGCGTTCTCGTTTTAAAACTTCGAGCTCCCTGAACCGTGCGGGGACAAGTCGGCGGGGGACTTGTGGTGAGAGCATGGGAACGAGCAGGTGAGCCCGCGGTGCGGGAGGGACGAGGGCAGAGGCTGGGCCGCTGTGCCGCTGGCCGACGCGGTGCGGCTCCGGGGCTCGGGGCTCGGGGCTCCGGGGCTCGGGGGCTCGGGGCGCCCGCAGGCCGCAAGCGAAGGGCTGCCGCTGCCGCTGCCGCCACCGCCGCCGCTACCCCCTCGCAGCGCCGGGCCCAGCACCCGGGCTCGCGTCGCTTCGGACCGGACCGGACCGTTGCGGAGCGGGGCTGAGCGCGAATGAAGAATTAAAGAGTGGAGATGAAAAGTTCCCTGATTCCTGCTTGTGCTGGGGGCGGCGCGGGGGCGGCGCGGGGGCGGCGGGCCGCGTGCCGGCGGGGAGGAGAAGGGCTGCGTGCGCCGTGCGTCCCCTCCCCGCGGCCCGAACCGAACCCCCGGTGGGGGGAGCGCGGGGCCGCGGGGGGCCGCAGGGACTCGAGGTGTCATTCGCATGGAAAACAGGAGAAAGAAATGGAACAAGATGAGAGAGGAGCAGATGAGAAGGAGGAGGAGGAGGAGGAGGATGGAAGGCTAGGGAAATGGGCTCTGCCAGGCCGCGCCGCACCCCGCCGTGCGCGCGCACGCCCTCCGGGGCGCCACGCGGCGCTGCGCATGCGCGGGCGGCGCGGTGGGGGCGGGCGCCGCGGGGGCCGCGGGGGCCGGGAGGGGAGGCCGGAGCGCCGCGGCCCGCACAAAGACATCGCCACCGACAACTCGCAGGCTATTTTATTTCGCGGTGTAAAAAAATGCCCGCGTCTCGATAGCGGATCATTCCGGGCGTGACGTCACGCCGCCTCCCCCGCCGCCGCCTCCCCCGCCGCCGCCTCCACCGCCGCCTCCACCCCCCAGGGCGCGGGGGCGGCGCGGGGGCGGCGCGCCACGGCCCGGCCCGGGGTGTGCGCGGGCGGCGGGGGAGGGAGCGGCTCTAATCATGGCTTTGCGCATGAAATATGACTTGCCGGAGTCATCTCTTCTCCAGGTCGGCTCCAGCCCGCTGGGGAGTGGTGTTGCGCGCCGCCGCCGACAGAGGGCGCCGCGACCAGTGGCGCCGGCGCCAGCGCACGCGGGCCGCGGCCGCGGCCTTCTTGGTGTCGGCCAGCAGCACGGCAGCTCCGCGGCCCAGATGACCAGAGCAGGACCCGTGGAGAAAGTGTAGCACGGCACTGCTGGAGGAGGCTGGAGGCGGGCGGGGCCGCTGGAGCTGGAGCCGGCCGCCGTGTGTAACTATTCGCACAGTTCGGCCGGACACGCCTAGGCGACGACTTATCGTCCACTCTGGAATTAATAGTTTTCGTCTGGAACTGGGCCGGGCCGCCGCGTGAGGCGGGGCGAGCTCGTTAGGAACCGGCCGCCGTGTAGTGTCAATGACGGGCGTGGCGTGGCGTGGCGTGGCGTGGCGTGGCGGGCCCAGCACCGCCCGGGACACGCGTCCGGACGCCTAGCGAACGTAACATTGACGCCGGCGGTGGCGCGGTGCCCGCGGGCACACCGACTGACGGCCCGCCGCTGTTCCCCCCGCGCCCGCCGATACACCGCCGCCGGCGTTACACCACACGATTAACACTACAATTAACGCGACAGCCGGGCTCCGGCAATCGCGCTCAAAATCTGGACAGAGTTTTATTACTTTTACTGTTATTGATATTGTTATTGCCGTGGATAATTTAGATCGGGTTGGAAAACTATCGGACTCGCCTCCACGTCCCGTCCACGTCGCCGTGCCGCCCGCAGGCCGCGCCCGGTGCCGTGTTTGCCTGAGCCCTCACACCTCCTCCCCCGGCTCCCGGAGGCACCGGAGCCGAGCAGAAGACGATATCTTGTTGTGTCCCCCCGCCTCCCGTCCGTCGGTTACAGCGGCTATTTTAAGAAGCTCGCGGAATACAGAGAGGAGGACTGCGCGGCGCTCTACAGGAAGACGATATGACCCTTTCTTATGGTCCGCGGCGCGGCAGCTCGGCGGCGCGTGACGGAAAAGTTTGATAGGGGCAGGCAGGCTAGGTTATACGGGGCGCCGTTTGGGCGTGGCCACCTATCGCGCCCTGGCCTACGATATGTGCCACAGACAGAAACGGTCTCTCTCTCTCTCTCTCTCTCTCTCTCTCTCTCTCTCTCTCTCTCGCTCGCTCTCCCTCTTCCTGTCTTTGTCTATCTCTATCGACGCCGCCGCGACGGCGATCGACGGTTTCGTTTTGTAGAAGTGTTGCCGCCACTTGCTTTCGCGAAACTGGACCGCGACCCCCCGCGGCCCCCGCGTCCCCCGCGCCTCCCACTCCCTGCCCGTACGCCTATGACACATGCGGGGCCAAGTCTAGGCCACTTTTGGCAGACCCGGCCGCCAAAACTAGAAACCGCGCTCCAAATCTTTTGAGATCGTACGGCGCGGCGCGCGGAGGCGTGTCGTAACTCTGTGAGTGAGAGAGAGAGAGGGAGAGGGCGATACGACTTCACGGATCGCCGGAGTGGCGGGCTTTGTATTTGTCTTTTTTGCGTAACAGTCTAGATCTAGTGTCATGACCGAGCTACTAATAAGGGAGATAGGGATAGGGAGTAGGGTTCGTTGTCGGCCCCTAAAAAAACGTATATAAAAAACTAATTCCAAAGTCCACATATTCGCCCCTAAAATAGAAAAGGCGAGCAGCTTCGAAAAAAAAAAACGCCAAGAATAGCGTCGCGGTTTCGCTAACCGCACAGGTAAAACAGTTTAAGCGTGCTCCAATTATTTTATTTCATAGCGTCGCGCCAGGCGTTTAGCTCGCCCTGTCACCCTCTCCGAGCTGGACCGCACTACAGGCGGGCCGGGCTCCTCAAACAGTTAAAAAAGGAAAACAAAAAATAAAAAATAACGAGCGAAGTTTGGGACGCGCGGGTTTCGCGACTGAAATTACTCTCAAAGGGCGACCGCAATGTAAACCGCGATCCACTCCCAGTTTACGTTCTCTCCTTGTGAATTCTAACTGTACAACTTGCATTTTTTTACATCTGAGATTACATAAATTCAAGTTGCGTGAAGCTCTGTACTATTGGTCCGCGCGCTTTTATCACCATGTGCTGCACGCGAGAGAGACAAGGACAGGCGGAGACCTGGCGGATGAGTGAGAGAGACAAGGACAGGCGGAGACCTGGCCGATGAGTGAGGGAGAAAGAGACAGAGAAATGCCACGATTTTTTTATTGCCTTTTTTATTTTAACATAGGGAGAGGGGAGCTGTGATCCCGGCTAACGTTCGGCTATAAGCTGCCCAGCTATGTGTGTGTGTCTGAGCGTCGCGAAGGGACCGCACAGAGACACAACACACAGGCAGGCCGGACCACGGCCTGCCTGCCTGCCTGCCTGCCCGGCCAATGTGATATGAATTTCAATCCCCGTATCGCTGCCGGCTCGGCTCACTGCGTCTGTGTTCCCGTGTGTGTGTGTGTGTGTGTGCGTGTGTGTGCGTGTGTGTGCGTGCGCGCGTGTGTGTGCGCGTGCCTGCGTACGCCATTCACCCTTCACTGCGGGGCGAGGCGTGGCGCGGACCACGTCGCATCATAAGGCATCATGGCGGGCGGGACGCGGCGCGACGCGGGACGACCCTGTGGTGACGGTTGCGCTGGAGGCCGTTGCCTGCCTGTGTGTGTGTGCGTGTGTGTGCGTGTATGTATGTGAGTGAGAGAGAGAGAGAGACAGCGTTTTTGGCCGTTGGTCTTCACCTCCTGGGGGTCCATGCAGGAGTACGCAGGCAGACGGCACCCACGTGTGCGTTTTGCACACCGCGCCGCTCCCGTTCACTGCTCCCTCCTCTCTCTCTCTCTCTCGTCCCTTGGCACCCCGAGCCGCTTCGCCCGGCCGCCCCCCCCCTCCACCGCCACTGCTTGTCTAGCCGCGCCTAGCCCGGCCCGGCCCCCACTGCAGGCGCCGCCGCCCGGACGGGTAGGCACTGCAGAGGCACCCGTGTCCGCCGGGTCTGCCTACCTGAGGGCCCGCCGGCGCCTAGACCCGGAGCAGAGCGGCGGAGCGGCGGAGGCCGCCCGCCTGTGGCCGCGCTCCCAACTTTCGCTTTCTTCCTCCGTCTGTCTCCTTCTGTCTCTCTGCACTCTCTGTCCCGCTGTCTCTTCGCTCTCCCTGTCTCGCTCTTCTACTTAAATATTCCAAGACCCCATGCTTCCATTTTCTGTAAAACAACAGGAGACAAAGACAGAGAGCGAGAGAAAAAGGGAGAGAGAAAAGAAGAGAGTGAGTACATTTCCGTGCCCTTTCCGTGCTTTTTAGGGAGGGAGGGAGCGATGCGTGGTCTCTCCTCCAGCAGCGGGCGTCCATGCGGGTTACGTCTGAGTTTACGAGGCTCGGGGATTATGCGTGCGCGTGCGCGTGCGTGTTCAGAGAGTGCGGTGTGCCGCCCTACAACCATACCCCCCCCCCCCCTCTCTCTCTCTCGCTCTGTTCCACCCGCTCCGTCAGCCGGCTGTAGGGGGTGTTGGTTTTCATGCCATGTGCTCCGTCCCCTGAATAGCAAAAACCACCCCCTCCCCCTCCGCCGCCGCCGCCGCCGTCTGGCCGGCCCGTGTCGGACGGCTGTACAGTCGGACAGTGCATCCAGGCCCCGCCCCGCCCCGCCTCCCTCGCCCGCCCGCCCGCCCCTCCACCGCGCCGCAAACAGCTGAGTGGTCGCCTCCTGTTGCACCGCGGTGCACACGCTGCAGTGCACAGTTACGGCCCCCACCACCACCACCACCACCACCACCACCACCACCACCGCCGCTTGCAGCACAGCCTGACCGACTGACTGCACTCTGGCCGCCGCTGCACCGCTGCACCGCTGCACCGCTGCACCGCTGCCCGCCCCGCCCCCCCCCCCCGGAGCAGACGGCTAGTCACGGCCTCTCTGCTGCCCCCACCGGCCCCACACCGGCGCACGCAGTCCCCGCAGACGGTTGTCTGGCGGGCTTCGGGGGGAGGGGGAGGGGGGGAGTGCGGGTCCGCGCGGCTCGCCGCCAGTGGAGTGGAGTGGGACTCTGGAAGGCGTCGCGCCACGTCACGTCTGAAGGACCCAGGCCGGGGCACACGGGCCGGGCCGAGCCGAGCCGAGCCGAGCCGAGCCGCCGCCGAGGAGCAGAGGAGATTCCCGCGCCGTCAGCAGTCGTCTCGTCCCGTCCGCACCGTCTGGGATCAGTCTGGTCCGCGCCGGGGCCGCCGGGGCCGCCGGCGTCGTCTAGCAGAGCTACGCCTGACCTTGGCGCGGCGCGGCGGCTTGGAGAGGCACGACGCCCGGCGGCGGGGGACACGACGAGCGTGTGTGTGTGTGCGCGTGTGTGTGGGCAGACCTGCATGCGCTCCGCCCGGCATGTCCGGTACGCACACACACACACACACACATGCACAGACCCCTGCGCCTCACCGCTCCCCCCTCGCCGCCGCCGCCCGCACAGCACTGCAGAACGCGACTCTTCCCGTTGAATACTTTTGATATGAGTCACGACTCGAAATTTCTCACAAAAAGCCAAAAAAGTAAAATAATAAATTCGAAACGCCTGACTGCTTTGTGTGCTACCGGCGAACTACAGAGTGCAGGCGATTCTGCATTTTCGGCATAGCCACAGCGGAAAGAGTTTTACAGAGAGAATTCCACTTCACTGCTTAGTTCCCTATAAAATGCGTTCCAACAAAACCATAGGGCGACACAAGGATCATGTTTACAAAGCATGAAATAGTTTTTCTGACCGCACATCGTCTGCCCACTCTGCACAAAACTACTCAGATTTAAACCACTCAGAATTAATCTTCCCTCACGGGATCGAGCGGCTCTTTGTAGTGTGCCGCTAGGACACTGCAGTGCAACTGCAGTGCAACTGCAGTGCAGATGCGGAAGAAAGCGAGTCGGCTCAGCGCGGACTGAAGACGGGGGAAAAGAGAAAGGGCGCGTCGTGGAGAGCCAGAGAGAGAGAGAGAGAGAGAGAGAGAGAGAGAGACAGAGAGAGAGACAGAGAGAGAGACAGAGAGAGAGAGAGAGACAGAGAGAGACAGAGAGAGAGACAGAGAGAGACAGAGAGAGAGAGAGAGCACGCGAAAACGCAGAGGAAAGCAGACTTGGCTTTAGCGAAACGCATCCAGCTTCTCCACTCCGACGCTACTGCAGCCTCCACGGCCTCCACGGCCTCCACGGCCTCCACGGCCTCCACGGCCTCCACGCGGCCTCTGCGGCCCTCACCTAGGTTGGCGAATGGTGAAAGCCCACCGCCTCCCTTTGCTTGCTGTCTCACTAGCTAACTCTCCCTGCGGTCCACCCCTGAGTCTCAAGTTGACGTACCTGTCAGTAGTCGGTGACCGCTGGCGGGCGTACGGGGAGGTCTGCGGTGTCCTCCTGACCGTCGCGTGGGGGGTCTTAGCCCCGGCGGGGGCCGCTCCAAAATGCTCCGCTCACTCGCCGGCCTTCGCCCGTCAGACTGCCTCGCTGGGGGCGCCGTCGGGGCGTTAGACCATCCTGGGGGTCTGGAGGTGGGCCGGGGCGCCGCGGCTGGTGTCCGGCCGGGCGGCCGTGGACTCGGTGGGTTCCGAAGACTCCGTGGGCACGCACTGCCAGGCTCGGTGAGGGCAGAGCCGCGGGGGCCTGGGGGCCGCAGGAGCTACGCAGGGCTACGCTGGACTACGCAGGACCGCGCACGCGGGGCCGGGTTGGGGCAGGCACCTTCCGAGCTCTCTGCTCGCAGCACTTACACACGACACTCCACCACTTCCACTCAGGACTCCCAGACTGCAGCGCGCTCCGCACCGCGACGCCCGACAGCCCACCAGGCCCGGGCCAACCACCAAAAACTTTGGCCAAATCTCTTCATTTTCATTTTTTTCTCCTCCTCCTCCTTCTCCCCTCGCCCCGTCTCTGTTCAGCTCGGCCGACGTGCCGCTCACGCCCCCTCTCTCTGTCTCTGTCGCTCCCTCTCGCCGCCGCTCTCCTCCCCGCTCCCCGTCCCGTCTGCCCCTCGCCCGGCACCGCGGCCCCCCTCCCCCCGTGTGTACAGCCCGCCCCTGCCCCGCCCCTGCCCCGCCCCTGCCCCGCCCCTGCCCCGCCCCTGCCCAAAAAGAGAGGCACCCTTCCCCACCTCCCCTCTCTCCCTCCCCCAAAAACAGGACGTCAGCGCAAACTGCAGAAACGCTTTTGTGTTGGGCGGCTAGTGGAAGACGGGACGGAACGCCGGCCGGCGGGCACTCCTCCCCCACCACTCCGGAGCCCGGCCCTCCCCTCCGTCCCTCCTCCGGCCCCGCCTCTCACCTGTACTCGCTCAACGTACACGCTCACACACACACACACACACACACACACACACGCACGACGTTCTGCGATTGCCACCTTAAAGGCAAAACCCGTCGGACGACTTTTTCACCCCCGGGTTTCCTCTCCTCTTCGCACCGAGGTTTATTTCGACCACCTTCTACGTGTTCGTCTACTCGTGCAGAGAGAGAGAGAGAGAGAGAGAGAGAGAGAGAGAGAGCGAGGCCGGGACGACGCCGCGCACCAGAGCAGCGCCGCGCCCTCTCTCTCTCTCTCTCTCTCTCTCTCTCTCTCTCTCTCTCTCTCTCTCTCTGTCTCCTTCCTCACCTCCTCCTTCTCGTCCTCCTCCTCCTCCTCCTCCGCGGCCCTCCCCGGTCCTCCACGCCTTCCCTCCACGCCCGTGCGTTTCGTCTTCCCTTATGCCCCTCCCGTATTCACCCGTCTCGCTATTTGCCCGCTTCTCGGACCCATCCGCCGGGCCCGAAAACGACCGCGAGCATATCTGGTGGGGATGGGCTGGCCTGGGCGCGCTGCTGGCGCTGCTGGCTGCGGCGTCCTGGCCTCGCCGCCGCGCACCTGGACGCCTCCACCGTCCTCCAGGACCTCGTCGACGAGGCGCCTCGGGTGGCGGCGTGGCGAGTCTCCGGTACTCTGCTCCACTCCGTGGAGACTTGAATGGCCGTGCCGACCTGGGCAGCCCTGCCGCCCAGCCGCGCAAGTGGGCAAGGCGACCAGGCAGTGGCGCGCGTTTTCACAAGTCTCCCGAAATATTTGGCGGTCAATTTCAAAAATCAATATCCCCGCCCTCATCACACCCAAAAAAAAAGACAGTTTTCACTGTTCGGTGGCAGCATGACGGATTTCGTCATGATGGGTTTCGCCTGTCTCTCTCACTCTCGCATATCGAAATGCTGCTCACCCCCTTCCCCTCACACTACACGGACCTGAGCAGCGACAATGTTGCCCGGGACTTCGGACACACACAAGAATATTGCGCTTTCAAAAACGGGCTCCCTCAAAGGATTTATTTAATTTTTTTTTCACACGCGCGATCCGGAAACGCGGGGAAAATTGAAATGACGAGTGCGCGTGAGCTGTCCCGAGGTCCAGTGAGTCCGGGCGGGGGCTCTGCGGGGGCTCTGCGGGGGCTCTGCGGGGGTCCGGCTGTCATGGGCTCCCCGCCTCCCCCTCCCGAACAGCCCTCCCTTCGCTCGCGCTGCTTTTTGGGTCGAATCAAAGAGAAGTCGCTGGCCTTGCCTCGGGAGGGATTCCGGTCGGCCCGCGCGTCTGCCAGAGCGACAGGGAGAGCGGGAGAGAGAGAGAGAGAGAGAGAGAGAGAGAGAGAGAGAGAGAGAAAGAGAGAGAGAGAGACAGACAGAAAGACAGCTGGCATGCCGCTGGCGGGGAAAAGAGACGAAATCGCACCCATATTTTGCCGGTCGGTGGGCGCTGCCTCGTGCCCCTGCCCAGCTGGTCACGGCATGGGCCCCGCCGAGCCCGAGGGCCTTGGCCAGCCTTGGCCGTCAGCGAGTGCACCGGGGCCCCGCCGAGCCCCGGTCACCCGGGCGGCCGATGCAACTGCAGCAGCGTCACCTCAACCTTCAACTTGAACTGCATCGGAGTGCAGCAAACGGCTTTACCCCCCACCCGTGAGGACAGCAGACGCTCCGGCCGCCCTCCGGCCGCCCTCCGGCCGCCCTCCGGCCGCCCTCCGCGGGCCTTCCGGAACGGGTCCGCAGGTCCGCAGGCACGGGTGTGTACCGTACGCGTGCGAGGGCACGGCAACAGCCGAGAGAGCCGGGCAAGCCGATCAACTGTGAACCACACTAATTGGATAACTTGGGAAGCCGGAGCACGGGGCCCGGGGCCCGGGGCCCCCCGCGGGGTCCACGGAGTCGGTGGGGCTCGAGGCGGCGGGTCGCGGCCCGCGGGGGGCCCCTGCTCCCCGGGACCCGTCCGCCCGCGCGCCCCGCACAGGACACACCCCGGGGGCACTCGCCGCCGCGTTTCCCCCCCGCATCGGGCCAAACGGGAAAAACGTGCAAAACGATGAATTAAATAAAGAGGAGTGGCGTGGCGTGGTGCGGGAGAGAAATGGAAATAACATTTCTGGTCGACATTCGGCGACATTCGCAGTCTGTTACTCGGCCTGTTGAGTTGTATTGTGCGATGCATGACACAGCGTAGGGGCTGCCGCCGCGCCGGTCCGCCCCGCCACGTTGTTGGCCCCGGGACGACGCCGTCCTCACCGCCCCCCCGGGCCGCCCCCCGTCGCCGCTCTGCAGATACGTGACTCTGCCCCTATGCGCACTCCGCATTTTTACCTGCCAATTAATTAGCATCCACAATATTCGTCGTCGCTATGTGCAGGGGAGCGTGCTTATCACCGTGCCTCGCCTCGCCCCCCCCCCCTCTCTCTCTCTCTCTCTCTCTCTCTCTCTCTCCGCCCCTTGCCCCATCATCTCTCTCTCTCTCTCCCCCTCTCACATGCGCGCAGACGAAAGTGGATGGGAGGGGGTGGAAAAGAACAGGCCTTTTCCATGGCTTTGGGTACGACGACGACATTGTCGCGCGGCCATTCGAAAAACTGCAGCAGCAGCAGCAGCAGCCCCACACAAGCGGCCCCCCAGCCTCCCTATCCCTCCCAATTATGTGCCTATGAAGAGCGTGGGGAGAGAGTGAGAGAGAGACATGGACCCCTCTCTCTGCCTCTCTTGCTCTCCCTATGTCTCCCTCCCGCTCACGACCTCATGTCGCCGTGGGCGGTGCACAGCGATGCACAGGAGCGCCACGGAAATAAATCCGAATGAAAAGCGAAAAGTCGTAAATGGGAATGGGGAGAGAGAGAGAGAGAGAGAGAGAGAGAGAGAGAGAGAGAGAGAGAGAGAGAGAGAGAGAGGGGGGGGGTACAGCGTCCCCGCGTGCCGTCACGAACAGAGCGAGCGGAGCCGTAAGCTCCTTGCCGATGCACGTTTTCGCACAAGATGGTACCAGGGGACTGCCTGCCTCCCTTCATCTCTGTCTGTCTATCTGTCTGTCTGTCTGTCTGTCTGTCTGTCTGTCTGTCTGTCTGTCTGTCTGTCTGTCTGTCTGTCTGTCTGTCTGTCTGTCTGTCTATCTGTCTATCTGTCTATCTGTCTATCTGTCTGTCTGTCCGTCTGTTGGTTGGTCGGTCTGGGTGAGGTGAAATGTCGTCGTAGTTGGCAGGTTTGGTCCTCACATCGTACGTCGCTTAAATGCGAAAGAAAAGGACGGAAAAATAACGGGAAATTTATCACTGGCTATGAAAACCCAGCCAAACCATTGCCACCGTTCGCACTTTTCTTAGGCTTCAGAACTGTACGCTCTTCACGGAGTCAAGCCCTCTGTTCTAATTTTCGTTTTGTGTTTTTGGTAGTACATAGTTAGTCCTCTCGTGCCCGCGCACGTTCCTCGCGTGTGGTGACCCCTCGGGTGACCCCCGAGGCCCCCGCGGCCCGCGGAGAGGAGCCAACCGCCCCGAAGTGTGTGCGCCTGCGGTGCGGTCGTGCGGTGCGGTGGGGGCATGAGGGGCGTCGCTGCTGCACTGGTTGGCTTGTTTGGCCAACTAGAGGAAGAGCGGAGGGTAGGCGAGGACCGGGGACTTTCCCTTTTTGTTTTTTATTATTATTTTTCATACGTGGAGGATCCTCGCGGGGCCGTCCGCGTACGTGCGTCCCTCCTGCACTTTCCACCCCAGTCTCGCAGCTCGCGCGCGCGCGCACACACACACACACGCACATACACAACCCCTTCCGGGCCTGCCAATCCACCCCTATATCGGGCCGAGTGGCCAACACCTCACGCACGCTGCCGCCGGCTCCGCGGCCGGGAGCCAATGGGAGCGCGGCCTCGGGCCCCACCCCTCCCCTCCGGCGAATGGCGGCGGGGGTAGAAGTGAAGGGCGAGCCCCGTCCTGCATCAACGCACACTACAGTGCATGTTGTCTATGGAGCTTGTGAGCACCGCCCTTCAAAACAACACACACACACAGCCCCTCCCCTCTCAGCCGCCCTTTCTCTTCCCTTTCTCCATTCCTCTCCGGGGCGCAGATGAGCCGGAGTCGACTGTCTCTGTCGCTCTTGCCCCAAGAGAACGCGCCCTCTCCCTCACACGAAGGGGGGAGAGGACTCTGTTAATTATTTTTTTTTGTTGAAAACGAATTTCTTTAGATTTGGCAATTTCCAAGCCAAAATAAAAAAAATCCAGAAGGGAAATGGACGTAAGAAATCGCATGGCTACTCGCGGTAGGCATACTCTTCGCTGTGTGATTTCTCATAGTACCCATTTCCGTATCCTTATACCTCCACTTCCGTTCTCGAGTATCACTGGGAATGCCTAATAACTATGCTGCCAATTTAAAAGTGTAGCTAAAAACGACTTTGATTTGACTTTTGTATTTCCGTTTCCGCACAGGTTGCTAAGACGACAGCCCGCCGCGGGCATGAGAGATATGGGACTCGTGGAGTGGCACCCCTGTCATCGGCATGCCGTTGTGTTGTGGCAGGGCGGCCGTCCGTCACCGACAATCCGCAAACATCAACAGGTGAGCGTCAAGTAATCGCTAGAGGAGGCCCACCCCTCCCCACCCCTACGTGCGAGCGGCTTGCAAAATAGCCTAACCTCTAAATACGCGAGCACAACAGCGCGGCGGCGGCGGTGAAAAAAGGCGGATGCATTTCTAAATGACTGTGTGCATTATGTGCGGTGTAAATAGAGTCCGAAGGAGGGTTGTGTGGTGCAGATAATGCAACCGGAGCTGCCAACTGCACAACAAAACGGGCGGCAAAGTAGATGCACGAGGCGTCGCCTCCACGCGCCGCGCCGCCGCTCTATGAGTCGGGGAGGGGTGCCGGAGAGAGAGAGAGACGGAGTGCCGCGCGGACTGACCACCACCAGCAGAAGAAAAGAGAGGGGGGGGGGGGCGAGCGGAGGGGCGAATGTAAAGCGTCTAATGCGCCGTGCTGTGACAACACAACACGCGGCCGGCGTTGGGAAGCCGGTGCAAGGCGAAGGGCTGGGCGGGCTGCACCCGCCGCTGCGCTTGCGGTAGGTCCGCTTGCGGTGCATGTAGCTGAGGGAGGCCGCCCCCAACCCACCTCTGTGCAAATAACACACGAGAGAGGGCGAGAGCGCGATGCGGGGAAGATAAAATAAAAAAAAGAAAGAGAGAGAGAGCGAAGTGCATGGGCGAAATCTTAATTTGCAAAGCAGCAGGCAGCTAAAGCAAGACGACGAGAGGCTGTGAGAGTGCAAATAATGCAGCTGTGAGAGGGGCTCGCGGAACAGGTTCGCTACTACGGTTCCGGCCGGCCGGAGCGCGGGGCGCGGCCAGTGCGGCGGCTTGCTTTATGTTGTGACACCGCCCCGCCTGCCGCGGCACGGCCGCCCGCCCGCCCGTTTTGGGGGTTGCCGTCGTGGCCCGGCCCAGCCCGGCCCGCGGGGGTGTCGGGGTGTCATCCTGTTTGGGCAAACAAATACCTACAAACAGGATGCGGCGAGCGTGCAGGGCGGCGAGTGCAGTGCCGGCAACAGTCGCCTCCACCTGCACCGCAGCAGCACAGGACGGGAGGGGCGGGACCAGAGCGGGTCGGGCCGGGCCAAGTGGAATGAATAATGTGCACTCTTTGCAGCCCGGAGCGGAAGTCAAAGGCCTTTGCCGCTCTAACCGACCTCGCCCGGTCCTCTGCTAGTGTCCACGCAGCGCACCGCCTAAAACGCTCCCCCGCTCCTCAATTGAAGCTGCACCGCGTGAATGCAGGTGCGCCAACTGCCGCGCCTGAAAAAAAAATACCCACATGCATGCAAGCAATTCACACCTCATCAAAACTGCATGTGCTTTATGGCGTTAAAAAAAATCCTTCGAAATTGACGAGCATTTTATTTGGTGCTAATTATTGTTCACGCCGTGTCAAAAAAAAATCAATGTCGCTGTGGCCGTCGGTTGGTTTCACCGGCACGCCGGGCGCCTGCGAACACCTGGGTAGGCCGGCCCGCACGACACGCGTGCACGCATAGACCGTGGCTGCCTACCCGGAAGGCGGTAGCTGGGCGCCGACCGCCCCATCGCGGCCATTTCTTACTCGAATATCAGTACACGATCACCTTCACCGAGCTCGGAGACATCCCGGCAAACGGAGCCGCCAACATTGGATCTCTCTCGCTCCCTCCCTCCCTCTCTCTCTCTCTCTCTCTTCTCTGTGACCGCACACGCTTAGATCCTCCTCCTTACCGGACCCGGCCTTATCCGTGCCAGGATCCGCCCAGCGAAAACAATGACTCCCCCTTCTTGCATCTTGCACATTTTTTCTCTTTCTCTCTTTCTTCCGCATGCCCCACTCCCTCCCTCTCTCTCTCTCTTTGCAGCATGACATCCGTGCGGTGGCACGCCGAGGCGCGGCACACGCCACGCGGCTGCAGGCGGCTGCAGGCGGCTGCACATGCAGCGCACGCGGCGGGCACGCGAGCCCCGGCGGGCCGCGCCGCAAACTAGTTCCATTCAGCAGACCAGTTCCTCGCGGCCTCCCGGTCTGGTCTGGCCGGGTCCCCGGCGATCCCCCTCGGGACGGGGATGCATTGCGCTGCACTTTACCCATTCATAGCCAATTCAGTCGCGCGCCATGCCGTGCCGCGGTCGCGCGTTTTGCTTGCAGATAAAGAAAGGGTTGGGGGCGGGCGGGGGCGGGGGGCGCCGATAGAGGAGGGCGTTGTGGTGTGTCGCTGCCGCCTCCGCGGCCGCCGCCTCCGCCGCCGCCTCCGCCGCCGCCTTCGCCGCCGCCGTCGGCGACCCTCCGCGGCCAAAGGGTGGCCGTCGTCGGCTGCGAGGCACCTTGTAACCTGCATGGAGGCCCTGGAGGGCCCGCGTCAGAGGCCGCGTCAGCCTCTTCGGACGTGCAGTACTCCCGACACCGCCGCGTCGCCGACGGCGTGCACGTCCCGCCGGCGGAGTCCCGGACGACGTGGTCCGGCTGCCTCCGGCCGCGACCCCCCCTCCCCTCCCCCTCCCTCCCCCTCTCCCCCCCCCCCCCCCCCTCCCCCCCTCCCCTAGAGCGCGCTCAGGTCCTCCTGTCAGGGCGGCCGGACGAGCAGACAGAAGCAGGCGGGCAGCCGGGGCCACGGCGCGCCATCGAAAAATGACCGTCAGCGGTGCGGGCCACAGCGTCTGTGCGAATATTAAGAATAATCATAACAATACCCCGCGGCGGGTGGTGCAACGCTCCAAATTACAAAAGGCGTCTGAGAGTGCCTCTCTCTCTCTCTCTCGCACAGTGTGCGCGGCCGGCGGCGGGGCAAGGCGACTCTCGGCCGGGTTTTGCATGCGAACCATATTCCATATTCTCCGTTCGAATCGGAGCGAGCGCGGCCTGCGGTGGCAGCGGTGGCAGCAGCGGCAGCGGCCGCGGCGGCCCCACGCCTTTTATATGATTAACTCATTTCCGGTTGTCCGTTGCGATGAACGTCAGGCGACAGATGACATGAGGCCGTCTCATTTGGGCCGCCGGGGCACCGCGTGTCTCCGTCCTCGTCGCTCCCGCAGGCTCCCGCACCCCTCGGTCAGCGCGGCCGTGGGAGTGCGACGAGGAGGGCACGATGCCGCGTCGCGCGCGCGCAGCCCGGGGTGGAAATGCGCGCGGATGCATCCAGCAAAGGGATGCAGATGCAGACATGCGGCGGGGCGCGGCCTGTCCGCTCTCAGCTCTCCTCCCTTCCACTTGACCTTCACAGGCCCCGCCAGCTCTCTCTCTCTCTCTCTCTCTCTCTCTCTCTGTCTGTCTGTCTGTCTGTCTGTCTGTCTGTCTGTCTGTCTCTCCGCACCGATCCGCACACAGAAACTGAAAGAAAGGAAATGCGCCAAACGCACAAACATTCGAACCCGAAGAAGTGGGCTAGGAGGGCCGCCGTGGCTGCGGACTCGGGCTCCTGCCCCCCCCCCCCCCCCCCCCCCCCCCCCCCCCCCCCCACCCCCTCTCCCCTGCTTCGTTGGCACCCGAGCTGTGTTACACTGACCGCCACCAACAGTCACTTTCCTTTTCATTCCCCTCCTCCTCCCCTTCTTCCTCCCCACGAACGACCCTTGAAATAGTTCCCCCCGGCCGGGCGCCCCTCCCTCCCCTGTCACAACCGGGTCAGGCCGGCTCTATTTAACCGAAACGCCTTGATGCCGGTGCCGCGGGCACGCCCCGTACACCCTACCCTTTCCTGTAAAAATAGTGAGCGGCGGCGGGCAATAAGAGAGAGTGTGTGTGTGTGTGTGAGTGAGAGTGAGTGAGTGAAAGTGAGAGAGAGAGACAGTGAGAGAGGGAGGGAGAGGGCGGAGCACCGTATGCCAGTGCCAGTGTTGGCAGAGTCCTATGTATGAGTGTCCCCTATCAGGTCGTGGCAATGTCGCGTCCCTCTATCTCACCGTGACAAGGCTGTGTGTGAGTGTGTGAGTGTGTGAGTGTGTTTTCGGAGGGCTGCCGTCGCCGTCGGCTCCCCCAGCAGCTGCCATGAGCTCGTGTCCCTGCGGGTCCCGCCCTAACCTAGAACAACTCGGGAAAGAATCACCGCCAGCGCGTCGCCACGCTCGCGGGTCTGCGCGGGCCTGTGGGGAGCTGCGTGTGTGTGTGGGGGGCGACTCTGTCCCAATAAAAAGCAACGCTAAGGCCCTGGCCGCGCTGCTCTGCCGCCCTCCAACACGCTCCGTGCCCAAATGCATGCACGGTTACCATAATAAACTCGCGAGGGAGGCGCCGACTGGGAGCGTTTGAGCGCAGGGCGCAGCGGCCACACACAGGGCTGCTGAGGGGGCCCAGGGTGCTGTGACCCCGGGAGCCGCCGGGGGCCGCCGGGGGCCTGCAGAGAGCTCAGCGACGCGCCCCCGTCGGGGCCCCCGGCCGGCACCGCGCCGCGGCCCGCGGAGACCCTAGAGAGGGAGGGGGGCAACGGCCGTGCTGGTGCGCCGGCTTACAGCCCCCCCCCCCCCCCCCCCCGGTACGGCGGCCCCCGACTGCTCCCCACCGCGACAGGCCCGGCGAGGCCCTAGCGAACAGCACCGCCAAATTGTCAAGGCACGCTTACTGGCAGCCGGGGAAGGGAGGGAAGGAGGGAGGGAAGGAGGGAGGGAAGGAGGGAGGGGGCGTGCTGTTGACGCTACAAACAGACACGTACGCGTCAATGCATGGCGTGCCACGGCGGCGTCCGCGGCCGAAGACCGACGACCCCCCCCCCCCCCCCCCCCCCCCCCCCTCCCCCCCCCCCCCCCCCCCCTCCCCCCCCCCCCCTCCCCCCCCCCCCCCCCCCCCCCCTCCCCCCCTCCCCCTCTACTCTCGTCCTGCCTCACCCTTGGTTTAAGCGTTGCGACATACAGCTTCGTTTCTCTCTCTCCATCTATGTATCCAACTATCTACTGTAGTCCTCGTCCTATAAGGGAATATCTGCGGGCCCTGGTAGCACCGCCCCAGTACATACCCACCACGACCACGTCCCGTGTATCAGTCCGAACAGTGCTACCGTAGCACTGTCTCTATCGCACTTATGGCGCGTCCCCTGCGGCGTGAGTGAGACAGCGCTACGAAAACACTGCCCGTGCCCGGCCCACCGGCCCCGCGGCTGCACGGCGGTTGTCAGGTAGGCGCCTATCTATTATCTCAGCGCTCTGTACGGAATAGAGATACGGCTGGGGGCGGCGGGGGCTGCGCGGCCGCAGCCTAGCTGCCCGCCGGTGACGCCCGGCCCCAGCTGCCCCCCGCCGGGCCCCCGCCGGGCCCCCGACCGGACGCGTCTAGGAGCCGACAGAAAACGCGAGCGAGCGCGCGGCCTGCGGCCTTCAACTTGACCTACACGACAGCGTCCTCCGTCTCCTGCCGGCGGCACGGCGGCGGCAGAGGCCCGACAGCCGGCCTAGCTAGGCTAGCCGCGCCACGCCGCGCCACGCCGCGCCACGACACGATAACCTTCAAGTTCGCCCGCGCACCACAACCAGACTATTAGTGGAAGGGTACGGCGCGGGCCGGCGGCCGGCTGCCCGGCTGCCCCGCCCCGCCCCGCCCCCCCGCCCCGCCCCGCCCCGCCCCGCCGACCCGGCGACTAGACGCGTTCCGCGGCGCGACGCGGCGGTGCCGAACACCCCGGCCGGGCCCCCCGGCCGCCCCGCTGCCCCCCGCGGCCCCCCGCCCCCCTGGCCTAGCACCGACGCCACGCCACTACACGCACGCGGCCGGGCCCGGCCGGCGGCAGCAGCGGCAGCCAACCACAGCCAGCCTAGATACAGCCTTGAGCCTGACCTACGGCAAGGACTCAGGGACGCTGACGCCCACGGACCCGCGGCCCGGCCGGCGGCCCGGCCGGCGGCCCGGCGGCGAGGCGTCGCTACCCGTCCCCACGGCCGCCGTCCTAGGCCTAGGTCCGGGTCGGAATGTGGGCCAGGGCCTTGATTCGCACCTGGGTCTGCTGAGACGCACCGCGGGACCTCAGCGGGACCTCAGCAACCTCAACCTGCGGCAGCCGGTCCCGGCGCCGTCGCTAGGCATGCATTAAAAAGAAAACCAAAACATTAAAAAAATGGAATTTGAAAAAAAAAATAGATCACGGAAAATGTGGCGTAAGAATGGAAAGTGTCCGGGCGTTCTCACTGCGTCTGTGTGCACCGTGGCACGTGCCGGCCGACTAGGACTAGTACCCGCTCAATTTATTTACAACATTGCTGGCATTTTCAAAAAATTATTATGTTTTTTTTTGTAAGAGATCCAAAGATTAATGCCCCTCCGATAACGAGCCGGGCCGGGGTGGTCTGCGAGCGCCGCGGCTGGGCCGGGCCGCAGTTAGTGGGCGCGAGCAACAGCCTAACGCCCGACGTCACCTTCAACCTGCCTGCCACCCCTCCCCGTACCCCCCCCCCCCTGTATCCTAATGTTGCACGCCATGCGAAAACACTGATTTAGGCCCAGTGCCCCCTCCCCCCCCCCCCCCCCCCCCCCCCCCGCCTGCCGCCTGCCGCCTGCCGCCGCCGCCGCCCGCGAGTTCATCGAGCTCCTAGCGCCATCTTTCGGCGGAAGGAACCAATCCCGCGCCACGCCGCGCCACGCCGCGCCATGTCCTACTGCTCGCGAGGAGCAGTAGTGGTGGTGGCAACAGTCTCCGCCACGCCACGCCACGCCACGCCACGCCACGCCACGCCACGCCATCCGGCCCAAAACATGATTCGCGAAAATAAACCAGCGGACCTGTTTTGGTGCACTTTGAACTCAGCGCTGCGTCGTGCCGTCGTTTAAAGTGAGTGGATCGCGCAAGGCACCCCCTCCTCCTCCTCTCTCTCTCTCTCTCTCTCTCTCTCTCTCTCTCTCTCTCTCTCTCTCTCTCTCCCGTGGTCGCCGAGCCGCACAACAGCGTTACATTGCGGGTCTGCCTACCTATCAGGCGCCCTGACCCAGAACGCATCAACTCAGCAACTGCAATAGGAGTGAGAGAGAGAAAAGGAGAGAGAGAAGGAGAGAGCGATGGAGAGAGGCAGAGAGGGACTGCATTGTGGAGTTGCCGACATAGATGCGGCCAAGGGGTCCCTGGGCCCGTGGGGGGGGGGGGGGGGGGGTAGAGGACTGACCGAAGGAGGACCCTTGGCCGTTGCCAGCAAAGCCAACGTAAACAGAAGCGAAAGTGTCCCTCTGCTTTTGGCGCGGTTCCTGCATTTTGTGCCACGGCCGGGGGCGTGGCTCTTCGAACGGGCCCGACTGCCACAGCAGCACGCTAACCGCATGCGGCTCATGCCGCACCAGATCTTCGGCTATCACAGTTGCCTTGCCTGGAATCCTACTTTTACACGAAGTCATTCCTGCATATGCCTCTCTCTCTCGTTGTTGATTTCCGTTTTTATTAAGTTTTTTCTATCTCGTTATCTTACAGTCTGAGCGTGTGTGCTACAGTGCCGCAGGGACTGCGCACAGTGAAAACATATCCACATACACATCCACACACACGCACACTTTTGCGCCGCACTTGCTCGCTTCATTTGTCCCCCCAAAAACCCTCCTCTCATCGGACCCGGGACCCGCCCGGCTGCCCCCCGCAGCACCGGAAGGAGATGCGATGCGTCGGCGCACGTCTGGTCTGGGCATTTGCCTAAATGGCCCGCGGATCTGCCCCGCCCCGCCCCGCCCCGCCCCGCCCCGCCCCGCCCCGCTCTGAGCGGCGGCTGCTTATTTGGCTACAGGTTGTTGACTCGGTCGCCGCCCGCCGCTGCCTGCCACGTCCACACTCTTTTCAGCCGCCTGGACCCCATACCCCCCGCGGGTCCGCGGCTTGTCCTGGCCTGGTCCTGTACGTGCCATTGCACCATCTCCGCGGCCCCGCCCCGCCCCGCCCCGCCCCGCCCCGCCCCGCCCCGCGGCTTGGTGCCGAGGCTCGGCTCGCGATCACCGCGTCGGGTTCACGCCAAGGTCAGTTTGGTGTGGTCAAGGGAAAGAGTGTGACGACTCCTTTGCTTCACTCCCATCACCAGCAGCAACAACAACAACAAAACAGAAACGCGGATACAAGTGAATGAAAAACAACAACGTAAACGTCGGTTCACATAAAATCGGGGCCATCTCCGCTTCCCTACATTTCGCCGCCGGCCCGGACGACCTTCCCGGTCACGCCCGGTCAAACCTACAGGAAATCGAGCAATACTCGGGTGCGATTTTCTTTTTTAATGCGGTTCAGGGCATTCTCACGGGTCTGCGCATTTTGTTTAAGCGGGAGTGTTGCTCCTACGGCACAGAGGGGACGGCTCTCGGGCTGCGCCGGGCGGGCGGCGCTCGGAAAGCCATTGACCGGGGAGTCAGCGACGCCCACAGACGCCGCCCTAGCGCAGTGCTGTATGTTTATTTCGGCGGCCGCCCGTCCCCCCTTAAAGTTAGAGGGCTTCTCCCCCCTCCACTCGCCACACCCGCAGTGCCCCCGGGGGGACCTCTGTCGGTGCTGCACAACCCTAGGCTAGGAGGATGCGGTGTATGAAAAGTCGCGGTCCAACGCCGCGCCGCGCCGCGCTCTTGCGGCTGTTACGGCGTTTTCCATATTTTTCTTCTTCTCCGGGGTGCACTGACCCGGGCCGCGGCTTTTGCTTACAGCCCCCCCCCCCCCCCATCCCGTCTGATTCGTATATACGCCGCGCCAATAGGCGTCGGTCGTGCAGCGCGTCGTTGAGTAGGGTCCGGGGATTGGGCGGGCGGGCGGGCACGCCGCGGCACGCCGGCACGCCCGCGCAGCCCGCACGCCGGTTAGGCCCGGCGGGCCACGCCAGGCCGCACAGCCGCGGCGGGAAGTTCCCACTACTCCTCCATCCACTCTGCCGGCTTCCCCCTCCCCCTCCCCCTCCCCCTCCCCCGCACCCGGCCCCGGCCCCGCGCAGCACTCTTTCGCTTGGCACGGCTAGACTGGCCAGCCCGCCTGCTCGGCTCGTCTCGGCAGTCGGACGGGACGCCGCTTTGGCCCGGCTCGGCGCGGCGGGGTCGTCGGCCCAGTGACCGTCAGCGCGGCCGAGGACGCGCCGCTCAGCACACAGCACAGCAGGCCAGGCCAGGCCAGGCCGGCCCCGCCGCCGCCGCAGACGCTAGATCAGCACGCTAGATGGCGCACCTATGTCTGCCTATGTCACCTCTGCGGCCACGGCGTCAGACTCCTCCCGACATGAGCGAGGCGATGCCAACGAGCCGATGGCCCCCTCGACACCGCGCATCCTGCCACACACGCACACACACGCACGCACACGCACGCACACGCACGCACACTCAGTAAGAGTGAGATGGCACATCTACGGCGGCAGCCCTGTTTTCTATAACCGGACGCCGCAGAGCCGCGGCCGCGGCCCCTTGTTCGTTACCACGAACGGACGGACGGCGGCTGAACGACTCCGCGACCCGAGGCCCGGCCCGGCCCGGCTCTGCCCGATGAGGTCATAATTTTAGTGGCCGTCTCGCCCCGCTCCGCCCCGACCTTTAACTTGACCCTCCCCGGCCGCGTCCCCCCGTGCGGTGCGGTAGTGACCGCTAGTGACCGCTAGTGACCGCTAGTGACCGCTAGTGACCGCTAGTGACCGCTAGTGACCGCTAGTGACCGCTAGTGACCGGGCAAAGCGGTCGAATGTAGTTTTTATTTGATCCTGGCTGCTGAATGGGAGCGGGCCCGCCCAGCCCGGTGCTGGCCGCGGCAGACAGGCCCGCCCTGCTCGCACAGCGTGAGTCTTTCCCCCCCCCCCCTCCTCCCCCGGGCCTCTCTCCCCCTCCCCGGCTCTATTTCGGTGGGCCGTTTGGGCCGTTGGCTCATGTCAGACAAGGAGAGACGATGATGCCTGGTGGCGGCTACACTGCCACCGCCACCACCACCACCACCCCGCCGCGTCCTCATCTTGTATCGCAACCTTCCGCGAAAGGTGGCATAGAAAAACTAAAAAGCCGCGGCGGAAAGAAAAAATACGCGGTGTATATCGAAAAGCGCGCGGCCGCGGTGACGGTTAAGTAGTCTTTTATCATTGTAAAACAGATCGGCAAAGGCGGTGGCGGTGCGAAACGGGCGCGGAGAAAAACGTCGAGAGCCGGTGACAGCGTTAGTGTACCGTCAGATAGTAATCTTATTCTTTTTTTCTTTTCTTCAATTTTTCAGTGACAGCCGGCTACATCGTACATTTATCGAAATACTCCCCCCTGTCTGAGTGGGACGGCGACGTGTCAGCGTGGTGCGGCCGACGGGCGGGCGGGCAGCCGGGCAGGCAGCAGTGGCACCTGCGTCTACATGCAAGTAGGGCCGGCGGCATATCTAGGTCGGCGGGCCGTCGGCGGGCCGTCGGCGGGCCGTCGGCGGGTCGACGGCGGGGCCGCGGCGGCGTGTGGGTGCACCTGCCGGGGCGGGGGAGGGCGAGGGTCGCCTCGACACCGCCGCCGCCGAGGTCCATGACACGGCCCAGAGTCCCGTTCGGGAACGGAGCGGCACCGGCGGGGTCCTGATTGGCTGCCGTTTTGTGCGCGGACGCCTCCGAAAGCGCTGCGCCGCGAGCCGATGAGAAATGCGGCGAGGCTGAGGGTGCCTAGCCCAGAGGCTCGCTCCGCTCCGCTCCGCTCCGCCCGGCGAGCGCCTGCGAGGTCTAGGATAGGCCGGCCCGCACGACACGGGTGCCGCGCAGGGGCTGCCTACCCGGCAGGCGCCGTCGTGCTCAGGCTGCCGGTGTTCTGGGGGTGACCGTGGGGTGCCCCCGTCGGATTGCACCGCGGTGCCTCGGGTTGTCCTCGGGTTGGCATCGGGGTGTCACCCGGGGTGTCCTCGTGTTGGCCTCGCGTTGGCCTCGATTACCCTCAGTGATGTCCTCGGGGTGTCCCCGGGGCCGCGGTACTGCGGTGGGGGCTGCCGCCGGCCCAGCCCCGCTCTGTCGTGCGGCACGGCCCCCTTCCTTTGTGCCCGTGGCCTGTCATTACCCGTTCAAGCTATTAGCTCTTTCGCCCGCCCGAAAAAATAATACACTTGCCCCTCTCCGCTAATACCAAGTCATAGCTCGCTGCCACCCCCTCCCCTCCTCCCGCCTCCTCCCCGGCCCGCCCTCCTGCCTCGGAGTCCGTCGCGACAACGACAACGGCAGACCCTCCCGGAAAATTGTAGGTTTTGAAAAAAAAAACACACAAAAAAGATCCGGTGAGGAAATGCGAATAAAGCATACCTCAGCCAGGGCGTTGTACGCGTGAGTATGTATTTCTGGCTGTTTATTATCAGAAAAAAAAAGAAACGAAACTAAAATCTAAAACATATGTGTGTGTTGCGTGTGTGGCTTTTGGGTGCACCATTTCATTTCCCGCACTCCCTTGCTGCAGGGTCGTGGTTCCCGGTTCTGTACGGGCGGGGAAATAAATAAAACGAAAAGAGGCGAAAAAACGGGACGGGGCACAGAGACGCGACATTTCGGCTTCCCTCCCCTCCCCCCGCTCCCTTGCGAAACTACAGCGGGAGACGACGCTGCCAGAACTTTACGGCGGTTTGCCGAGGGGGGAAAGGAAAAGGGTTCCCTCTCCTAAAGGCCTCCGCTCCGTCATTTCATAATTTATTTATTTCTTTTTTTTTGTCCGCCACTCGCGCGGCGTTTTGCGATTTCATTGTATTATTTTCGCCCACACGATGGTAGGCTTGGTTGGCAGGCCGGCTGGTTTAGCACCCCGTATGCGGCCTGCGGGGTAGAACAGAGCAGAGCCGATCAGAGCTGAGCTGGCCAGGCATCGGGCAGTGGGTGCCGCAGGCCGATTCTCCGGATCGCCCCCCTCTCTCCCTCTCTCCCTCACACACACACTCTCTCTCTCTCCCTCTCTGTTCTTCATCCCTCCTCCTTCTTCTTCCGTTTGGAAGGGACTTGGCCTATCCCTCTCCCCTTCGCATTCATGCTATCCATGCACTCCCCCCTCTCCCACGAGAACAGGGGGGGGGGAGGCAGTGGCATCTGCCGAAATGTGGCAGGGCCACGTTCTACGACCAGCACTGCTTAAGCGAACGAGCTGCCGGGGGGGGGGGGGGGGAGTAGGGGGGAAGGGGGGGTAGGGGGGAAGGGGGGGAGTAGGGGGGGGGGGGTAGGGGGGAAGGGGGGCACTGCACTCACGGATAACAGTTCCCACCGCTCCGCGCGTCCTGTTTCCCTATAATAGTGCCCCCCCCCCCTTTTCCACCGTTGGTCTCAAAGTATTTTTCCTGATGGGGACGTAGGGGGCCTTGAATTGGCTCCACATCGTTCTCCTCCTCGTCCCTTTCCCTTCACACGCACACACACACATGCGCACGCACACAGACACATTTTGTCATTTAAGCGACGTGTTTACCCACGGGAAAAGACATACACACACACACACACGCGCGCGCGCGCGGTGGCTATCGGCTGTGGAAATACAGAGCAGGTGCGGGACGGTCGCCGAGGCGTGCGCGCGGCAGGCCGCAGCGCAGAGACACGAATCTGGCTGCCAACATGGCTGCCAACATGGCTGCCAACCCCGCCGGCAGCCCCTCCCGGTGATGTGGCTGCCAATGACTGCCAATGACTGCCAATGATGGCCGATGGACGCGGCGCGGCCGGGGTCCCGCGGCCGCTCAGCCCGAGGAAACAAAACTCTTAATTAAGGCACAACAAACACGTTCCCGCGCACCGCGGCCCGGAGACAGGAGGGGCCCTGCCTCCGCCCCAACCCCTAGCCTCTCTCTCTGTCTCTCTCTCTCTCTCTCTCTCTCTTCTCTCTCTCCTTCTCTCTCTCCATCCCTCCCTCTCTCCCCGGAGCGGTCGCCCGCGGCCTGCGAACGCGACGCGCGTGCACCGGACAACCGGGCCGACGATTCCGCATACTGTCTTTGTCTTGTCCCTCCCGGGTGCCGCACAGGGGGTAGTATAGTAGGAGAGCGAGAGAGACAGGGACAGTTTCACAAATTATTTATTTTGGGAGATTTCGCTCGCACAGTTGGTGGACGTGGTTACTATTTTTGAAACATGGCAGTGTGTGCATCGTGGATGTGGTAACCAGGTACACCCCCTGGTACACCCCCTGGTACACCCCCTGGTACACCCCCTGGTACACCCCCTGGTACACCCCCTGGCCGGCCGTACAGCTTGAGGTGAGGGGTCCGTGCGCGCCCGTCCGCGTACATCATAGTGGTGTGGGAGGGGCAACAGGTGAATAGTGCGGTGGTGGGGCGGCGCCAGGCGGAGCTAGGCGGCGCTTCGTGTGTCGGGGGCGGGGCGAGCCCAGGCGGGCCTAGCCGGAGCGGCGCCACCGGGCGCCACGGAGGGTCGTCATTAGCCGGGCGGCAGCGGCCCGCCGACCTACCCCAAGCGTGCGTGCCCGGCGTGCCGACCGGGGGGCCCCCGGCCCCCGGCCGTGTCCTAGACCTAGAGACCCGCACTAGCGTGGAGGGGGGGGGGGGCGGGCGGCGTGGCGGGGCGTGGCGGGGCGTGGCGCGCCGCTAGACCCCGCACGCCCCTCCCCCCTCCACGCCGCTCCGACTGGCGGACGTCCCGCGCGCCTCTGACGTCATCAACGGGTTGAAAGCAAAAGTGACCCCCCCCCCCTCCCTGTAGAGTCTATTCCTAGAGGCGAGCAGTGAGAGCGTGTTGCCGACAGCTGGCCGGGCGTTGAGGAGGGTCGCAGCCGCGAGCGGCGTGGCGACTGCAGAACCCGTCCGTGTGCCACTGCCGAGTTTTTGTCCGAAATAATTCGTGCTCCTACGTGAAGTTTCGACTTTACACTCAGTAGTGCCTGATATTAGGCAGGCGGGCCCGAACGGCTACCAATACCCTCCGGCATCATCTATCCTCAGTTCTTAAAGTCCTGCTAAAAAAGGAACGAATAAGTTTCCTGTTTTGTTCCCTCGTGAAATTTATGAAATTCTCCAGCTCCAGCTCCAGCTTTACATGCTTCGGGGCGCAGTGTGGATCAGGCGGACCGCTCCATGCATGGGTAGAGACTACCGAAAAACATCACAACAAAAAATAAATATGGAAAAAAAATAAATGGAAGGGCGACTTCCGGCTGAGAGCGACCCGAAGAGGGAGAGCAGCATGTGGACCAGCGAAATAAAAGGCGGCGGAGTTTTTAAAAGCTCCCGCCCTGTCCATTGCCCCTCCCCCTAGCCTCCTCGCCACAGTACTGTATGGGGTGGGCAGGTGAAGCAAGCGGCCGTTCAGAAATTGTGTAACGCATCGCTCACACACGAGGGCTCAGTGTTGCTGGCCTCCCAAAAAATATCCTTTGCCCTGCAAAAGGCGCAAACTCGGCGATGTTGTGTACGGGAAAATGTGGTGATGTAGCTGCGCAGCCTCCCGGCTCCGTGCCGTGCTCCGGGCCTCGGGCCTCGGGCAGCAGGACCTGCAGGACGCGGGGCCTTTGTTGTCTGGGCCGGCCGGTCCTGTCCATGACCAGACGGGCACGGCATGGGAGGGCCGCCCCGGCCGCCAGCCCGGCTGCCAGCCCGGCTGTCCGGCTGGGCCGAGTTTTTGGCACGGCACTATTGCCTGCCTGCCTGCCTGCCTGCCTGCCGGTGCCTCTGGCCGCACGCTACGCTCCGGCACACAGACAGACGATAACTTGGCCCTGCCTGCTCGGCTCGGCTCGGCCGAGCCTGGCCAACGGAACGCACACACTCGCATCAAGTAGGGCCTGCCCTGTCTTTCCCAAGTCCCAAAACCTGTTCCCGTGCTCTTTTCTCTGCTGGGCCTTCTCTCTCTCTCTCTCTCTCACACACACACTCACGCACGCGGGGTTCGTCGGGCGTTGCTGCGGCATGCCGCTTGGCGCTGCAGGGCGGCGCAGGAGTCCTGAGGGCCCCCCGCTGCAGCCCCGCGCGGCCCGCCGCCCCCGGCTCCCGCTGCTACTGCACTTGTTGAATGTCTTGGCCCGTCTTCTCCTCCCTCCCTCCCTCCCTCCCTCCCTCCCTCCCTCCCTCCCTCCCTCCCTCCCTCCCTCCCTCCCTCCCTCCCCTCCCTCCGGCCCGCGGCCCGCGGCTCGCTCTACTCGGCGCCTAGAGTCAGGCCACCCAACGGCCACCGCGGGCCCCACCCAGCCCGGCCTAGCCGCCGTGCCTACACTCCCCGCCGTGCCTACACTCCCCGCCGTGCCTACACTCCCCGCCGTGCCTACACTCCCCGCCGTGCCTACACTCCCCGCCGTGCCTACACTCCCCGCCGTGCCTACACTCCCCGCCGTGCCTACACTCCCCGCCGTGCCTACACTCCCTACACTCACGCGGCAGGAGGTCCTGCAGGGCCTCGATCCCGGCCCGTCATTATTGTCAGCTGCTGAGGTGAGCACGTCCCCTCGCGCACGTGTGTGTACCCCCACACACACACATGTGTTTGTGGGTGTGCGTGTGTGCAGGATGTGATGCGAGTCGCGGCCGAAACGCGATAAAAGCACACAAGCACTCGGCTGTGCCGCTGCGCCGCTGCGTGTGCCAGCCGAGCCGGGGGCCGACACGGCGGGGCCAACGACAGGACAGACACTCCCCGCCGTAAAGCATCCTATAAACTGCACACAAGAGGCCGGAATGCGCGGCGCGGCGCGGAGTCCCCCGCCCCGGCCTCCGTCACGTAGTCCTGACGGCCTCCTCCTCCTCCTGCAGAGGACCTCCGCCGCTTCTTTTTTCGGGGCGCGCCAGGATAACATCGCTGTTGTCGGCCTGCTCTGTCCGGTCCTGGCCCGGTCCTGGCCCGGTCCTGGCTCGGTCCCCGGCGGCCCCTGGGTGCTGCGGCCGCGCGCCGAGATCTCGCACAAGACGGCCCAGATTTAGGCCCCCCTCCGACGTGACGTGCCGGAGAACAACATTTATTTAAGACGAGTCCGCGATTGCGTCTCCGGCAGCTAGAGGCCGGGAGGGGAGAGGGAGGGGAGAGGGAGGGGAGAGGGAGGGGAGAGGGAGGGGAGAGGGAGGGGAGAGGGAGGGGAGCGGGAGGGCGAGACGCGGAGCAAAAGTTATAGACGTGTAAAGGGCGAGAGCACGCGCGCGCGTTGCCGGGTTCAAATACCCTGACTTGGGCCACGTCTGTCTCTCTTGCGGCCGCCGCTGCGGCCGCCGCCGCTGCTGCTGCCGCCGCCACACCTGGCCGCGGTGACGCCGCCGCCGCCGCCGCCGCCGCCGCCGCTCCGCGCCACGCCCCGCTTGGCGAGCACTTGCGATAGTCGGGTCGTCGTACTGGTCGGGCGGCGGGGGGGGGCGGCGGGGGCGGCGGGGGCGGCGGGGGCGGCGGGGGCGGCGGGGCCGGGCCGGGTGTCCGGGATAGGACGGGACGGGGTCACCTTGCTGTGCGCGCCCTGCTGTCTAGTGTACAGAGCCCGCCGCGGCGGGGGGCCCGGCGTCCCGGCGGCGCGCGGCGCTCGGTGCGGGTGCCGGGCCACCATCACTGCACTCAATTTGGCGCACCGGCACACGGGTCACACGGGTCACACGGGTCACACGGGTCACACGGGTCAGTGGTGCCGGGCGGGGCCAACGACCCGGCCCGCAGGACCCCCCGCGGTCTGCTCTGTCACAGTGCCGCTCAGACATCAGAAAGCAGTGTCTCCAGTCGAGCAGAAGGCTCCTGTCCGAACCGTCGATATCCACGCAAGGCGCGAGGCTTGGCGTCGTGTTGGTCGCCGTCGGAGCGGAATCATGGTCGGTGGGGAGGCACGGCGGTGGGTGCGCGGCGCGGCGCGGCGCGGCTGGTCTAGTGAACTAGTGGCGTCAAGGCCAGCAGTGCCGGCATGGCAGCCCCGCTCCCCTCCCCTCCGCTCGCGGCCGCGGCACAATGTCAAGGCCGGCGTGCGTCTGGCGTGCTCCGCTCCCCTCCCCTCCCCTCCCCCCCGCTCCGCTCCCCCCCGCTCCGCTCCCCTCCCCCCCCCTCCCCTCCCCCCGCGGCACTACATTGCGTCACGTCACGCCCAGTCACGCTAGACGAAGCGGCCGTGCAGAAACCACGTAGCGCACCTGAGGATAAGAAACGCGCGTCGGGGGGGCCCCGCGGGGGGCCCGGGGGGGGGGGGGGGGGGGCAGCGCAGCGCCGAGAGATAAGGCGGGCGCCGCGCGGCCAATGGGGCGTGAAGGAGGCCCCCGCAACCCTTCCGCGCCGCCCAAAAACTCATCCTCGTTTTATTCCTACTTCTCTCTCTCTCTCGCTCCTGCTGACCGGCCCGCGTTGCTTCTTGTAAATTTATTTTTATTTTCCGCCGTCTTTCCTGCCGCCGCGGTTGATGTCCGGGCAGAGCACCGAATTACAGGTCGTTAGCACCACAAGGTACCACCGCCACAGCCATTTATTTATTTATTTTTCCTTTTTTTTCCTTTTTTTTTTGGCGGCTTATTCTGGAGGTGGCGCGGCGAGGTGGGATGGGAATAAACCGCGATAGGATAGGCAGCGGCAGCGGCGGGCCGTGCCGTGGCCGGGCGAATGACGGGGCAATACACTTTTACCCCCGCGGCGCCCCCCGTACTAGCGACCAGGCGTCAAAATATGTACAGGCGGCGTTGCCCCCCTCCCCCCTCCACTCCGCACACAAGCAGACACACATATATGTGATTCATTCGCTTTCCCGCGCAGCGTGTGTGCCGTGACACAGACTTCAATTCCATGACCTTTATCTTTTTGAAAGTGTGTCTTAATTAATTAATCCTGTGAATGAGACGATGCGCTCATGAGGCTCCCACCTGGGCAGCAGTGTGCACACGCTGTCAGTCTTGTAGGGGAGAAAGGGGAGGGGAGACTGTTTGGGATCTGCCCGACTAATTCGACGTGATAGGCGATATCGCGGTTTACGGACGGCCCCGCCCGCCGCGCCCCGGACAGCACTGCAACAACGCACGCTCCCCGAAGTGGAAGGAAGCGAAACGTCCCGCGAAAGGAGTTTTTGGGGCCGTGCGGGCGGCGCGGGCAGCGCGGGCTGTCGCCAGCCGGCGTGTATCTACATACATTAATATTTAGAGGACAGGCGGCCGGCGGCGCGCCCCGCGCCGCTGTTAATCTCAGCCAGCGTGCGTGTGCGTGTGCGTTGCGTGCGTGCGCGGAGCGTGCCACGACCGAGCCGATACACGACAATCTTTTTTCAGACATTTCCCAACGCGGAACACCGCATATTTTTCATCCCGCATTTCAGCTCAGTGCCGGCCAGCCCCTGCGAGGGCCGGGGTAGGCATGCCCGCGGCGCGTGGGTGCGCCCCGCTGTGGCGGCGGCCTACCCGGCAGGCGCCGTGGACTGCCTCTGGACGGTGTACGCGGCTCAGGCGGCGGGGGACGGGGGCGCCGGTAACGAAACAATTTGCCGAGCCGCGCTGCTCCGTTCGTTGTCAACGGTTTTCCTCATTCATCAGTGGGGGGTCTCCCGCAGGTGGGAGGGGGGGGGGGGGACGCCCCCGGGGCGGTGGGGCGGCTGGCTCGGACCGGAGCCGAACCTCGGCCGGTCAGGACTTCCCTCCTCTCCTGGATTGATCGACACGCGCGCACGCACACGCCGACCACACGCACGCACGGCCACGGAAAGATGGACGGGGAGAATAAAAAAAGGGGCGGAAGGTAGTTGATTTCGGGGGGGGGGGGAGGGAGAAAGGCGTAGCACACAGAGCAGGAGAGAGAGAGAGAGAGAGAGAGAGAGAGAGAGAGCAGGGAGAGGTGGAGGAGGGTGGAGCAGCACAAGGGGCGAGGGTCGCGCATGAACGGACTTTTAATTGACTTCAAAGAAATGTATGTGAAATATTGAAACGAATTCAGCTCCGGGGGCATTCAGAACAGCGGCAGCGGCGGGAGGAGGAGAGGGAGAGGAGGAGGAATTTGTTTATTTTTTTCTCCCCCTCCCCCTTTCCTACCTCCTCTTTCTCTCTCCCTTTCTCTTTTCTTTCGCAGATAAAGTTGAGAGGACCGCCGCCGTCCTCACAGACCAGTACACACATACGGTCACACACACACACACACACACGGTTCTGCGGCCGCCCCCACTCCCGCCCCCACTCCCGCCCCCACTCCCGCCCCCACTCCCGCCCCCCACCCCCGGCGCCGAGCGGGTGACCGTCTCGGGCGCACGGGTTCGCAGTATTTGTAAATGGCCGGCCGGGCCACCGCCGCCTAAACATTTTTAGTGTTTGCGACGTTCTCTTGTGCGTCTCTTGTGCGGCCACGCCCGCCCCGACCCGGCCGTCGCTGCCTTCACCCGCACCCAAAAATTGTATCCAACCGCCATTGTGAGCTCGGGGCGGTCATCTGAGCACGACCGACTCGCCAGCAAACGCCAGGAAAACCTTCAGGAATATAACATAGATCTGATTAGTGTGATGACCTCTTTCTCTCTCTCTCTCACCCTTGCACTCACCCTCGCCCTCGCCCTCTAACGGCAAATCGAGTGCAATATAAAGATTTGCCCGTCGGCAACAAAAAGCGGGAGGAAATGGACGAAATGAATCGCTCATAATTTATTACTTGCATTTGCCCTTTTAATTTCCTTTCAATTTTTAATTAAATAAAAAATTAAATAAAATATAAATGAAATGAACGTTGCACTGCAATATATTCTGCATTGCTCATTTCTCGATTTTTTTTCTTCGCATTAAAACAAACAGATCTTTTGTTTGTTTGCGTCCTTTCCCTGTGTACCTGTAATTCTCGGGGTTTGGATTTGTGGTCTTGTCATCCTTTCTACTAAAGAGGATTTCCCCCCTTTCATATTTACCGTGTGCGCCCCGTTATAACATATATGTGCTCCTTCCTACCGCTGGAGGCCACCAGAGAGCGCTGTGCGGCGCGGTGCGCGGTGCGGGACTGAAGCCGGGCGCTGTGTTCGCAAGGAACACACCCGCCCCGCCGCGGCCGCCAGTTCTGACCGCAGCACCGACCGCAGCGCCGGATTTTCACTGTGGTGTTCTTCTTCCTGATGCCTCGTGTGGAAAAAACAGGATACTTTAGTCTCCGGGGAGAGGAAAATATGTGTACGCACGTTCGTGTATGTGTGTGCGTGTGTGTGGCGCGGGGAGGAAGGTTGGACTTTTCGACCTGACGATGAACTGTGACTGCTGCACACAGAGACAGCGTGTGCAGCATCACGGCGAGCGCGCTCTGCTCGCGTAATCAAAAGTTTTTCATCTCTGGCGAGCGCGGGCCGAGAGCGAGAGAGAGACAAGCCTCTCTGTGCTGCTGCTTCTGATGATGATAATAATAATATGCCTTTCTTTTTTGGGGTGGGTGTTCTCCCGGGCAGCGCCCGCCAGCGCATATATCGTATTCGCGCGCTACTTCTCCGGAACGGCAGAATAAAAACAACAAGCGACAGAGAAAAGGAGGAGGGGAGGGGGGAGGGCGAACAATTCGCCTCGCCAAGAGCATCGGCGCGGCTGCAGCTGCTGCAGCGGCGGCTGCAGGGCGGTGCAGCGGCGCGGTACCACACCAGGCCCATCCCGGTCCCGGGCCGCGGGTGGCAGCTGCCGCGGGTGGCAGCTGCCGCGGGTGGCAGCTGCCGCGGCGGCGCTGCGGGTTCGGCAGGTGCTTGCAGGGTTTGTACACGGGAATAAACTCCACTTATGTTCAACATTTTTTTTTCAGATTTCAGAGTATTGCGCTAGCCGCTAGTGCTGTTCCCGGTCCAGCAAATTTCCCGAACTTGTAATTAAATAGTTAATCTGTAACATTAAAAACTCAGAAATATTTTCAAAAAAACTTTCATTAAAATTATTTACGCCCACTTCCCCGCTCACGGCAAAACGACGGGTTATTCCGATTAGCACAACGCACGCCAATTCGCGGAGAGGAGAGGCGGCCCAATTAATCGTCATTGCCGTCACCTCCGTCATTAGGGCCGTCATTAAAAAGGGGAGGGGGCAGCAGTCATTCGCGCATTGGGATAGGCCGTGGCGCTGATAAGCAACAACAACAGCCGCGGCGAGAGAGAGAGAGAGAGAGAGAGAGAGATAAGGCCGGTCCGAGGAGAGGAGCAAGTGAGATGAAAGAGAAGCTGTGGCTCGCCGGGCCGTAAGCCGGGGGCGTGTTCCGGGGCCCTGGCGGCCTGCTGGCCGATCCGCGCACCTGCAGCGTTCCCATGCAGGTGCGGGGCCCGCAGGACTCGCAGGACCTCCGCGCGGCCAGCCCGGCCAATCGCAGAGCGGGCACACCTCGACGATCAGCGCCTACACACACACACACACACACACACACACAGTGTTTCTCTAAATTCCTCTGCCGCCGTGTGTGTTTTTTCGCCCACTGCCGCGCCTCGCGTCTTTCTTCCAAAAGAATTGTGTTTTTTGATTTATTTATTTTTTCGCTTTATTTGTTCCCCCGTTTTTTGTGTGTTTTTTCTCCGCGGCCCGCGGCGGCGGGGGCGACTCGCTTGGTCGGGCAGGTTGACTTTTGTCAGAGGAAAACACGGCAGCAGAGCCACCACGTGTGGATGCTGTTGAAAAAGAAAATGCAAAAATGGGTGGGCACTACCTCGTCCCAGGCCTCCGCCTGGAACCCTCCTGCTTAACTTCGGTGTTCGGATGGGAACCGGTGTACCAGGTATTGACCGCCGCAAAGACACCGGCACAACGCAGCGGCCTTTTTCAGGGGCACGCTTCCGCAACGGTCAATGTAGCCCCCTCCGCCAGCCAGATTTCCGGAATCAACTCCCTTCGACTGGCTGGTTGGTCTGTGGCACTGCGGCCACTCCCGAGCGGATTGGGGGGGAGGTAGGCTTTCCTATATCGTACACAGCCGAAGCTGCTGTACTTCACGACGAACCCTAGTCGCGACGGCGTGTCCTCGTCTGCCAGATTCACAGGGAGCGAAAACGAAGGCACCGAACCCTAGGTACCCCCGTAGCATACACCCGAGTCTCCGAACCAAGTTTCCTTGGTAGACACAGAGCCCCCCCGCCGGAAACCCCGGGCGACCGAGAGAACCTCGGACCCGGGAACGGGGGTAAGCCCGACCGTGCTGCGGGAATCTTCAAGTTGAAACCCAACGCTTACATCTCTCAGTGACGCAGCGCGCACGGCCGTTCAGACAGCCATACCGACGCCGCGTTTGAAAGTATATTTTACCCTCTGTCTTCCAAGCGTAGACACAAGAAAAATTTTACGGAACTGGCTAGAGTCGAACCTACGACCTCTCGGTCGCCGGTCAGCCACTCTACCGATGCGGCCACAGAGTCGCGATGATCGGCGCGGCGCGCCCCCTATACTTCACACACCGTCGTCTTAGCTGAGCCGACAGAAAAATTGCACGGAGCGGCAAAGAGCTGAACCTCCGACCGGGCTGACTCTTCAAAGAGAGGCGTTACCTCTTCCGTTTAGCTCACCTGTCCTACCGTATACCTCGCCTCCTTTACCCGTTCTCCGTTCGCCTCTCCCCCGCCCCCTCCCTCCCTCTCTCTCTCTCCTCCCGTACACCCGACCGCTGTGATCCATGTGTGTGTGTGTATGTATTCGATAAGCCCTTCCCGAGGCGTAGGAAGCGGTCACCACTCGGCACCCGGCCGTCACGTGTGTGCAGCGAGCGGCATATCGTATTATTCCCACTCATCCTGGCCATGCATAGTTATCGGCACAAAGAGAATCGATGATTATTGACACGTGACGCGGCGCTGGCAGGGCTCGTGCTCGTTTATGTCACCCGGCCGCGGATCCGCGACGCGTGTGTGTGTGTGTGTGTGTGTGAGTGTGAGTGAGCGGATGAGAGACAAGCCCCGCTAGCAGATGAAGCGAAAGGTGCCCACGGTACCGCGGTGCGGTGCTCGTGTCTGCTGCTCTGTGTTTTTCGAGGGCGTTGCGGGGAGGCGGGAGGCGGGGAGGGAGTGGGAGGGGAGGGGGGGGCGCCAGTTGCCATGTGCACGCGCGGGTAACCGTAGCACGCCGCGCAGGCGTCATGAGTGGACAGAGGCATCGGCTCCGGCTATTGGCATGCCTGGCGTGGTGTCCGTCTCCCCATGAGAGTCGTTGTTGTTGTCCCCCCCCACCCCCTCCCCCGGAGAGAAACAACAGGTGATCCTGTTAGGCTATGCCTTACACGGCCGCGGCGTGCCGCGGCTGTCGGACACGGACTGCGGGGCCGACGGGGAGGAGGGGGGTGTGCATGCACGCGCGCTGCCCGAGCGCCGGGCAGTCCACAGCAGTCCGCAGTCGCCTCGGGCCCTCCTCGGGGCCCCATTATCGGCAAGGAATAAAGGACACCACCGCATTGTTAACCAAATTATTGGTATTTTTATATTTTGTTGCGCAAATTGCGCCAAAGACTGCCGCTGCCGCTGCTGCAGGGACTGCCTTACCTCTTAGCGCTCCGCACGCCGAGGAGTGTCGCAGCTAACCGGCACCGGCCTGCAGGCGGACGCGGGGCGGGCGGCACGGGATGCCGCGAGACCCGAACTAGGTTCATGTAAAAAAGAAACTTTCCGCGCGCCGAGTTTCGTCTCTCTCTCTCTCTCTTTCTACCGCGGACCACGCGGCGGGTACGCCGGGTGGTATATACAGTACCAATTTCAATATCCTCCCGAGAGCGCGCACTCTTTTATCTTCACTCCACTCAAGAGATGTGCGGGAGGGGGGGGGGGAGAACCAGAGAGAGAGAGAGAGAGAGAGAGAGAGTCTGTCCCTGCAACGCCCAGGCCAGCGCTAAGGCAAACAGTAAACAAACCCACGCACTCACTCACACACACACACATCTCGACATTTACCCTCCAGTTTGAGCCCCGCCCGCCTCCGCGCGCCTCCGGGGTAGGCACGCCCGCCGGGCAGCGGTGCGCAGAGGGCGTGCCTACCCCGGCCGCAGCCAGGCGCCACCGGATCAAACGTCAAACATCGCAGTCCGCGCCGCCTTCCAAATCTACCGCGCGCTCCTGCACTTTTAGAAACTGTTTGTTTGGTTTTTGGTTTTCCGGCCCAGCCGGACCGGACCGCCGCATCACCATGCGCGGCACATTTTGAGTATAATCTGTTCCGGACCATCTCCATTTTCCGTCCGTAATCATTCCGACTGCGAAATCCCTGGCTGCCGCCGCTACCGCCGCTACCGCTGCCGCACGCATAGCGGTGCGTGCGTGTGTGCGCGTGCGCGTGCGTGTGTGCGCGTGTGTGAGAGAGCGGGCAGAGCCTGGCCCTCAAAAGGGAGCACATGCAGGAGGCTAAGGTGGTTGCGCCGCTCTGGCAGGTCTGCCCGGCTCTGCTCGGCTCTGCTCGGCTCTGCTCGGCTCTGCTCGGCTCTGCCCTCTGACGGCGGCCGCCGGGGGGGGGGGGGGGAACCATGAACGGATTGCTTAGCGGCACTGTGGCCCAGAGGCCGCCGGGCTCAAATAACTACCTGTCGGCCGCTGCAGGGCCAGGACAGGCCAGGGCCTTGGCCAGGGCCGCCGAACACAGGACACAGGGCTCCTCGCCTCCGCAGCTGGCCGCACGCTTTATGTGCCTTTGTCCTGTCCTGGCTGGTCCTGGTCTGGGCGGCGCGGGGCGGCGCGGGCGGCCGGGGACAGCAGGCACTGGCGGTGACGGGGCCGGCCGGGGCGCAGAGTCAGCGGCAGGCATCGCATTCGCCCACCTCTCTTTTCGCCCGCCGCGTCCCCGCGAAAATCGAAAAATAACAGACAGGAAAGCGACACGACGACGACGACAACTCGGCCCCGCGGCGGCCTGCGGCGTCCCGTCCGGCCCGTCCTGCCCACGATCTCTACCCGTCGTGCCGTGTCGTGGCGCGGCGTGGCGAGGCGTGTCGCCGGGCCCGCCATCCATCAGGCGCTGTCGTTACGTACATTTGGGTTAGAGACGCGGGCCGGGCCGGGCCGGGCCGGCGGGGTCGTTGGACCCGCCGCCGCTGACCAGGGCTCCCCGTCGGTCCCAGAGGACTATCCGTTGGCGGACACGTGACCAATCGGGGGGTCCCGCCGAGACAGCCTGCCTGTCTGCCTGTCGGCCACCCTAGGAGGCTGTTGGCCACCCTAAGAGGCGGCGAGCCAAGGCGAATTGGCCTGCAACGGCCTCACCGAGGTGTGAGGCCCCGCCCGGGCCGCACGATTCTCAAATCACTGCCGCCGCGCCGGGAGACCTGTGGCCCGCGGGGCCCGCGGGGGCCGGGGAGAGGCTGTCTGGAGCGCCCCATGGGCCCGGCGGGGGCCCGGCGAGGGCCCGGCGGGGGGCTGGGACGGCAGCGGAGGTCGTTCCCCCACCTGCCGGTCCGTCAGGGTCCGCCTCGGTCCCGACTAGCGGCAGCGGCTCGGTATGCCTCTGTAATTGCGTGTTTGGTTGCCTATTGGCAGCTTCAGCTTCTCCCCCGGGGGCGGGGGGCGGGGGGGGGGGGGGGGGGGGGGCGGGGGGCGGGGGGTCTGGTCCGGCGGCCGGCGGCGGCGGGCGGACATTTTCGGCAAGACTTCTCGGCCCTGCCAACCGCAAATCTCGACCCGCGTCCCGTTGCGAGGCACGTCAGGCCGGAAAAGTGATGGAAGCGAGTGGATGCCCGTCCCGCCCCGAGCCCCGAGCCCCGAGCCCATGGGCCTGAACACCACGGCCGGGCTCGGCGGGCAGCTCGGGGCCGGGGCCCTGTCAGCGGCGCTCCAACCGCAGCCATGATGCCCTCCACGGCCTGCTCCCCGCGCGGCCCCGGACACGGCGTCCGTGACGTCACGCGACGGGTACCCTCGACGTCACGCCGCCACCGCCGGCCGCGGTCACTATTGCTTAATAGTAGTTTGGGCCCTGACCTATCTCAACGGCGCTCGCCTTGTGGCTGCCGCCGCGCCGCCGCCGCCGCCTCCCCCCTCCTCCGCCTCAATCTGCAGCCCGTCCGGGAGAGCGAGAGGCGAGAGAGGTTTGTTGAATAGCCAGCCAGCCAGGCGCGACAGGACGCCGCGCGGCACGGCGTGCCACGGCGTGCCACGACGCGGCACGGCCCCGGCCGCGGAGCCGAGCACGCCCCCTCAGCCTCGCCGTGGCGTGAGAGCGGCCCCATAGGGGAGGGGCCAAAGACCGCGAGGCGAGGCGGCGGAGTGGGAGGAGGTGATGACCCCCACGTCGCAGGCTGCGCTGTCGGAGACGGGGCCACGTCTGTCACCCCCGGGTGAATAAGAAAAATTCGGCGCAACATTGTTATTAATTCTGTGTGTGTGTGTGTGTGATGCACGGTACGTCGTGTGCGTGCGGATGGGGGTCATGTACAAGGCGCAGACACGCACGCGGGAACCCGAAACCACGCACGGGTCGCCGTTCAGGAACCTCGTCCTCGACCCGCGCACTCCCCGGCGCAAACTTAATTTTTTTATTTTGCGTCTCTGCACCACGAGAGATAGCGCGGGGTGTGGAACCGTCTGTGGGAGTCGAACCCACCGAGCCTTAAGAGCGTGCGGCCCCGTCAGCCCCGTGCCCCGTACGGTCTGCTCCACAGTAGCGCACTCTCACGGTGCGAGGCGGAGGAGTGGAGTGAGGGGTTTGTGAACGCACCCGCTGATTGTAACCTGAAATACTGCGGGACTTGCTGCCCTGCTGTAATATTCTAATCAACCTATCTCTCTCACACACGCACACGTCGTCCGCTTGATAAGTTGTGCTGCTAGCGCGGTGGGAGCGATGGAGGGAGAGAGAGAGGTCCTGCAGAGTTCTCCCGAGGCCCGGCGGCAACCAAGCCTAAATAAGCAGCGCGGCGTCGGCCGTACGTGCATGCTAATGGAGGCCCCGGCCGCCCCCGGCCGCCCATCCGCCAAACGGAGCCAAACGGACATGGCAGGGCGGCGGGCGGTGAGCCCAGAGGCAGCACGGCAGCGCACACATACAACTCAGCGGAGCCAGCGGAGCTATGCACGGCATCCGTCAGACAGGGGCGGGACGGGGCAACGTCGACGGCGTGACGGCGGAGACCCTCATCTCTCTCACAGCACTCCGCGACACGGGGGCCGTCACAAGTGTCACAGCGCCACGGCGGGGAACTGCGTACTACAAGTTTCATCAAAATTGGCGAAGCAGCTTCTGTAGTTATCCTTAAGGCGCTGCGCTGACGCGGCCGGCGTGGCTGCGCCCGGGCCGTCACGTGCGCGGCGCGGCGCTGACCGTGTCCTCGTGGGTGGGCTGGGCGCCGCACGCGTGCCCGACTGCAGTCAGGGTGGCCGGCGGCGGTGGCGCACCGCCCCACGCCTCCCTCCTAGGTGGAGACCGCGACGGCGGCGCCAGTTCGCGGCCATTCACGTCAAGTATGTGTCTGAGTGTGTGTGTGAGAGAGGGAGAGAAGAGAGAGTCTGTGTGTGTGAGTCTGTGTGTGTGAGTCTGTGTGTGTGAGTCTGTGTGTGTGAGTCTGTGTGTGTGAGTCTGTGTGTGTGAGTCTGTGTGTGTGAGTCTGTGTGTGTGATTGCCTCGTCCTCGCGCGCGCGTCGTCGTCTGCTGTCGCGTGTGTCGTCTGCCGGCGAAAACACGGGTGAGGTGAGTTGCGGGCAGACTTACTACAAAGGAGGCGGTGCTGGCGTGCCGCCCCCCCCCCCCCCCCCCGCGGAGAAAGCCGCGAGCCGCCGCAAGCTATTATGTGAATATGTGTCACCCGTGCGTGTCCGCGAGTACCTCAGCGGCACGGCCGGGCTGCCTGCCTACCCGGCGGGGCGGCGACCTGGAGGCGAGGCGACACCCCGTCACAGGCGGGGACGCGCACCACTTCACGCCATTTTCGAGTTCGACGACTGGCGTCTCCTTGTCGTAGCGGAGCGCAGGGCTTCGTCGTCTGTCCCTCTCGCACACAGTGCAGGTGCCGCAGGTGTACGCGAGCAGGACAGAGACGGAGGCTCCGCTCCTGTGAGCTTCGCGGCGCCGCGCTGCTTCCTTTTCACGGCCGCCGCCGCGCGCGCCGCGCAAAGTAAGTTGGCATTCAAATCAGATTTCTCTGACCCACATAGTCCCCGGTCGACTGGTCTCGGCTTGGCTGGCTGCTGGCTGGCTGCTGGCTGGCTGCTGGCTGGCTGCTGGCTGGCTGCTGGCTGGCTGCTGGCTGGCTGCTGGCTGGCTGCTGGCTGGCTGCTGGCTGGCTGCTGGCTGTGTCTGTCTGGATCCTTACCCTTCCGCCTCCCCCCCTCCCTCCCCGCAGTCTCTCGCCGCCGCCGCCCGCAGAGGGGATCGACACCTCTACCTTCTACGCCGTTAACCCCTCCCCCCCTCCCACTTCCTCCTCCCTCCCCTCTCCCTTCTATGACGCCGCCGCGGCGCGCCAGCCGAGCTCCTTTGCCTTTACAGGCAGCGCCGGCGAATACATTTTACTCTCCTGTCTCCGAAATGCGGTTTATAACGGTGCGAAAAACCATTTGCGTTGCGACGTTCGTCGTCGTCGGCGTGTCGAGGAAAATAAACGCAACGCAACACGAAAGGAAACAACAAAACGGAGAGAGGGCCAAAAAAATATAATAATGTTGGAACAGGCTGCGGTTGCGGCGATGCGACAGCGTTATCGGGCGTCATCTACGGCGCTGCCGTGCAGGAGGCGGCAGGGGCCGCAGGACCACGCGATGTCGCCGCAACGCCGCCCCCTCCATCAGGCGGCGCACCGCCCGGAACGCATCATCAACACTTTCGGGCCCGAAATAGCACTCGGGCCGGTCCGGAGGCAGTGCGCGAGGTCGCACGGCTGATGCTTCCGTCCCCAAAAATGTTGCAAGTGATTGTCGTGAAATTGAGCGTTTTCAACGAGGCTCGGGAACGGAACTAGAATAGAACGAGCACTGCATTGAGCTGGGATAGAAATCCTCATCGCTCATCCACTTCCGTCCTCGACCCTCGCTAGAAATGCCTATTGAAAGTGGGTTAGTGATTGTTTTGCACATCCTGCGAACAGTGCAGGACATAACAAGACCGAGTCGTCTCGCTGGGGGCATGTCAGCACCAGCAGCGCCGCCGCCGCCGCCGCCGCCACGTCTGCAAATACTCTTTCCCCGAGGCCAGCTGCAAGACCAGCAGAGACGCGGGCTGGCCGCTCGGCTCGGCGTCGTAGGGGAGCCCGTCTAGTGCTAACGTAGCCGCACGCCACGTGACGGCACCGGCGTGACGTCATCGGCGGGGCTGCGGGGTGGAGGGGCTCCCCAGACAAGCTGGGTCTCTAGGTCAATGGCACGAGCCAGCCGTCTAGCCGGGTAGAGTAGTGGGGCTCGGCGGCGAGACGAGGCGAGGCGGGAGTCGGCTCCGGGGGACCCCGTGGTGGGGGCCCGCGGCGGGGGCCCGCGGGGGCCGGCGGCGGTAGTGCGGCGTGCGGCGCGACGCTGCCTGCCACCACCACGGCCCGGACCTGCCCCAACCGGAGCCGCACTAGCCTAGAGTAGTTCTGTTGGTTTCGACGGCCCGCGGCTCAGCGTCCTTGGGGGGCGCCGACCGCCGCGCCGACGGGTCCGCGCGCCGAACACACACCGGGATCGGCAAACCCAGCGAACCGCGGAGGAAGAGAGCTCCCCTGTCGCCACCGCGCCGCCCTGCCAATCCCCCCGGCCCGAGCGTCATTAGGAGGTGATTGCATCTCGACTTCCGATGGACAGAGTAACGGGCCCGGCGGCGGCGGCGGCCTCGGCGGGGGTCTCGACGCGGGCCTCGCGGGCCGCGCGGGCCTCGGGGCCCGGAGGAAGACCACCGGCAGGATGACATGACGTCGTGGAGGCGGCCGGAGGCTGACGGCAGTCCGAGCAGAGGCACCATAATATGGGTCGCTGTGAATCGCTCACTGTGAGGGAGCCGGAGCCGGTCCCCCTCACAGGAGGACCGCTCAACACCCCATCGCTCTCTCTCTCTCTCTCTCTCTCTCTCTCTCTCTCTGTCTCTCTGTCTCTCTCTTTCTCTCACACACACACAATATTGGCAGAATCATTTCGTTTTATTATTTAAAAGCCCGATAGTGTAGTGGGAGGCGGGGACAGTTGTTGGCGTGTCGAAATCACACGGGGCAGCAAACATTTGCCCTTGGATGCACGACCCAAATAATTGCGCGAGGCCCCGAAAAGAAAAGGCGAAGGAGCGAGGAGGAAGAGGAGGAGGAGGCGGAGGAGGAGGAGGAGGAGGAGGAGGAGGAGGAGGAGGAGGAGGAGGAGGAGGAGGAGGAGGAGGAGGAGGAGGAGGAGGAGGAGGAGGAGGAGGAGGAGGAGGAGGAGGAGGAGGAGGAGGAGGAGGAGGAGGAGGAGGAGGAGGAGGAGGAGGAGGAGGAGGAGAAGTCCCCTCCCGTTCCTCCCTCCTCGAACACCGTGTTATTCTCTCTGGTAATGAGTTTGAGAACGGGCCCAGAGAGCTCTGTGCCCGGCCTGGCGGGGGGCGGCGGGGGGCGGCGGGGGGCGGGGGGGGGGCGGGGGGGGGGGGGGGGGGGGGGGGGGGCCCCCGGGCTCTGCAATCACAGGCAACGGGACTCGCAGCCGCCACGGCCCAGGATCATCATCGTCGCCCAGGATCTGCCGTCCGTGGACGCCGTCGTCGCGGGGCGTGGCGTGAAGGGGAGGCACGGGGGACACGACGCCCGAAACCACACGAACTGCGCGGCAGCGGCGGCGGCAGCGGCGGCGGCAGCGGCGGCGGCAGCGGCGGCGGCAGCGGCGGCAGCGGCGGCGGCAGCGGCGGCGGCAGCGGCGCCTCTCTCCGTCTCGCTCGCACTAATGGGGATCGCCGTGAGAGGAGGACAGAGAGGGAAGACGACGAAGCGCGCCACTTTTTCTCGAATTATTTCCCCCGTCCCGAACACGTTCACGTCGCTCCGGACCTCGCGTGACTGAGGCGCGCAGAGACGCCTCCCCCCCCCCCCTCCCCTTCTCTCCACGGCCTCCGGCATTGTTCTCGCGTCCCCTATAAATGTTGTCTTCTTCGCGGACCCCCGGCCTCCGGTCTGAGCCTCCCGGAGCATTCGACCGGCGGACTAGAAGAGGGAGGCCTTGTCGCCGTGCCGGGGCCGGAGGCGGCAGTGGCGGCGGACGTGGCCCCAGCCCCCGAGGCCCGGCCCGGCGGCCACTCCGCACCCCGCTCCCCGTGCCTCGTGCCGGGCCCCGGCCAGACCCGGCCCCCGCAGGAGCAACTGGTGTGTTATGGGGCGGCGTGAGGGGGCGGGCGGGGAGGGGGCGTGAGGGGAATCGAAGAGGGGTTGGTTGTCAGGGTTAGGGGAACAAAGCGGGGAGGGGCGGGGGAGGGGGACGCCGTAGAAGAGGGTCTTGGGGTCTTTCTTCGATCCGAGCAGGGGCCGGCGGGGCGGTGCATTCCTGATGACCCTCCTCCTCAGAGCCCGGGCCCGGGGGCGGGCCGCGAGGGTGTGGCGCGGCCAGCTGCAGCTGCAACAACAAACGCCGCAGCTGCAGCTGCAGTCAGCCCGTCCCTCAGCTCGGGTGCGTCGTGCCCCGTCATCGCGCTCCAGCCACTCCAGCGCTGGAGTCCAGCAGGGAACAGCCAGCCAGGCAGGATGCCATTTGGACGGCTTGTCTGCCCCTTCCACTCGCACACAGCGCCCGTGAAAAATCGTCCCCGGTGAAATCGGCCGGTTGTCGGCTTTGGCTTTGCTGTGCGCTGGCACGGCATGCATGGCCAGCGCTGGGCTGGGCCGGGCCAGACTGATTCTCAGATTGCTGGGCTGGCTGCGGATGGGTTCGGGAGGGGAGGGGGGAGGATCGCAGGCACGAGAGAAACTGGCCATTAGTTCGGCCGACACACACACACACACACATACACGTCGTGGTCCCGTAGCGCACAGCGGCGTCCCGTCCATCCTGGAGGAGGAGGAGGAGGAGGAGGAGGAGGAGGAGGAGGAGGAGGAGGAGGAGGAGGAGGAGAGGAGGGGAGGGGAGGGGAAGGGGTCCTCGGGGTGGATGTCTTCGGGCCCGGTGGACACCTGACACGCCGAATCTCTCGGGCCCGACGCCGTTCCGGGCGAGCGACCCACCCTGCGTGGCGCGCGCACGGCCCTCCCCCCCCCCCCCCTCCCCCCCCCCCCCCCCCCCCCCCTCCCCCCCTCCCCCCCTCCCCCGCGGGTGTCGGGCAGGGGCAGAGGCACAGGCGGTGGCGGTGGTCAAGGAGTGGCGTGTTGTCGGCGGCGGTGACGGCGGGGGACCCGCCACCGGAAGGCAGCCGCGCCGCGCTGCCGCCACGGCTTTGTTCCCGTGATGAATTTTCGGCTAATACGCTTTTGTCTCTGGCTCACTTAGGTCCGGCCGGCGCGGCGGCGGCGGCCCCATGCCGAGCGACGCCCCCGTCAGAGGGCCCCGTCATGCACCGCAGGTGCCACCACACCTCGGTGCCAGTCGCTGATGGGGCCCCCGTCCTCCGCTCCGCTTCGGGGCGCCCGCCCCCCGCGGCCCCGTACGGGGGCGTCAACCGGAGCGCCACCTCCACCACGGACGTCGGCGTCGACCCCCCGCCGAGGGCCGGCGAGGAGGGCCGCGCCGCGCGCAGGGGGGCCGCAGGGGGGCCGCCGCCGCACCACGACGACGACGTCCTGGGGCGTCACGACACGTCACCGACGGCGACAAGGATTCGATCGCCGCCGCGGCCAATCCACCGTGTCGCGGGGCATTGTCGTGCCGCGGCGTCCTCCTTTCTCCTCCCCGCGGCCGCCGCGGGGAGGCAGAAAAAAAGAAAAGGACCCGGACGGTGATTTTGGGAAAATTCCGGGTGGTGGGCTGCGTGTCGTGTCGTGTCGCGCGCTATTTTTTGGTCCAGTGACCGCGGCGCGGCGCGGCGGCCCTACCGCTGTCCCGGGGGAGGGGGGAGGGGGGAGGGGGGAGGGGGGAGGGGGGAGGGGGGGGGGGGGGGGGGGGGGGGGGGGGGGGGGGGGGGGGGGGGGGGGGGGGAGGCGCCGCCGAGCCAGCAGGAAGGTCAATTGTCCCGCGCCTCAATTTCGGCAATTTGTTTTCGTTTTGTGTCGGAAGCAGCGGCGAGGAGAGCGGCCCGGGCCGAGCCGTGCCGCCGTGCCGCCGTGCCGGGGACGCGCAGCTCCGAAGCGTAGCCAGGTGGGATTCTTCTCGGAGGAGCGACCGCAACACCCCCGCGACCTCCACGCAGATTCTGGATTCAAAACACACAAGCACACACACACACACGTTACAACCAAAGCTGATTAGACCAACCCAGAAACCAAAAGTAGTAATTTTAAAAAGGTGCCCCTAATCGTTTTTAGGAAAAGATTTAAAAAAAGAATGGGGGGGAGGGGAAAGGGGACTGGCATGGCTGCACGGCGCCAACGACGCCACGCCACCGGAATCAAAAGGACGCCCCTAATTGTCTCGGAAATAAAGCGAGAATAATCAGCTGGCGCTCGGGGCCGCGGGCGCCCACTTTAATCTTCATTTTCTGTGCCACTCCCCGTCGCCGCTCTGCGCGGCTTCGCCTGCTTCGCCTGCTTCGCCCGGGTCCGCGGCCCCGCAGCTCCGCCGGTGCCGGCCGAGTGTGGCCGGCCGGTGCCTTTGCCATTTGCATTAATGCTGATGCCCCCCGATCCGGAGATCTGGCGGCCGGCCGGCCGGCAGGCCCGGCCCATTATTATTTGGGGCCAGCGGCGGCTAATGCGCCCGCTGCCATCTCCGAGTGCAGCCGCCACTCCGCCACGGGCCGCGGGCCGCGGGGCCGCTTTTTGGCTCTCCACCGCCGCTGCAGCAGCCGCCGCCGCCGCCGCCCTGGGCCGCGCCGTCATCCGCCCTCTGCGTGAGAAACAGACGGGCCCGACGACGCGCCTCATTTTTCGGTGACTGATTTTTAGGACGACGACCCGCGCCCCCCGCCGCCCCCCGCCGCCCCCCGCCGCCCCCCGCCGCCCCCCCCCCGCCCCCCCGCCGCCCCCCGCCGCCCCCCGCCGCCCCCCGCCGCCCCCCCCCGCCCCCCGCCGCCCGCCCCCCGCCCCCCCCCCGCCCCCGTCATGGCCCGGGCGTCACAGCACGCCGGACCAAAAATGATTCAGCAGATGGGAGACTGATCGCCACGCCGCGGCGGCGGCGGCGGCGGACGCAGTGCCGAGAGAAATACCGAGGGGCCGCGAGGGCAAAGAAAAGGCTCCAAGACCCCCCGTCGGCTAGGGGCGGGCGGTAGGGGGTGTGGCCGGTGGAGGAGGGGGGGGGGACGCTCGCCGCGAGTGCACACTGCAGCGGCGGCAGCGGCGGACCCCAGCCGGATCCTGGAGGCGGGCGGTGGCGGGCACGACTCCCCGTCCGGGCCTGGAGCTGGAGCTGGAGTCGCTGGAGTGGAGCCGGGCGGCCGGGCCAGCGGCGGCCAATAACCCGTTTTGGGGTCCGGCGGAATGTTGCAGACACGGCCACAGTCTACGCCTCGCAAGTCAACCGCAGCCGCGACTCGGTTGGGGCGCTCGGGACGGGCCGCCGGGCCGCCGGGCCGAGCCGAGCCGAGCGCGGCGGGCCGACCGAGCCCGGCCGAGCCTGACGGGGCTGCGGCCGGCTGCCGGGCCGGAGCCCAACATTCGCATTCCGATTGGGCGGCAGGGCCGGGCTCAAGTAGCACCGGGGCCTGCGCCGCGACCAGCGACCAGCGACCAGCTCTGCTCCCTCCCGGCTCCGTGGACCGTCCACTTAGCCCCTGCTAGAGGGGGGCCGCGGCGCGGGGGGGGGCACTTGGGAGGCGCATGGAGCCTCGTTACAAATCGGCGTTATCCGGCGGCGGCCTGCGCCCGTCCCCGGCATAGCGATAGCGTGGGGTCAGCAGGTGCCGAGAGGCCGCGGCCCCCGCTGTCTGTAACACGTCCTCTGCTTGCCTCGCCGTCAGCGCGGCCCGGCACCGACTCGGCTTGGCCCTGGCTTCGCCCCCCCCAAAACTCGACTCGACAACTTTCGGCAAGCCTTCAGTGGTCTGGGTGGGTAGCGGCGGCGGCAGCGGCACCCGGCCCGGCTCCAGACCCCGCCGGGCTCCCCCGCCCCCCTAGCGCCGCGCGAGCCAAGCCCAGCCCCCCGCCGAGGCGAGCAAGCCAAGCATTGGCGGGCCATTCGCCGTGCAAAAACGAGTACGAAGCATGTTTTGGGTTTCGGCCCGGTCGGCACCGACCGGCTCGGCGTGGCGTGCCTCGGCAACGGGTGCCGCGAGCAAAAAGTTTTAACGGGCGTCCCTACAGCCCAGACCAGACCAGCCCCGGCAGCAGGCAGCAGGCGGCGGGCAGCAAGGCCTCGGTCCGCAGTGCGGCGCCGCGCACGCACCGGCAGGGTGACCCTAGTGTGGCGCGGCGTGACCTTCACGGACTGCGAGTCCGCCCGGGACGTGTTACACTAGGCGGCGGCGTCAGCGGCAGCGAGAGCCGACGACCACGCAGACCAAACAAACGCCGCGCGATGGGGAGCACGGCGGCGGCGGCGTCGGGGCGCACCGGGCGGCGCAGAATGGCCCGACGCCGCGCCGCCGCCGCCGGCCCGCCTCTCCGGAGGAAGGGGGCGGCGGGCGGTGGGGAGCGACGCGGAGCTAGGCTAGAGCAGCGCTGCCGAGCCCCCCGCAGGTAGGCCGTCCCGCCGGGCCGCCGCGCGCTGCGCCGCCGCGTATGGCCTACGCCGCCGGGCGCTAGCGGCCCGCACAGACGCTGCGCGCCGCCCACTAGAGTTGCATCTGTTTTCCTAAAGAGAGACAGAGGACGAGCCGGGTGAGGTAGAGTGAGAGCTCCGTTGCGCGCCGCCGTCAGCGGCGGCAGCATCTGAGGACGCCGCCCTGTCCTCGGCGGACTCAGACTTCCGTTCTGGAGGCCGACGGGAAACGCGGGACACACGGCTACATGCAGTGCCAGGCCGGGGCAAACCCGAGGAGAGGCGGGGCATGCGTGGCACGGTTGATAGACGCGCGGCGCAGCAAGGCTCGCCGCTGAGCCGCCGCGGGCGAGAGAGACGGAGAATGAACGGAGAGAGGGGTGGAGAGAGAGAGAGAGAGAGAGAGAGAGAGAGAGAGAGAGAGAGAGAGAGAGAGAGAGAGAGAGAGAGAGAGAGAGAGAGAGAGGGGGGGAGAGGGAAGAGGGGGGGGGGGGGGAGAGGGAAGAGGGGGGGGGGGAGGGAAGAGGGGGGGAGAGGGAAGAGGGGGGCGGGCGTCGCTGCGCTACGCGGCATGTGGCTCGGACGCGGGTGCCGAATATGTCAAAGGAGAGAGAGCGCGGTAGAAGGGAAAGGAGGGGAGCAGGGCGGGCGGGCAGCTTCCAAAGGACCCGGCCTGGGTGAGAGGCGAGGGAAGAGAGGGAGCAGGGGGGTAGCCCGCCCCCGGCCCCGTCCTACCGCCGCTCCAGAGCTCCCAGTCAAAGCGAAGGAGGATAAGAACTACAAATAAATGACCTACGCAAAAAGGGGGGAAAAACAAAAACCAACAAAAAAGCCGGCGGCGGGCCAAGCGCAGCGCACCAGCGCACCACACACCGGGCCGAGCGACTGCCGTGAGGGAGACCGAGATGAATATAGCTGCAGCGAGACAAGGATAGGGAGGCTTTTCGGCAGCTTGCACTCAGCGAGGCCCCGCACGGGCCGTGGGCGTCGGCCTAAAGCCGGAGCCGGCGGGCGCAGGGGAGGCCAGGCGGCACGTGTGTGTGCATGAGAGAGAGAGAGAGAGAGAGAGAGAGAGAGAGAGAGGGGGGGGGGGGGGGGGGGGGCGCAGCGCGGCGCAGCAGCACAGGGACCTACGTGCCGCCACTCCGTGATTTTTCGGGAGGGCTTTGTAGTGTCGCCGTCGCCTTGCAGAATAAAAAAAAATAAAAATTAAAACTCGATTCCCTTTATATGCGCTCAGCAGCACAGAGCAGGTTGCGGGTTCGGCCTCAGCGGTTAGCGAGCACAGCCATGCGAGCGTCACGCGAGGGCTCTCCTCTCATCTCCCCTCCCCGGCGGCGCCACGGTGAGCGGGGCGCGGAGTTAACGCGGAAGAGAGAGAGAGAGAGAGAGAGAGAGAGACGAGCGTGATGCACACGCCTATTCCTTCTGCCAGGTGTAGGCGCACCGATTTTTCACCCGGCGCCGCACAGATTTCTCATACGAGACGCGTCCGGTCGTAAAAGGAAAGCGCGCGGCAGCGGACCTGAACACGGCGGCCGCGCATTCGCGTCCCGGTGAAGCAGGGCGTCGCCTGCCAGGCCCCGCGGCGTCTGCCCCCCCCCCCCCCCCCCCCCCCCGAGACCTCGGACCTCGGCGTGCCGGGTGACGGTGTGCCGAATATTCATCGCCACGGTCCTGGCCAGGTTCAAGTTACCTTGTGCGTCGAACAGAAACCGTCGCCGAGGTGGCGGTGGGAAGGGGGCGGCGGTGGGAAGGGGGCGTCCAGTATTTGCATCGTGTCTCGCCGGCAAACGCCGCCGCTGCCGTTCTGTGAACTGTCAACGGAATGAAGACGGGGTAGGTCGGCGCGCGCGGATGCCCGGAAAAGGAAAAAATTTCCGCTGCGAACGACGACGCTATCCTGGGCCGGCCGCTCCTTCACGACGCCTCCTCGACTACTCCGTCGCATGCGCGAGCCGCGAGTCTCTGCGTGGCCGTGGCACGTGCCGCGTGGGGAGGAGTTGACGTGGCCGTGCCGTGAGGCAGGCCAGGACCAGGGGCCGCTGCGGTGCCTGCTGCTGCCGGTCCTGCTTCCGTCCACAGATCGTCGACCGTTGCGATAGGTTAGGACGTCCCGTCCCGTCCCACGACCTCCGCTCCGGGGCCTCTAGCCTCTCCTCTCCTCTCCTCTCCTCTCCTCTCCTCTCCTCTCCTCTCCTCTCCTCTCCTCTCCTCTCCTCTCCTCTCCTCTCCTCTCCTCTCCTCTCCTCTCCTCTCCTCTCCTCTCCTCTCCTCTCCTCTCCTCTCCTCTCCTCTCTCCTCTCCTCTCCTCTCCCTCCTCTCCTCTCCTCTCCTCTCCTCTCCTCTCCTCTCCTCTCCTCTCCTCTCCTCTCCTCTCCTCTCCTCTCCGGAGCTGGACCTCCCAGGCCCAGGTCGGGTGCCTGCGCGGCCAAAAATGTGAACGGCCGACTCCGGACGACTGCCGTCTTCGTAGGTCTTGTGGCTCTGTGAGAGAGAGAGAGAGAGAGAGAGAGAGAGAGGTCCGAGCTCACAGTGTGTGCAGCCCTGCCCCGTCCGCGGTTTGGGGGCTTCACCCCTCTCTCTTCACCCCTCTCTCCCCACTCCTTTATTTTTCTCATCCTTCTTTATTCTTCACCGGCCAAACTAGTAAACAACGACGTGGCAAAAGCCAGTCATCGGCCTGCATCGTGTGCGAACAGGAAGTGTCGGGGTGAGGGGAGGGGACGGAAGGGGAAGAGGGGGGGGAGTGGGGGGGGGGGGAGTGAGGGGGGGAGTGGGGGGGGGGGGAAGTGGGGGGGAGTGGGGGGGGGGGAAGTGGGGAGGGGGGAAGTGGGGGCGGGAAGTGGGGGCGGGAAGTGGGGGGGGGGGGGGGGGGGGGGGGGGGGGGGGGGCAGCGTCACGTCGCCGACTTATTGGCTTTATCATATCAGCCAAGGCGCCAGGTGTGAAACAGAAGCACTCGCAAAGAGGAGAGAAAAGTTTCGGAAAAAATAAAAAAAGGAAAAAATAGAAAAAAGCGATGTAGGAGAAAATAAAAATAACGAAAGGGAGAAGTTAAGACCCGGCAAACACCTGCAGATTTTCCCTGGCGACATAACGCGGGTGCCCAGGCGATGGGTGGGCGGCGGCGGTCCGAAACTTGGCGCCGCGGCCTCCACACTTCCTCCCGCCGAATATGAAATCCGGCTCGGTATATTGAGGCGCGGCCCGGGAGGAGGGCTTTGCCGCTCCGCCTTAAGGTTGCGGCGCCGCGAGACGCGCCCTGTTTATTTATTTATTTCCCCCCTCCTTCTATTTTTCCCCGCTCGCAAGGAGCAGCCGGGCCCGGGCCAGTGCGCTGCGGCGGCGGCGGCGGCAAGCTGTTGAGGCATAGACACATCACAGGAAGTCGTGAGTCAGACAAGCCCGCCGAGTGGCGGACGGGGCGCGGCGGCGGGCCCCCTGTGGGGCCCCCCCGGGACCCCTGCAGGCCCCTGCGCTGCCGCCCGTTGAGCTAGGTTAGGAGGTGCTGGCCCGGGCCAAGCTGCGCCACCGCTACGCCGCGCCACGCCGCGCCACGCCGCAGCAGCGTGGCCTCCAACACGGCCAACGATCCCAGAGATCAGCGAGGCGTGGCGTGGCGTAGCGCGCCGGGCCCCAGCCACCAGCCGGGCCAGGAGCGCTGCCGAAACGGCCGAAACCCCATAGCAGGCCCCACAATAGCCCCCCGCGCCCCGCGGCCCCCGCGCCCCTCGGCCCCCGCCCGCCCGGCCCGCCCGCCGCACCGCCAGACACGGCTAGCAAGCAGCCATACAGGCTTGTGCAGCGCGCTTCCACGAAGAGACGAGAGCGGTGAGTGCTGCGAAGCTACGCCGCACCCAGCGCCAGGGGCGCAACATGCGGCGGCGGGGGGAAGCAGCAGCCCCCCCCCCCTTATTTTCAAAAAACATTACTAAAAAAAACTAAAAAGAAAATAAATAAATCCGAGTTTTGAAATTTCCTATTTCCACATTCAAATGCTGCGTCAAACAATCGTAACAGTGTCTGCGAGATTTTCTAAAACACTTCTAAAATGCACTAAATTTTCTTCAAAAAAATAATTTTAACTTCACAAAAAAAAAAGTTTTTTTGCACCGTCTTCTAAACTTTTTTCCCGGGAACTTTGTGCGTGGGGCGCTCGAACTGACTATCCGTTATCCGACACGCCACCCGTCCGCGCGCTCTGCAAGCCTGTTTGGGGGGCCTCAGGATGTGTGGGAGTGAGAGGGGAGGTGAGGGCTGAGAGAGAGAGAGGGAGGGAGGCCAAGGCGAAACTGTGTGCAAGTGGGACGAAGAGGAGAGCGGCTAAGGGCGGGAGGGGGCGGCAACTTACCGCGACGAATATGGCATCAGCTGACGAGAATTTTGGGTAATTTTTTCCAAATTGACTGTTTGAAGGATCTACGTACAAAACTGAGTAATTTAGATTGTATATAATTTCTCAGAGGTGCGCCCCTGATCTCCTGCATGACGGACGGCCCCCGCTGAGGAGGGGGAGGGGGAGGGGGAGGGGGAGGGGGAGGGGGAGGGGAGGGGGAGGGGGAGGGGGATAACCATAGAGGCAGACCACAGACTGCCGGCGAGACACGTCGCTTGCATTATCTCAATCTCCCTTCTTTTTTCCCCCCACTCCGTAAAAAAGTAACTTTATTAATGCCGAGAGAGTTTCCCCAACTGCGTCGTCCGCGAGTCCCAAAAGGCTGCCGTGGGCCCCCATTGGCCCCCGTTGGGGATCCGTGGGAGTCCGTTGGTCCCCGTAGGGGCCCGCGGGCCCCCACGCCCAATGACGAGAAAAAGCTGCCGCTCGGGGGGTGGCGTTATTTTAAAAAAAAAGCCTTAATCCAAATTTCAGATGAAAACTCAAAAAAAGTTGTTAAAACTTCTATATCAACCTGAAAGGTTGCATTTTAGTGGTTTTGGCAGATAAAACCCCCAATATTCAGGAGTTTTCAGGGGAAGTAACACCAAGGAGAAGGTTACTTTCATAGCAAAATCTCCAAAAATCGAAGATGGCTTTAAATCTCTCGTCAAGATCTAGGAAATGGCGCAAAATAAACCGATAAAAAATTTTCAAAAAGAGATTTTTCTTGATTTTTTTTATCTAACAGTGTCTGAATACCCAATGTGTAAGAAATCTATGACTATGCGCAATATTATTTGTCATTTTGAGCTGGAATCCCCGCGGGCGGACCGCCTCCGCGCCCTCAGAATGTAGGACGCTTTATCGCGGATGCAGACTCGACAAGGACAGTCTTATCACCGCCAGTGCCCCTGCCCCTGTGTGTGTGTGTGTGTGTGTGTGTGTCGGGTCAGTGTCGCCGTATCGCCCGCGTTGGCATCGGGCGGCACGGCTGCACGGGGTACGCACCGGGTGGTTTCGGGTTGCCTTGCCTAACGCCGCGCCCGCGGAGACACTCGAATGTGGTATTTCAGGATGAGACAGAGGGCTCCCTGTCGCCGTGGAGACACACCTTCGCTCCGTAACGTGAGCCCCTTCATGTGTGCGGAAAGAAAGAGAGAGATAAAGAGAGAAAGGATGATCAAGAAAATTCGACATTAGACCGCATTGCACCGTACGCCAAAATGACAGACACTTCCTAGCGGGGCGATCGCGATCACCTATGTATGACGAAGACAGAGCGAGCGCGCACCGCGGCGGCGGCGGCGGCGGCGGCGGCGGCGGCGGCGGCGCGGGTTCTCCGGAGGAGGGGTGGCGGTGGGGAGCGGGGCGGGGCGGAGCTAGGCTAGAGCAGCGCTGCCGAGCCCCCGGCAGGTAGGCCGTCCCGCCGGGCCGCCGCGCGCTGCGCCTCCGCGCACGGCCTACCCCGCCGGGCGCTAGAGACCCGAGAAGCCGCGGGTCCGTGCCGACTGCCTTCCCGACTCCGGCCGCCAGAAGTCGTGCTCCGTCCCGTCCTTCTCTCTCTTTCTCTCTCTCTCTCTCTCTCTCTCTCTCTCTCTCTCTCTCGCCCTCTCCCTCACTCACTCACTCACTCTCCGCTTGATTGACGCACCTCGGAAATCGATTTTTGACCGCACCTCACCTCGCGCCGCCTGCGATGGGAAGACGATGGCTGTCGAAGACGTGCGCCCCTCGCGGCGCGCTGACTTGCAAAATATTTTGCAAAGCTTCAAATTAAAGAAAAAAAGAGTCCTTTAAAAAAATTATTCGTTTCGGGTGTTAACGTTTGAATGGTCCGTCAACAAGTTTTCGGTTTCTTTCGCGTAATGGAAAGAGACTTGCCCGAAACCATTGACGGGCGGATTACAGCCAATCCGTCCGTCCCATCTCGGGGGTATCCGATGCAAGGCAACAGTTGGTGTGCGAGTCAGAGAGCGAGAGAGAGAGAGAGAGCGATGGATCAGTAGGGTTCGAATTACAATCCGAGAGTTGTTGTTGGCCAGCTGGCATGAGAGCCGGGCTGGAGCCGTGCCGGGGCCGGTGCCCCGGTGCCGCATCCCCGGAGCCGTACGAGGCGGGCCTTTGATTGATCGCTCCGTGAGGGAATGAGGGGCCGCTCCGGTCCTCCGGTCCTCCCGTCTCGTCCAGGAGTTAGGTGACGGCAAGGTGGGAGTGACGGGACGTGTGGTGGGTTAGAGACCGCGGCGGCCGGGGCCCCGACGGATAGGTGCTCGACCCCGCGGACCATCCCCGAGCGGAGGAGCCGTGGCGGCGGCCCGCTTCGTGCTCGGCCAGGGGAGCCTGCTCAACAGATTGCCGTTCTGCGGGGGAGCGCCGTACATACTGATGCCTCCCCCCTACCCCCACTCCCCGTCCTCTTTGCTGCCCCGGATCAAACCCCGCGATGCGCACATATCTTGAGGTTAATTCGGGGACAGTTGGTACTGGCTGAGGCCGTGTTAAACTAGGCTGACAATGTCCTCTCTCTCCTTCTCTCTCCTCTCTCCTCCCTTCCTACCCGCTGCATGCGGCTCTTACACGCACTCCGTTCTCTCCTTTGTTTGCCGTGGAGGGCAGCCCGTCACGTCACAAGGCTGGCCACCTGCCAAGCTCCGTCCCACGCCGCGCCGCGCCGCGCCTCCCCGAGGCCGCACCACCAGCCGGCCTGAGGCCCCGCAAGGCTGCCTCAAGGCTGCCTCAAGGCCTCCCCAGCCCAAGGCTGTCGCACACGAAGCTCCCAAGAGAAGCTCCCCGAGCCTCGCCGCTGTTGCATCGGAGTCGGCCGCGTGCTACGGTTTCCAGTCGGACGGTACCTCGCCGATGACTGTCTGCCTACCCTCGCCAGCCCCGCCCGGCACCGCCCGGCACCGCCCGGCACGGCCAGGCACGGCCCCCGTTCCGCCGCTATCCTGCGGAGGGGTCCAGAGGAGGCCGGAAACTTTCGCCCCATTGAGGATGAGTGCCTCTTCCCCTCCGCGGCCGGGGCAGGACACGGAGGCCTGGCGCGGGGCGGCGCTGCCTGCCCCCTCCAATCCAGTCACAGAACCGCGCTTTCTCCGACGCCGCCGCCGCTCCCCGCGCACCCAGACGCAGCCAGACGCAGCCAGACGCAGCCAGACGCAGCCAGACGCAGCCAGACGCAGCCAGACGGTGTTCTTGCCGTGCCGATGATGATTGGCTCTGTGCGGCCCCGCCGTGCCACACGGACCCCCGCAGCGCAGCCCGGCCCGGTGCCGCCACCACAGAGGGCTCCGCCATGACTCGCCACACACGCATACACACGCCGTACAAATTCAAATACTTACCATTTTTTGACTTTTTACAGATATATATCTTTTTCATAAACAAAGTTTTTTTTTTAATTTCAACTTAAATATTTCCTGAAGTGGTAAAACAATTAGTCTAGGCCCCATACCTTGCCTGCTCCCACAGAGGCCATATACCTTCGTTAAATTAGATCGCACTTTGGCCTTGTTATTGTTATTTAGGCAAGCAGCCCGACTGGGGCCCGTTTCGCCGCGGCGCGCCGGGCGGGTTCCGTGTTCAGCTCCACTCACACACACACACACACAGACATGCAGGTTGTCTTGGCGTCGCCGCCCTCCTCCCCACTCCTCTGTCTGTCTCTCTCTCTCTCTCTCTCTCTCTCTCTCTCTCTCTCTCGATGCAGGAACCACAAGCATGACTGCATGGAGCTGGGCTGGCCCATGCAGGCCCAGCGATCATGCGCGCGGCACGGCCCGGCCCGTGGCTGCCCGTGGCCCGGCCGCCCCGCCCGTCCGCCTGACTGCCTGCCTGTCTGGGAGATTGCATGCACAATTCGTTTTATTCTTGTGGCCAGCGCCAAAAGGAGCAGCGACTCCAGCAGGAGGCCCCCCCCTCGCGCCCCCCTCGGGGGCCCCTGTGAGGCCCCTGCGAGGCCCCAGGCATGCACAGTGCCTCCTCCCCCCACCGCCGCCGCCGTGCTGCAGGCCCACGTCCTGTGGGCCCAGGTGTTTGCTGCGCCCGTCGAGGCACTGCCATTGCCTCTGCGGGCATGGCGAGCAAAAAGTACAAAGCACGACTGTCCAAAACCGGCGGCGGCGGCGGGCCGACGGTGCGCTGCGCAGCGGCGGGGCCTCGGACCTCCCCGTCGGCAGCGCATTAAAGTCTCCCCGCGCTAGGCGGCCCCCGGCCCCCGGCCCCCGGCGGCCCCCGGCAGGTAGGCAGCCCGGCCGGCAGCTGTGCGCTCGCCCACCGCCATGTGCCTACCCTGCCAGGCGCGCCCGGCGGCGGCTGGCCGCGGCTGCTCGCGGGGGGTCTAGGTGCGCCGCGCCGCGGGGGGTCCGTGACGGGGGTGTGGCCGCCGACACGCGGGCACGGCCGGGCCGGCCTCGACTCGCGCCGCCACGCCGCCGGACCGGGCCCAAATGCTGAGTCGAGAGCCGAGTCGGGCTTCTCTCATTTATTATTCCTCCCCATATTACAATCCTTGCATGGTACACAACACCAGCCATTAAAGAAGAGAGAGAGGGGGCGCAACGGAGTGCGAGGGAAAGAGAGACAGAGGGAGAAGCAAAAGAAGGCGCGGCGGGAGGTGGGGGAAGGGAAGGGGGGGTGAGGGGGGGGGGGCAGGCACCATCACAGTTCGGGACCCGGCCCCGAGCCGAGCCCCCTGTGTCGCTTGTTCCCCTGCCTCTCCGCCCAAGACAACTAAGCGCCTTGCAAGCACTCTACACTCACCTTGACTCACCACCACCACCACCGCCCCGCCGCTACAGACCCGGGCCGGCGGACCCATGACGGGCCAGGCCAGGCCGAATTCGGCAAGCAGTTACAAGGAGGTGCAATGCACGGGTGAAAAACATGGCGGCGGGTAGAGAAGAGAACAGCGAACCAACGAGCCGGGCCAAGGCACGCCAAGGCACGCCAGTCCCGAACCAGTCGGCGGCGGGAGAGGTACAGGGGGAGGGGGAGACTGCCCCGGCCCGCCCGGCCAGCACCAGCAACTGACATGCACGAACCCGGGCCCGGGCCGGGCTGGCAGGAAGAATAGTCGGTAAAATACTTTAGCTTTATTATTTTTCGGAGCCGTCAGCGGGGAGGTCCCTGCGAGCGCTGTTGCGCTGATAGGCATCGTAAAACGAAGGGGGTAGGGGAGAGGCAGTATTTTACAAGCGGGGCCAGCAGGAAATTTCGACAATCTCAGAGGACTTGCTTTTATTTTTCGTCTGTAGGCAAGAGAGCATCGAGGGCCCGAACGCGACGCCCGGGCCTGCCTCGAGGGGGCCGGGTTAGCCTGCCCCATGGAAGGGGTCTGGTCCATGGGGTTGACCAGTTCCACCGGGTCCATGGGGGGGGAGGGGCAGGACCCCTCAGCACCAAAGAATGCTATTTCTCCGGTGCCCGAGTCCTAGGTGCGCTAGGATCCCATAGGAAATAGTCCAGGATGTTCAATAGTGAACAGGTAATGCTCAAGCTAGGGGGAGCTCCCTGTTCACACCGCGAGGGGGTGAGGGCGCGCCTCAAGCGCAGTTCTCTTCTCTCCAGCCCCTCCGCTTAAGTAAGTGGGCCCCGGCGGAGAAGTGGGGAGAGATTACTTAGAGAGACCAGAGGGAGGCCTCTGGCGGTCCTCAAGCCACGCCAGGTGGCCGGGCCTCTAAACCCCTCTACCCCTCTGCGTGGTGGTGTTGGGGGGGGGGGGGGCGTAGCACTGGCCAGTCGGCTGTCCGGTGTGCGCCGGGCCCAGCCGAACCGACTTGAGGTCATTCCCCGTCTCTCTGGCTTGGCCCTGCCTGGCCCTGCCTGGCCCTGCCTGGCCCTGCCTGGCCGCGTCTCCCCTCCAAACTACCAAATTGTGCCCCCCTCTCCTTCCCACTTGTGCCCCACCTGCACCCTCGCGTCTCTCTCTATCTCTCTCCCTCTCTGTTCCCTTGTCTCTCTTCGCGTTGCTTCTCCTCCTCCTCTTCCATTCCCATCGCTCACTATTCTTCTGCTTCGCTATGGCCAAAAAAAATTAAAGAGAGGCGAAGCGGATTCGGACGAGGGACGAACGGCGATGCCAAAAAGGAACGCCGACTCACACACAGACAGACACAAACACAGACGGAGGAGTAGTGGGGGTGGGGGGAGGCCCACTCGGAACGAGTTGTCAGTGGCGTGTTCGGCGGTGCTCTGGGTGCTGCGCGGCTGCGCCACCTCAGCTGGCCGCCCTCACAGCCCGGAAGTGCACGACTCATGGGGTAGGGGGTAGGGGGTGGGGGATGCACTAATGCCACACCGCCGAGACTGCTGCAGCTGCAGCAGCTGCATAGCGAACGCAGAGCGCAGCCACACCAGCTCCTCTATACTGTGAAAGGAGCTCACCTAACGGCGGCGGGCACGCCGCTGCACACACACAGGCGCACACACGCACACACACAGAGCCGGGCCGGGCCGCAGCGCCGCGCCACGCTTTGGTTTGCACGGCCAGGATAAGGATCGGCACAGCCACGGCGGCGCGCCCCGAACGCGCTGCGAGGCTGCTGCTGCTGCTGCTGCTGCTGCTGCTGCTGCTGCTGCTGCTGCTGCTGCCGGCCCGGCCGTGATAGGAATTTCGCTGCGCTATGGGGAACATCACCCCTTTCAACGCGGTTTATTGCGGCCTTTTATTTTCCGGGGACGGCAGCGACGGGCGGGGGGGGGGGGGGGGGGGGCAGAAGGGGGAAGAGGAGGAGGGGCGGAGTCCGCGCGGTTGAATTTTGCTGTGAGAATCGAGAAGTGGAGGGCTTCGGGACGCTTCCGATGTCCAGGTACTATGATTGCCTTTGGCGGCAGGAAAAAAAATACAGGAAGGAAACAAATGAGTGTTTTATGGGAGAAATTTTTCGAACCATTTCGGGATGAAAAATTAGACGTTTTGTAACATTAAAAAGAAAAGTTAAAAGGGTGTCTGAGATAAGGAGTGGGAGAGAGACATACTGCGGGCGGGGCGGCCGGGTCGCTGGCCGAAACTCCTCCGTGGCGTCGGCTCGGCGTCCCCCGCGCTGTCGATGCATGTGTATGTAGGCTGCGCTGCGCCGCGTACCGCGGCCGTAGGTGCGCGGTTTAAAAATAGCGTCGGTCGAGTGGCGTGTGTGTCTGTGTGTGTGTGTGTGTGTGTGTGTGTGTGTGTGTGTGTGTGTGTGTGTGTGTGTGTGTGTGTGTGTGTGTGTGGGGGAGGGTCCGGTCACCCACCGGCGGCCACCGCGCTGGGCCCCGCCGGCCCCGTCGGTCCCTACCTTATCGGCCAAAACACCCGACGAGTGCCCGATTATTGCAGGCTTATCCGCGGCGACGCAGCCCGCCCGCCCGCCCGCCCGCTCTAGCTACACTTTTCGTCCCCGGAAACATCCGACATGAGACACACACCGCTGCGCCGGGAGTGCTTTGGAGGGCGGGCGGCAGAGCCCAAGGGGCTCCAGACCAGGAGGATCATGAGGAGTACTTCCAGAGCGGAAAGCGGTGGTATGAGAAATTCGGCGAAGAGCATAAGCATCTCCGGGGGGTCGCAAAACCACGGTATTTCCCATACTACCCGCTTCCGTGTCCTTCCGTTTCCGCTCTCGAACCTCACTGGAAATGCCTATGCAGTAGTGGTGTTTCTATCGCGAGCGGATGCCGTACTCCGCGGTCCACTGAGCGCACGGGAGCCAGTTAGTTCCCATGGCTCACCGCTCACCGCCCCCCCCCCCCCTTCCACCCTCCGGGCCGCATAGCCGCTTGCCGAAAAGCTTGTTGCAGCTGCCTTCGGCTCACCGGCTCCTTGCGGCCCCCTTCCCTTCCTTTGTGGTGCCTGCGTGGGTCCTCTCCCTGCTCTCTCTCTCTCTCTCTCTCTCTCTCTCTCTCTCTCCGATCGTCTATCTCTGGAAGGTGAGAGAGGGGGCGGGAGAGGAGAGAGAGAGGTAGAGGGGGGGGGCAAATAGCGCCTGGCCTTGTCTACCGGTGCCCCGCTGTGAGCGCCGCCCCGCAGCCGCCCCACCGTCGCGTCTCTGCCCTTGGGGCTGCGGTTAGCGTGTTGAATATAGACAACCAAACCGAGGCGCAAAAAAAAAATACAACGCCGCAGCTCGGCCCGTCCATACATAGAGATTATAAAAGGTTGTCGCCGCTGTCGCCGTGTTCGGGCTGGAGGCGGCGCCCGGGGGGTGGACTCCCCCCCCCCCCCACCTCGCAGCCACCCCCGCAGACGGCAGCCTGGCGGCGTCTCTACTTAGCACCCTGGAGCCGGGCCGTACCCGCGGAGCTACGGAGCTGCGGAGCTGCGGAGCTGCGGAGCCGGCCTGCTGTTTGGGAGCGGCCCGCCGCCGCTGCCTTTGCTGCACTGCGCCCCCCCCCCCCCCCCCCCCCCCTGCCGCCCCCTCAGGTCCCCCTCAGGTGGCGTCGCACAACGAGCTTCCGCCGTCGGCCGGCAGGGCGCGCCACGCGCCTCCGACCTCTCGCTCACTCGCATAGGAGCGCGATCTGAAGGGAGAGAGAGGGAGAGCCCAACTCCATGACTTCCTGCGTGGTCTACGAGCCGGCAACGCCGCAGCACGCTTCTGTATTTCGGCGCAGTGGCCATGGCGGCGGGGTCCTTGGCTCGCAGCGCCGGAGCGCGGCGGCGGCGGCGGCGGCGGCGGCGGCGGACGCGGCTTGGCGGCCGTGGGCAAAAGTGCAGGGCCGCTGCCGCCGCCGCCTCGCCTCGGCCGTCGTCCTGCCGTCCCCCGGTCCTGGGGCCGCACAGCCGGGCAGCGACGAAGAGGAGCAAAGCGAGGGAAGGGTTATTGGAGGGTGGCGGGTGTGGCCGGCGGCGGGCCGAAATCGCATATTGGAGCGTTCGAGATGATTCTACAGCAGCATCCCTTGGCATTGACAGCCTGGCCGGGCCTCGCTGTCTGCAGCCCCCCCCCCCCCCTCCTCCTCCTCCTCCCCCTTCGTCCGCCCCTCCGGCTCCTCTCTCCGGCGGCGTCTGAGCCGGATGCTTGGAGATATCCGAACAGGACCTGTTGCGTGCGGAGGCCGAGGGGGGTCCGTCCGGCCGGACCCGCCCGCCAGAGAATGCCGTGCCAAGGATGTGTGTGTGTGTCTGTGTCATCGGCACCACGTAACCGAAAAATCGCCATTTTTTTTCTCCCGCGAAATTTAAAAACCACGGCAAAGGAGTCCGTCGCTGACAAAGCTACTGCGACCTTTCTTGGCGCTCTCGCGAGACCGTGGGAGGAGAGGGTGGGCGGCCCTGCGTGAAGCTGTGTGTCTCCCCGTGAGACTGTGCAGACTGTGGGGGGTTCGGCTCCCCCCGGCAGCCGCCAGCACCGCCCCCTTAGAGCCTGAGAGGAGCGGCTGCAGAGAGGCCAGCCCGCACGCCCCGCCCGCGTGCAGCAGGGCGGCCTACCCCGCAGGCGCCGTTAGCGCTCAACCGCGCCACTCCCGCCAAATTTAAAATACAATTTCAAATAAAAGTACTCAAGTTTGCGGTTCGCCCTTTAGGTTAAACCCGGTTGTTGGCAAGAAAACAAGAGAAGAAATTACCCTCTCGCCCCTGAGAGTTCCGGGGCCTATATGTGTATAATGACCTTGCCTTTATTCCTTGGGCTGCCATGGGGTGCCACAGTCGCTGCGGACTGCGTACTCACACACGCGCGCGCACTCACACACACACACAGTCCGGGGCGGCGATTGCCATGATTGCACTCGGAACATGTGTTGCTACAATGTAACGGAACATGTGTTGCTACAATGTAACGGAACATGTGTTGCTACAATGTAACGGAACATGTGTTGCTACAATGTAACGGAACATGTGTTGCTACAATGTAACGGAACATGTGTTGCTACAATGTAACGGAACATGTGTTGCTACAATGTAACGGAACATGTGTTGCTACAATGTAACGGAACATGTGTTGCTACAATGTAACGGAACATGTGTTGCTACAATGTAACGGAAAATGTGTTGCTACAATGTGTTGCTACAATGTAACGGAACATGTGTTGCTACAATGTAACGGAACATGTGTTGCTACAATGTAACGGAACATGTGTTGCTACAATGTAACGGAACATGTGTTGCTACAATGTAACGATCTCTGGGGAAACATTTGCTCCCCGGCCTCCTCCCCCTCCCCGTCACTCCTCGAGTCATTGTCCTTGACTTTATCAATCCCTTCCTCTCGCGGCACCGCACACCAGGTATCAGGCCTCTATGTGATCCAAGCAAACAGGGTTCACTGGCACCTTCGCCGTCGCCGTCGTCGCCGCACCTTTTTTTTTATAATTCCGACACGGCCAAAAGAGGAGAAGAGGAGAGTATGAGAGAGGAAGACACAGGAGGAGGAGGAGGAGGAGGGGGACGGAGAGGGGACGGACTGGCTAACAGATAATGAAGGTCACCTCTGGCAGGCGAGAGGATGTCAACGCCCGGCCCCTTACGCCCGCCCCCCACTCCCCTTCGACAGCGTCGCTCAATCATATTGGTGTCTCTCGTTGTTTCTCTCCCTCAGCCCACCTCCCCCCTCCCCCCCTCTCTCTCTCTCTCACAGAGCCGCTCTCTGTGCCAGAGGTTCGACGTCCGGCCGAAGGAAAATGCAGAGAAATGCAATGCACCCGCGAAAATGAAAAAAGTCTTTGATTCCGCATGTGTAGCGCCGCGATGAGTGGTGAGTGCCGGGCCCCGGCTGCGCTGGCTGCGTACGCCGCCCGGCCCGGCTGAGCCCGCGGCCCGCGGCCCGCGGCCCGCGTGACACCTTGCCTGGTGCGGCCGCGCGGCGCCAGAGAGCGCCACCGACCCGGGCAGCGCGGCGCGGCTGCGGCTGCGGCAGCGACAGCGGCGGGGGTGGGGAGCGCGGAGCCGCGAGGCAAGGGGCAAGGCGCGGAGCGGAGCGGCGGCAGCGGTGCGCTGAAGGGAGCGTTACAACTTGCGACCGGAAAAATGTGCCCAGAATATTTTAGTCAATACATAGGGCGTGGGGCGGTGGGAGCGGTGGTGGTGGTGGTGGTGGTGGTGGCGGCGGCGGCCGCGGGAGCGTGGGGAGGGGGCGCGCGGAGTGGGAGGGCGCGGACAAATAGCGGGCGAAAGAGAGACAGAAAGAGAAACAGTCTAACGCTGAGCCATTCCAACCTAGTACTGATTTTTCCTTTTCTTTTTCCCCCCCGGCCGCGCGGCCATCAGCTCGGGAGGCCCTTTGCGTCCCCCCCCTCCTCCTCCTCCTCCTCCTCCTCCTCCCCCTCGGCCAGCCCCCACCCTCGGCAGCGGCCAGCCCCCGCGCGGCCCCACGCGCCCGCAACCCCTTGTCCCCCCGGTGTCCTTCCGTCCCTCTCGCACACGCAAGGGTAATGGAGGTCAGAGCGGGATAGAAGAAAGAGGGGGCGACGCGGCGCGGTGCGGCGGGCGGCGGCCCCTTGAGCACGACAAGGTGTCCGGCGGCGTGCACGCACCGCGGAGCTCCGCGCCCGGAGCAGGCGAAGCAGGCGGCGACCAACGAGGCAGAGCAGCACCCGGAGGGCTGCTGTCCGCAGCGGCCTCCTGCTTGCCCTGCAGCAGAACGCGTACCGCGGTGGAAATCGCGGTTGGGGGGAGGAGGGGGCGGGCGGGGGGTAGAGGGGTGGGGAGCGGAGGGGACATTTTCCTTGCTCCCGGGTGCGAATAATGTTTTATTCACGGCATGTGGCATTAATTTCCACGGAAGATTGTCGTTCGAGTTTTCGCGGCTCCGGTGCTTCCCCAGCAACAACTGCGGAGCGTTGGCGGCGGCGAGCGGGCGGGCTGCGGGCGGGGGGCGGGCGGGGGGCGGGCGGGGGGCGGGCGGGGGGCGGGCGGGGGGCGGGGGGGGGGGGCGGGGGGCGGGCGGGGGGCGGGGGGGGGTGGTAGATCCAGGACGAGGACAGGGCGCACGGCTTACACGACGACAAAGTCATGGTGGAGGGGCGGGGTCCGATGGCAGGACCTCCCGCTCCGTCCGTACCCTAAGAGTAGGTCGATGACGATGACGATGACTGGAGGCGCGTCCCGGTGACAACGGTCATGATGACGGATGACTGCTGCGCGCGCTCTCTCTCTCTCTCTCTCTCTCTCTCTCTCTCTCTCTCTCCCGCTAATTACGACGGTGGTCACCGTAAGAGCGCGTTTCTTTCTCGGCGTGTGAACATGTCGAGGTGCTCCGAGAGGCGCGAGGAGGCGCGTCACCGCCGTGTCACTGAATACGTTTTCCGTTCCGGGGAGCGGCGGGGCCGCGTCGATGGGGGCCGTGATGACGGAGGCGGCTGCGGCGCGGCGCCTCGCCGCTGCCGTGCCGAACGTGTCGTTAACGTGAAATAGATACACCGTGCGTGTGCGTGTGCGTGTGTGGGTGTGTGCGTGTGCGGCAATAGCGCCGCGCACGCTGTGTTCTGCTCGCGCGCCCCCCGCGTAAGGAGATACACACACCACAACAACATTCGCACGGCGCCGCACCGCAACGCACCGCCCTCGTCACACCAACGAAAGCGAAACTTTTTTTTATTATTATTTTTTTTGTTCGTGGGCGGCGGAGCGAAATAACAAAATATAAAAATAATAAAATAATAAAGAAAGAAAGGAGAAGGCGCTCCTGCGCTCCTAGTGGCGGTGGCTGACGGGGTGGCGGTCGGGGGTGCCGGGCGGAGTATCGCCAGCCTCAGTGTACACGTAATGCTTGAACAGTACTGTGAACAGCGCGGGCATACCATGAGAATCGAACCCCGGACATTTAGGTGGTAGGGCCGCCCACTAGCCCACTAGCCTACTGGGCTGTCGCACCACCAAGCCGGTGACCCCCGCGAGTCTGCGGGCGGACGGCCAGTGAAGGGAGTGGACGGCCGGAGTCTGCGGCGCTGACGGTGCCGACTAGTTTCTCATACCCGACCGCTTCGATCCGGCAAACGAAAAGTCCGCGCCGAAGAATAACAGCAGCGGCGGCAGCGGCGGGAGCGGCGGCACAGGGAAGCGAAGGGGGTCATTCCGTTTAATTCTGCCGCGGGATCAAAGGCTTCCACTGATCGCGTCGGTCCAAACTTTTACCGGCGGAGAAGTCAGCCACTCACCGCCGCCGCCGGCCGTCGGCACCGCCTTCTATCCGGGCGCGCTAGCCACTCTTTTCGTCGCAAAAAGAGCCATCCGGTAATTTGCGTCGTGAATTTGGAACAGGCGCCGCCGCCGCCGCCGCCGCCAGGCCGCGCGATCGATTAAGCTCCGGTTCCAAGAACAATGGCGCCCTGATTGAGCGCCGCGTGCGATCTGAATTCGAGCGGCGCCAAATTCAAATGGAGGGAGCGGCCAGTCCGGTCCGGCCTGGTCCGTTTCGCGGAAACATCCCGCCTCAGCGCCAGATACGTATAAATCAACCCCGCCTCTTTTTCTCGCCTCTTTCTGTATTTTTATTCCCCTTCTGTAAACGGATTTATTTGAGCCCGGCGGCGGCAGCGGCCCGCCAGCGGCGCCGCCCGCGCCGCCTGCGCCAGCCGTGTATAAAGGCTTACGGCCTTCCCATTCCCCTAAGAACAAGGGCCGTAATTGGGAATACAGTCCCATATTTCGCAATTGAACGAGGGCGGCAGTGGCCGCGGGCGCGAGCTGCACTTCCTGCTGGCCGGCGCACCCTGACAGAGGGGCCCCAGAGGGGCGGGCTCATCGGCGGGCCGGCCGCCCCCGCGGCCTCATCGCGGTGCTCGCGGTCCTCCCCCCGCGCACCGGGACCACGGAGCAGCCGTGACTGTGACGGTCACCTGTGCGCGCTCCCCGCCGTGGTCCAGCATCGGGAGGCAGAGACAGACGCACGTTCCGAACAAGCGGCGGGTTGGGTTTGAAGGACTTCGCCCGTCGCTACCCCCTGCTGCCGGACGTTTAGCCAGTTTTAAGCAGAGAAATGCGGGGAGGGAAAAGAATTTGGGATAAATCTGTGGCGCAGGGCTTTGAGGATGGCGCGGGTGGTGGCGGCGGAGCAGCGGAGCAGGGCCCGGGCACATCACTCTTTTGCCTGGCTGCGCTACGCCGCCAGGCCGCTACGCCGAGCTACGCCCGCCGGCCTCCGCCGCCGCTCCGCTCTGCCCGGATCATTCCGAGCCAAAAAGTAGTCCTGATGAAAAGCGTCAATACTCGGGGCCCGTTAAAAAAAAAGCGGCGGCGGCGGCGAGAGAGGAGGGAAAGAAAGACGGGGAGGGAGGGAGAAAGAAACGAAACGAAACGGGTCCTACCACGAATTCGGCGTCCGCTACCACCCCCCTCGGCCCGGCAGCCTCCCTCCCCCCAGCCTCCCTCCCCCCAGCCTCCCTCCCCCCAGCCCGCCCGGCTCTTGTCTTTGTAGTGAGCGGGCTGAGGGAGGATTTGCATAGCCGTGCCGCGCCGTGCCGCGCCGTGCCGCGCGGGGGAGGGGGCGGGGGAGGGGGCGGGGGCGGCACGGCGGTCAGTCATAGAGACCCGCGGGCACGAGTCACGCGACACCCCCGCCCCCGCGGCCTGGTCTAGGCGCGTGGCCGCGTGTAAGGGTGACCCCGAGCAGGCGTCGGAAAACATACCCGCGGCGGGAGCTGATAACCAGCGGCCCTCACGGACCCACCACTACTCTCTCTCTCTCTCTCTCTCTCTGCCACACAGGATGGTCCGGATATTACGTAAGGCTGCGCGTCCTCCTCCCACTCGGGCGCACGTGCCAAGAGGTGCGACAAGGACGGGGCGACACTCGTAGCGTGATGCAGGTCCCACACTCCGCAGAGCTTTTTATTTTTCAAATCGTCGAGGTTTTAAAATCATGGTGTGAATCGAGTTTCAGCCAATGGGGGAAGACTCCACGCTACCTGTCTCCCTCGCACACTGAACGCTGCCCGGCCCATGTAGGAGTTCCCCCTTTCGGTTTCGGCAGCCGTCCACCTTGAGATTCGCCGCTTACTACGGCCTTCAATTTTTTTTCCCGACTCCCGGTCAGCCTCGGCCGCCGCGGGCCGTGGGCCGGCTTCATCAGCGACGACTTCAGCCCTTTGCCTCGTCCGGCCGCGGCCGCCCTAAGCGGGTAGAGCGCCACACTTACAAAGCAGGGGAAGGGCGAGAGGGGGAGAGGGAGTGAGAGAGAGAGAGAGAGAGAGAGAGAGAGAGAGAGAGAGAGAGAGAGAGAGATATGCGGTCCGGAATAAAGGGAGGCAAGGCTAGGGCAGCGCGCGACCACGATGCCGAAAAAAAAAAGAATGACGAGAGAGAGAGGGACAAGGGAGGGAAGTGGGGGTGGGGCGCGGGATGGGATGGGGCGCGCAGCACGACGCTACCAAAACTAGCTCCGGCCCGGCCGGCCGGCCCGTGCTGTGGGGGTGCCACGGGCGGCCGGGGGCGGCCGGGGGCGGCCGGACTGGTTTTGAGGCCGGGCCGGGGCGCATGAGGCACAGGATGAGGTTGTGGAGCGTGGAGCACCCAGCGGCCTGCGCCGTGCATTCGCTACAGTGGCCGCGCCGCCCGACCCGCGCCGACCTGCACGGCCATTGTCGCTACCCAAATTTTCCCGCGCCAGACCGGGCGGGCGGCCGGTGGCCGCGGGGGTCGTTCGGCCCGGCCAGAAAATTCCGTTAAACGGGAACGCGACCGCAGCAGCGGCGGCCAGGGTCTGGAGAAGTCTGCGTCTGGGGGACGTGTCGGCTCGGCCGTCGGGAGACTGACGGGGCGGCCAGGTCGGGCGGCCGCACACGGGGGCGTCTCCGGGCCGGGGCCGCGCCCAACCCTTGCGGTGCGGCCGCCGCCCCGCCTCGCCCCGCCCCTCCCGCGGACTGGATGCTTTTATTCCTACAGACGCGGCAGGGGCGGAGGAAGGGGAGGCCCTGCCAACCGGGCCATGTGCGTGAAAATGCCGAAAACTTGAAAAAAAAAACTTTTAAAAAAAGAGAAGGATAACCACCCTATCCCGCGCCGGCCCGGGCTTTAGCTGATTTGCATATTGGGAGCGTGGCTTGACAGGGGAGGGGGCGGGGAGGGGAGGGGGCGGCGCTGCGGGGGTGGACAGGGGCGGCGCGGGGCGGGACCCGCCCGCACGCCGCTCCCGCTTTTTGGGAGAGGAGCCAAGAGAGGGTTGTCCGGTCCCATCCGCTTCAGCTTCATTATGAAGTTGCACATTCCGAAATATACATTGAAGCGGACGGCGGGCGGCGGCGGCGGCAGCGGCGGCGGCGGCAGCGGCGGCGGCGGCAGCGGCGGCGGCGGCAGCGGCGGCGGCGCGGACCAAACGGGAGCACTATCAATTCGGTCTGGTGGCATTAACATACGAAATGCAGCGGTTCCGTCGGCACGTGACACAAGTCGGTGTGGGCGGGGCGGGGCGGGGCGGGGCGGGGCGGGGCCGGACTGCACCACCTGGGCTGCGCGGGGAAGTCCGCCGCCGGCAGCCGCCGGCCGGGGCAAAAGCACGCTAAATCCTTACGTATGATTTTGTGCATAGTTCCGCACAAAGTTAAGCATACGGATTCTTTTGCATTTTTTTTTGTGTACGAAAACGTACCTTACCTTCGCTCCCCAAAAAATGTGCATATAAGAGAATGAACTTCACATGAGGATTTACCTGCGAAGACGTAATGTTGTCCTCCGCCAGCACCAGGCAACACCTCGTCAGAAGGTCTCCTGAGGAGGCGCACAACTTACACCTGACCTGAGTGTTTTGCCCAGCTCTCTCAGGTCAGGTTGGCGACCGAGATCCTTGAATGCGGCGTGCATGCGGCGCTCGTCTCACCGTACAACTCGTAAGCGCCCCAAAATAACCTGGAAGGACGAAGCCCGGGCCCGTATCGCACCGCCGCCACCCGAAGCCAAAGGGGAAAATATGGATCTGCGCGCTTTGTGTTCCTTCTCTAATTTGCGCTTTGGCACTCCGGGGGCGAGAGAGAGAGAGAGAGAGAGAGAGAGAGAGAGAGAGAGAGAGAGCGGGCGAGGGCTAAAAAAATAAAGATAAATAAAAATTATTCGAAATAAAGAAATAAAAAGAATGGAAGAGGAAAACTGGAATACGCGAGGTGGCGTCGTTGGGGATGAACGGTCAAGCGGGCGCCCCGGGGGTCCCTTAACTGTGTGTGTGTGTGTGAGCGAGAGAGAGGGGGAGATAGATAGAGAGAGAGAGAGAGATAGATAGGTAGAGAGAGAGAGAGATAGATAGGTAGAGAGAGAGAGAGAGGCACCCGCGATGATCCCAGGCCCGTCGTTTCTGTAGGCGCATGTGCTGCTGGTGGGTTTTCAGCTACGACTAGGCCGCTCTCTTTCTCCAATGCTCGGTATACGTTCGAAAGTTTATTTTTCCTTCCGTCCTCGAAGACAAATCACAATAAAAACCCGAGGAACCGGTAAGAGTCGAAACCGCGACCTTTGGAGTGCCTGGTGGCCCGGCGTGGCTAGTGACGCTCACGCAGAGGTGGCGGACGCAGCGCTGGCTGCTGTAGTTTGCTCTGTCCGACCTGGAAGTTTAAATAATTTTTTTTAATGCTTGTGGTGAGACAATCGCCTCACATCTGGAGCGTTCTAACTTTTTTTTTTTGGATATTCCGTTTTTGAGGCATAATTTGCTGTTTGGTTCCCGCTTCTCTCTGCCGAATGCTCCGTGGCCGCGGGGCCGCCAGGACTCTCATGTCGCTTGCAGCAGGGTTTTTTTTTCCAGGCCTTATGCCTTATGTTTGCCGCCGCTGCCGCTACCGCTGCCGCTGCCGCCGCCACCACCGCCGCCTCACGTCTCGTTTGCGTTCGCTTTGCCCCGGCCCGCTGCTGTACTGTGCCCGGCCCGCGCTGAGGTTCTCGGGGGAGGCGGAGGGGGAGGGGTGCACCACCACCCCTTCTCATCACCCCACTTTTTTATTTTTTTCGGGGATGCTGCTGGGGTCGCCCGGTGAGGTGACCGCCAACTCAGGAGGAGGGAGAGAGACGCCGATAGGGGGGAAGCGAGATGTCACCCCGGCGGCTCTCTCTCTCTCTCTGTCTCCGTCTCTCTCCCGGCTCGCCCGCATGTGTGCGACGAAGACGGACGGACCGCGCTGCCGCCAGATGCGACCCGCCGAGCCCGCGAGCCGAGCGGGGGCCGAACCGAGCCGAGCCGAGCCGAGCGAGATGTGCTCTATATGTATACGACGCAGGCCCGACCGGGTAGTGCTAAGTAGAGAGAGAGCACGAGCGACCACGCGGCCTGCGGGGCCCGCGGGGGCGGGGAGGGCGGGGAGGGCGGGGAGGGCGGAGGGGGCGGGGGCCGCGGGGGTGGGCGCGGGGGCGGGGTGGACGCACCGGAGTACGCAGTAGTGGAGGCCGCCACAGAAAAATGAGGGAGTAAGTTGAAACAATGCCCGGGCGACTGCGAGCGACAGAGAGAGAAAGCGATAGGGACGGCCGGGGACGGGTGGGAGAGCGAGGAGGACAGTGCGGAGAGGAGGGATGGAAAAGAGAGAGAGAGAGAGATAGGGTTAGAAAAGAGGGGAAATAAGTGGATGTTAAACAAAGCGATCGATTTCATCTTGCCGCGGCGCTCTCTTCTCTCTCTCTCTCTCACTCACTCACTCACTCCCTTTCTCTTCCTTTTTTCTCATTCTTTCTTTGCTCGGCCCGGACTGAGTGCGAGTGAGAGGGTGGGGCCCGGGAGGCTGCGGAGCGACAGAGACACAGCGACAGGCCGCTATCATGCGCTGGCCGGAGCGGGCCGCGGGCCCAGGGCCGCGCAGCCGCGCACACCCGGGAATATTTCACTATTTTTATTTTCAACTTCACATTCTGAAAGCCGATAATATTTTTGCATGAGAGGAATGGTGGTGGTGGGGGCCCACTGGGGACTCCCAGGAGGAGAGAAAGACAGAAAGAGAGAGCGAGAGAGAGAGAGAGAGAGAGCAGGGTGGGGACTAGAAGCGGGGCGAGGCGGTGCGGGGAGGGAGAGAGAGAGGGGGTGGGGAGAAGGTAAAAGAAGAGGGAAAAAAGTGAAGGGGGAGGCGGCGGCGGTCGTAGCGGTGGTGGTGGTGGTGGATTTGGTAGGGTGGTCCCGGGGAGCAGGTTTTAGGGGCGAAACTAAAACTCTCCTGCCTTCGTCTGCCGCCCCCTCCCCCTCCACCCACCGCCCCCGCCGCCCCCGCCGCGGTCCTGCGCGGGCAACGCGCTAGCGCCACCTCCACAGTATTGAGCTTTTTCGTTTGCATTTACGACTGCGCGAGGCAACTACACTGCGAGAGGCGCACAGGGCGCGCGGCGGGGGCGGTGGGGGCGGCGGGGGCGGCGGGGGCGGCGGGGGCGGCGGGGGCGGCGGGGGCGGCGGGGGCGGCCGGCCCCGCAGTGTGTCCCGGGAGTTACGGGGTCCCGGTGTCGTCCGGCCAGAGGAATCCAAAATCGCGACGCCGAGACAAAACGGCGCCCGACCAGCGGGGGATGAATCTAAACTACAGTTCCTGAACTACATAAACTACATCTCGCAGTTGCAATGCATTATCAGTGCTACTAAAATGTATCTTTTAAAAAAACATTATATCGAGTTACTTCTTCTCTGGCGGAACTGTAGTTTTCTGTACGTAAACTGCAGCTCCTCGGTGTACAACACTCTGGATATTCTTCCTCCCAAGGGAATTTCGCACACGAATCAAAACTCGAAATGACGAGTGACGCCAGATTCGTGACTCGCCTCGGCACACGACGGCTGCTTACGCGACACACACACAGTCACACACACAGTCACACACACACAGTCACACACACACAGTCACACACACAGTCACACACACAGTCACACACACACAGTCACACACACACAGTCACACACACAGTCACACACACAGTCACACACACAGTCACACACACACAGTCACACACACACAGTCACACACACAGTCACACACACACAGTCACACACACAGTCACACACACACAGTCACACACACACAGTCACGACGTCACTGCCGAGCCTCGTGATGCCACATGACACTAGCACTTGATTCACCCTCTTGTCTCGGGCTGTGACTGTGAGGGTGGTGGTGTGTATGTGTGTGTGTGTGTGTATGTGTGTGTGAGTGTGTACGTGTGTGTGTGTGCCCTTACTGCTCCTTGGACTGCCGCGAGGCCAGGCGCCTTCACTTATTTACTGCCCGCATTAAAATACAACTGATCCGGCCCCCGCCGTCCGGCCGCCGTTGGGTGTCGCGGGCCCTGCCCTGCCCTGCCCTGCCCTGCCCTGCCCTGCCCGGCTTTACAGTCGGCACAGCGTGCGCGGGTGTGAGCTGCGCGCAGCATGGCGTATGGATGCGCCCGTGAGCCGGCATTTCCCTTCGGCCCGGCCGTCCCTCTCACCATAAAAATCGCAGCACTCAGGCATTCAGATGTGGATGAATACGCCGGCGAGTGAACCATTCGGGACGCCCTGTGTAGTATACACCTGCGAGGAGCACGGGGCGGGAGCCCGCGGGGGGGGGGGGGGGAGGGGGGCAGGCCGGCGAGCTCAGAATAGAGGCGCTTGGACCAACCGGCGGCGTAAACCGAGAAAAAAAAAATTGTACATGAACGGCCTCTTGAGGATTTTGTGTAAGTCGGTGTAACGTTATGCTGTCTCGTCTGCGTCGTACACCATCGAGCACAAGCCAAAACAATGAGTCGTACTGGGACACAAATAAATGCATAAATTGCAAGTAGGGTAATCCGAGAATTTTCAAAAAGCAGGTCCAATTTTTCATATATTTTTGGGGAATAAAAAAAATTTGTTTGGCTAGATGCGGGCCTCCCGACAGACATACAGACGGACTGTCAGACAGACAGACTGGCGTGCAGCGCGAGGCTAGGCAGGTGGGGGTAGCCCCTCGCGTCGCGCGGCGCGGCTGTTGCGCGGCTAGCGCCCGTCGCCTAGGCACGCACCGGACACCCGTGCGTTCGGGTTGCCCGCCTCGCTCCTCGCAGGGGCTGGGCTCTGGGCCAGCTGCTGCTGCGGCAGCTGCCGACAGCTGCCGACAGCTGCTCCGCTAGGCGAGCCGCGTGCCGCACCGGCCGATACCCCTTATTTCTGGCGTACAGCAGCAATAACCTGCTCGAACTCCTAAAGATAAAAAATTAAAAAGCGTTTTAAAATTGATTCTGTTTTTTTTCTTTTGCTCATTCTTGTGCTGGTTCTGGTGTCGGAAGGCGCGGCGCGGTCGACGCGACAATTCGTGTGATAAGCGGTGCGTGCGACGAAGCGGCGCGGCCTCGGGGCGCGTCAAACGCAGTTAGTAGTGCGAAATGCGCAAAGGGGGCTACACACACACCAATACATACGCATGCACACACACACGCATACACACACGCGCGCACGCATTATCACGCGCCAGATAAAAAGTTTGAAGAGGAATAAAAAGGAAACAACCTAGATTGCGATTACAAAAAGAAGGTGAGTGGAACGGCAAAGACTGGCAGCGACCTTTGCGCGCCGAGAGGCCGGCGTTACGCTGCGGCAAACAGGCTCGGACCTCTCTCTCTCCCCTCTCCCTTTCTCTCTCCCCTCTCTCTCTCTCTCTCTCTCTCTCTCTCTCTCTCTCTCTCTCTCTCTCTCTCTCTCTCAGCACCCGTAAGCGTAGCTAAAAATCACTGAGAAGGAAAGGGGTCTAAATCATCGCCCAATTTTGGGCGATAAGGGGCATGGTATGAGGTATGATCCCATTTTTGGAATCCTGACTCTGGTCCGAGAGCAGGAGTCTGAGATGGAGTTCATAAAATAGCATTTTGAAGCCCCTTATTGCCCGAATTTAGGCGATAATTATGTCTTTCATTATCAGTGTTTGGCTGCGGCCCCCTCCGATGCAGCTGCCACAGCTGCCGCAGCTGCCGCAGCTGCCGTGTGGCACACAGCCTCCTGACACGGGGCGATGCACAGGCGGAACAGCGACGCCACCCCGTTTTCTGTATTTTTGCAGCTCTGCCACAACAACAACAAAACATCGTATACATTGTGATTGTTTTTTTGTTTTTTGGAAAAACAATTTTTTTCGTGATACGTCACAAATAAAATGTGATGATGGCCACAAAAATTTTGTGACGATGGTCGCAAACAGTGATCCGCGGATATTTGCATAATTGTTCAGTATGACTCAATGCAGGGCCCGTATGCCGAGGCGCGGCCTGCCTCCGGCCCGGGTCCGCTCGGCTAACGTGTGCTGGTCGCGGTGCACCCGGGCCGCGCGGCGAACCGCCAGCTCTGTTCCCGTTACAGCTGGGCAGCTAGCGGCGACGCTCCGGGCGCCCCGCCGGGACGTCCCAGGTACACACGGCGAGCCCCGGCAGCCCCGGCAGCAGCGGCAGCAGCCACCGCCGAGCTCATATTTCCATTTGACGAATGCAACATGACATGGGGAGAGATACGACCAGGGATGGGAGCGGAGAGGAAAGAGAGAGAGAGAGAGAGAGAGAGTCACCGAAAGGAGGGTTTTGTTCTCTGTGCTGCTGTTCCTGGCAGCCGGCATCAGCCAAACGAGGCGCGTGTGCCAGCTAACCCCGTGTGCGTGTGTGTGCGTGAGTGCGTGCGTGCGTGCGTGTGTGTGTGGTGTGTGTGTGTGTGTGTGTGTGTGTGTGTGTGTGTGTGTGTGTGTGTGTGTGTGGGCGGAGAGCAGGGCGGGTTTACAAACACGCACGCGGCCGGCGATGTCGCATACCACTCCAATCTCTCATGTCAGTGTTGTGTCGCGCTGGCCGAATGTGTTTCTTCGGCGGACAGAGAGAGAGAGACAGAGAGAGAGAGACGCGGGTTCGAACACCGCGGGCAGGCCTCACGTCACCGCTGGCGCGCCAGCGGGCGGCGGTGGGCGGGCCGTGAGAGTAATCACCGGCTAGTGGAACGGACCCTCATTACCGCCCCCCCCCCCCCCCGAAAAACATAAACAGAATCGTGTGCGCCGCGCGGCAAATTTGAATGCCGACGCTCTTGAAACTCCCGCGCGCGGCGCCCCCCTACTTCCGGTGGGTGCGCGGCAGGGCGGGCGCCATATGCTGGAGACGGAATGAGGGATTCGTTCTCGGCCGCGGATGATACACTGCCCCCCTCCCCCTTCCTCCCTTCCCCTCTCCCCCTTCCCCCGCCCCTCCTCGACCCGCTGCCTGTCTGGGCGATATTCAAAGGTATCGACTTGCACCATTCTCCTAATCTCCAAGAGCTCTCCTGGTTGGCGCAGTGCTGCGGGGCTGCCGCCCGGCTCCGGCTCGGCTCGGCTCGGCTCGGCTCGGCTCGGCTCGGCTCGACTCGGCTCGGCTCGGCTCGGCTCGGCTCGACTCGGCTCGGCTCGGCTCGGCTCGCCTCTTCGGTGATGACATACCCCTCACCCCGTTGCCCGGCCCGCCCCTTTCACCGCCCTTACCCCTATGAAACATGGCGCGCTCAACGAATGCTTTGATCCGACCTCCACTTCAGCCCTAAAAGAGACTGGGGAAAAAGGTGGAACAGAAAAATAAAAAATAAATAATAATAAAAAAAGGACGGGGATGGGGGGGGGGGAACAGCAACAACAACAAACAACCTTCGCATGCTATTTGAAGCGTACAAACGAAACAGGTATCGACATTACTTTGACGAGTCTCGGTCGCTCGGAGAGTGCTGGGGGAGGAGACAAGTGGTAGGGAGGGAGGGGGAGGGCTGATGGGGGCACATCTTGTGTACACGCGCACACACACACATACACACGATAAAAATAATGATTAAAGGCAGCGGGGCCTGATCGGAGGCGCCATGGGGAGCCGCGATGCCGAGCTGGCGGTTCATGTGACACGCTGAGGGGGGGGGGGGGGGGGGGAGGGGGGGGGGGGGGGGGGGGGGAGGGGGGGCACGGCGAGCCGAACAGCGGAAGCGCAGAACGCAGAGTCGAGCAGCGGCGAGATGGGCCGCGGTGACGGAGCCAGTGTCCCGTGATAACGGATTCGAGCGCGCCACACACACACACACGCACTCACACGGACACAGACACACGAACACACACGACGAGCCCCCGCGGATGGGGCCGCGCGGTGTTGCTCACAGGCGTCAAGTGTGCGTTCGGAAAATCAAGTCGGCCACAACAGCGGGAGAGGCCGGGTGCCGGGGCCGCGGGCAGAGCCGGCTCGGGCTGATGTAACCTGACCTAACCTAACAAAGATGGCCGCCGGAAACGGGTCGTTATAGGTCGAAGTCAAAGAGCGCCGCGGCGGCGGCGTTAGGCCGGCCGTTTGAAACGGAGCGAAGAGAAAGAAAGCGGGCCGCTGTGTGGCGGCGGCTCCAGTCCCGGCTCTACGCCCTGGCGCCCGGCGGGTAGGCAGCCGGCACGCACGCGGGCCGGGCGGGCGGGCCTACCCCGGGGCTCGCAGGCGCCGGCAGAGGCAGAGGCTGGGCGCGGCCCTCGAGCGCGGGGTGCCGACCGGAACACTTCGGGGGAAGCTGCGAGCCGCGTCCAACAAGGCGATATCAGCCGATGAGGACTGAGAGGCCCCGCGACCCGAAACACGACACATTTTGCCATGCGGCTACGCGAGGGACTCCAGTTCGGAAGTGTGCACTCGTCGGATGAGTGCGTCTGGCCGCGCTCTCCTCGACTTCTGCTGCGCCCATAGAACTTTGCTCGTTAAAAATAATAACGGGCACTTTACGGACGGCCCCTCCTGGAGACGGCTCTGGAGCGGCCGTGGCCCCCCGCTGGAGGGCCGACCATTGGAAGCTGCAACTATCCGTAACACGATAATTGTTGCCGGACCGGCGCCTTCCCCGCCGGCCCGCTAGCCTCCCTCCGCAGGTTAGCGTCATCCCAAGTTGTTCTCCATGGCGTATTTGTGCAAAGCGTGCAAGGTGGAAGAAAAAAGGCGGAATAGGAGAGAGAGAGAGAGAGAGAGAGAGAGAGGAGCGCTCTCTCTCCATCCCTCTTGCGCACGCTCCCCGGCCCGGCGGGCGAGTCGCGGATTCGCAGAACAGCAAACAGAACCACTGGTTTTCCTCTCCAATTACCGAATTATCAATAACATTAGTATCCAATAACTTCCCGCGTGTGTTTGACAAAAGGGATGGAGAAAGAGAGAAATAAAGGGGAGGTGGTGGTGGAGGAGGAGGGGAGGGGAGGGACGAAAAAAGAGTAAAACCTTGCCGCTCTGCTCTCCGCCCAGGGAAACGGAACGCGCTGGGGACGAAAGCGCAAAGCAAAAAGAGAAAATTCTATTCCCGGGCAGAATAACTTTCATCTTTGCCTGTCGCTAAAAGAAGAAACAAAAATATGCGGTGAGCGGCCAGGGCGAAACGCGCGGGTGTGCGTCGGTTGGTACAGCTGGAGAGGGGCGGGGGCTCGGGGCTCGCGTTTGATGTGAGCTAGCACAGTGCTCCGCTGGCCGAGCCGGGCCGGGGGCGGACTGTATCGGACAGGTGTATAAACCAAACCAAATTAATGTCGTGAGGGGGCGGGGCGAGTAGGTCACCTGGCCCAGCAGCGTTGTTAAGGAAAAACGCGACAGCTCCCTGGGCAATGGCGCGAGGCGTGTTTGCTTTTGCGAGGCGATATTTGCGTGGGGTCACGGAGGACGTTCGACCGTGCGGGGGGCTGCCGGGGGGCTGCCGGGGTGCGCGGGGCGCGGAGAAGCCCGCGTGACGCCGGAGGGGCCGCGTGGACATACATAAAGAGTCGTGATGCTCGCCCAATGTTGGCTGTTCGGGAGATCCGAGCCCACAGCTAGCCTCATCTTGGTCCAAGGATTTCAAAAATGGGGTCACATGTCCTTATTCTCTGATTGGAAAAGGGAATGTTTGCGTCGAGAGGCCTCGTGGTGCGGCCACCTCAACTCCCATCTCCTGCATGTCCCACAAGAAGAGGCCGTGTGTCATTTGTGTCCTCGGAAAGCTCAGACTAACGGTGGTCTCGAATCGTGGATCCGAGGCCAAGTTTTTAGAGCAGCCTCTTTAAGCCCCGTCACCGCCCCGAAGTCGTTGATTCTCACAGAGCGCGCCGTGGCCGCCCAGCTGGGAGCCGGGTGGGAGCCGGGTGGGAGCCCCCGCGCCGCCCGCTCTCCTTGATGAGTCGAGAGGGACCTCCGCGGCCCGCACGGCGCGCCCTGCCTCGCCCTCTGCCGCTCCCTCCTCTCCCACTGCATCACTCGCGACGCGTCATCTTGTCCCCGCTGAGCCAACAGTTTAAGGAATTCGGTGGACACAATCTGATTGGATTTTTCTGATTGCTGGTCAGAAGGTAAAGGAGGGGGTAGAGCGATTGGGTGCGGAGGCGCAAGAGCAACGCGTGGCACCGCGGACACGGGGAGAGCAGAGAGAGAGAGAGAGAGAGAGAGAGAGAGAGAGAGCAGAGAGAGAGAGAGAGAGAGAGAGAGAGAGAGAGAGAGAGAGAGAGAGAGAGAGAGAGAGAGAGAGAGAGAGAGAGAGAGAGCAGAGAGAGAGAGAGAGAGAGAGAGAGAGAGAGAGAGAGAGAGAGAAAGGGGGCGGGAGGCTAAGGGCGCCGCAGAGAGAGAGAGCGCAGCTCCCTCTACCCTCCCTCCCTCATTTCCCCCACTCTCGGCCCGTTTCCTCTCCCCCTCTCTTTTATTTATTTTTTTCGAGACGGTGGCATCTGTTTTGTTTATTTTTCATAGCCGGTGACGCTTGCGTCGACGCAATGGACGTATATGCAGAGGTGCTAGGCACTTGGGGAGGGTGGCCCCGCCCCGCCCAGCATCCAGCGTGCCCTCCGGATACAGAGTCCGTCCCAGCTAAGCTGGCCCCGCCCCGCCCAGCATCCAGCGTGCCCTCCGGATACAGAGTCCGTCCCAGCTAAGCTGAGCCCGACGCGGCACGGTGCGGTGCGGGCCGCAGCGGCAGCCTGGCTGGACCAGACCACCGCCGTCCCCCGAATCGGCTAAACTTGAGGGGTACCTCTCTCTCACTCCCTCCCCTCCAGTCGGTGTACGGTACAACTGTCAGCTCAGTCACACAGGTTGGCGGGTTCAGCTCTTGCCGGCCGGCTAGATTTCTCCCGTGACCTGGACTGGATCACAGTGGTCTAAGTACAGGAGGCGCCGCTGCCACCACCGTCGCGGCCAAGCAGTCGCACACGTCAGTGCGTCGCCGAGCGGCAGGTTCAAATCCTGCACAAGAACACGGCTGACACGGCGCGCGGGGCGACTCCACACGCACAACGCAGCCCGACGTGTGCGCCGGCACCTTACGCCCCGCGCCCATCCCCCCCAAGGAGGAGGAGGAGGAGGAGGAGGAGGAGGAGGCCCGGCCCGTTCCCCCGACCTTGACTGCCAGCCGTGCCGTCCCGGCCCCTCTGCTCTCCTTGGCCGAGGCCAGGGCCAGGCCGAGGAGGGGCTCGGCGTGCTGGCCGCCGGCCCTGCCGGTGCCCCCCCGCTCCGCTTCCCCCTCAGCTGCATTGCGGCCGTGACCGTGACACTCGGTGCAGCCCGTGCAGCCGGCCAGCGGCGGCGGCGAGTGCAACGACACGGCCGCGGCCGGTACTCGAACCCGCGCCGCCCGCTCCGCGGCTCGGCGCGCTGCTCCCCGCGCTGGCCGCTCCCGCCGCGGGTTCACAGTACCAGAGAAGGGGTGCCGGCGGGGAGGGAGGGAACCGGAGGGAACGCGAGCCGATAAACGCGCCGCGTCAGATAAATCGGCCCGAGGCGAGAATTCAGTCATCGGCAAAAACCGCATTGTTTCCAATCGCAACCTCCGGCGGTCCGGAGTCGGCGCTGCGGGGCCGGAGGGCTAATCGACACGGGCTCCGGCGGCTCCGGGCCCCGGGCCCAGCTCACTCCGACGGAGCTGTAGCTGTATCCCCTGGGCGGGCGGGCCGCGCAGCGCCGCGCAGCCTCCCCATTACAACCTATCTATGATATTCTGAATCAAAGGGGAAACTTTTTCTTCCCCTCCTTTTTTTTCCTCGTCAGGTGGGGGTGGTGGACCGGGCGGGCGGCTGCGGGGGAGGGAGGGGGAGGGAGGGAGGGCCGCGGCGGTTTCGGGGGGAGAGGGAGGGAGAGGGTAAGATTTAAACCCGCTTCATCGACCAGCGCCCGGGCCAGCCAACAGCGGAGCCGCACTGCCTGCCTAGTCATTAAGCCTCCCATAAAATTTTGGACGATTCGTCAATAGTGAGCGAAAGAACGCAGAACGCGCGCGCGCTCGGGGAGCGGAGAAAGAAGAGAGAGAGAGGGCGGGAGGAGGGGGATAAAGAGCGAGAGGGACCGAGAGGGAGCGAGGGCAGTCGGACAGAGAAAGAGTCTTTCCACCCCCGCGGGGCCGGCGGCAGGGGGGGGGGGCGAGAGAGACAGAGCCGCATATCGCGCGAGGGGAGCGACAGAGAGGGCACTTAGGTCGACCCTTCTATCCCTTTTATATTTTTCGTACGGCGTGTCTACTCTTCTCTTGCTATGAGTTATTCCCGCGTCTGTTTCCGCGGGAGGCCGGGCCGGGCCGAGCCGGGCAGTGTGTCCCGGGGCCCCAGCCTCTGCTCTTAGGGGACTGCAGAGGGGGAGAGAGCAGGGGGCGTACATAAATCTGCTGCCACCGGATTTCTCTGCACTCGTCTCGGCCTCTTCGCATTTTTATTCCACTCTACCCCTAACCTCCTCCCCCCACCCCTCTGCGTGGCGCGTGGCACCCCTCCCCTCCCCGCGCTCATACACGCGTGCTTCACTTTTTTATTTCAAACTAGATGGCACCAGTCCTCCTCCACCTGCCTCCCAGGCGGCTTACGCCCGCCCCCCGCCCCGCCCCGAGAGGGCATACACCCCCGGCCGCGACGGCCGACGGCCCGGTCCTGGTCTGTTGCTGCTGCCACTGTACCGCCGCCGCCGCTGTTTTTTTACAACTCTTGTGCTCTAAAACGGAGATGGCTCGCTCTCCTCTTTTTATTGGTTCTCCTTTTTCAATTAGGATTATTGCTCGAAAATCTCATCGAACGGCTGAGCCTGGCTCCCGGCTCCGGTCCGCACGCGGGGCCTCGGACGGCGGCTCCTGGCGGTGCGGCACCGGAGCCCGTGGCCCGTCCACATGTTACGTCACACTGACGAGGGACGAGGGGTTTTGTTTCCACTGCGCCGCTGCGCCGCTGCGCTGCTGTGCTGCCATACTGCGGCCGCGGCCGTGCCGGGCCCAGGGCTTGCAGGGCTTGCGGGGGGCCTAACCTTGGTCGGCACGGCCTCTCTTGCCTCTCACAGGACCCCCCGCAAGGCGCTGTGAGCAGCGTTCAGGGGGGGCCCAGCCGCGCCGCACGCCGTCACAGGGCTTAAAAACCTTACGGCTTAAACCGAACGGTTCTCGGCTTCCGAAATGGGATAAGAGAGGCCGATGCCGAGCGAATAAATAATACGAATGGATGGATGAATGAATGGATGAATGAATGATAGAGAAAAAATATGCTGCGAGCACAAAAGGCGCACAGGTGGAAAGTTGTTCGACCTCTCAGAGGCCTTATGAAATTGTACGCGCTCTTTTCCCCGGAGCCTCTCTCTCTCCCTCTCTCTCTCTCTCTCTCTCTCTCTCTCTCTCTCACTCACTTCCTTCCTCTCTTTCTCTCTCTCTCACTCTCCTCCCCTAACTCCACCTTTCTCTCCTTCTCACACACGTGCGGGTCGAAATAAAAAAAGGGATGGAAAAAAAACCTGATTATCAAAATAAATGGAAGGGAAATGAAATCTGAACAAAACGCCAGCATCAGCAGCACTGGTCCCTCAGCTCGCGGCTGCTTGCGGCCCGCGCCGTGCCCAGCCGGGCCCCCGGCGGCCCCCCTCCGGGCCGGAGCCTGACAGCGGACTGGCCTAAGGAGTGCGAGAGAGAGAGAGAGAGAGAGAGAGAGAGAGAGAGAGAGAGAGAGAGGTCGCTGCGGAAGCTGGGAAGCTGACGCTGCGGTGCTCCGCCGCCCCGCTGTTGGTATGACATGGTGAGCGGTGTTTAGACTGAGGTGTGCATGTGAGGGTTGTGAGGCCGGCGGGGGCGCATCGCACGGCCGCGGCCTCCACCTCACCACCCCCACCTGCCCCAGCCCGCCGCCCGCCTCGCCCCACCCTTTGGACGCGACCAGTCTTCCGTGATTTGGCTTCCATTTTCATTGCTTTTGTTTTCCCCCCTGCCCGGCATTGGGCTGCGCCAGCTGCGCCAGCTGCGCCAGCTGCGCTGGGCCACGGGCCCGCGGCCGGGGCCGCCTCGGCGGTGCCCGCCCGGCATACCCCGGTGACCCTGCCACGGCAGGCCGTGGAACTGCCCTTCTTGTAGTGGGCGGAGAACAAATACCGTTAGCGACATCGTTCGCAGTTTTCAACGTTTCAAGTTTTCAACCGTACTTTGCAACGCATGCCGGAGAGGCAGCGCAAAGTGCGAGAAAACTCGTCGGTCTGGTCCGATGTTTTGCGATGTATGTGGGTCAAAATTAAGAGTTGCGAGATGTGAGCGCCCCTCCCCCTTCTCCCCCTTTCGGTTGATTAGACGACACAGCCCGGGCCGAGCTCCGGCTGCGCGCGCTGCATGTCCGTGCCTAGGGGCGGCGGGGGCGACGCACACGGTGCCAAACGCAAGGAGGAATGTCGCTCAGGAAAGAGAAAAGAGGGCAGATAATTTTTTTAAAAATATAACTGTTTCTTTATTTTTAAATTACGTTCTTCGGTGCACGGAGATCGGTATGGAGACGGGATGGAGTCTGGCCTGCCGTGCTGCCTCACAGTAGAAGTGGTGGTGGTTCCAAACCCAGTCCCTCTGCTCACTTGGCTTCGGCTTCCCGCCAGCAGTCTAACACCGGCGCCAGTCCCCGTGGCGACCTCTGCCGGCCGCCGCGGGCCGCAGCGGCAGGCAGCCGTTGTGACGATACCCCTCGCGCTCGGCCAAGCTCGGCAAGAGCGCGAGGGGTATCGTCACCGGCAGCGTGCGCGGCGCGTCGGCGGCGGCCGCCGCGCGGGTACCCTCACGGGTGCCGTCGATACCCCACGAGCGCTTGTCACGCTCTAGTCCGCCTTGTCGTCCAGGTCCTGGCACGGGTAGTACTTGCTGCAGTCGTCGCCCTGCTTGCCGCGCATCACCGCCTTCTGCACGTTCGACTTGACGCTCTCCGGGATGAACTCGTTGGAGAGGACCTCGCCCGTAACCCTGAGCAGAAAAGGAGAGAGATGGAGAAGTGAGCGCGACGAGCGGTCGAGAACGCTGAGTTGAGTGTCATGGTGCACTGCGGACTGCCCTCCGGTCTGCGCGCTGCCGCGCCAGCCGCCGCCACCCTTTCGCCTGACTGTCGCGGCGGCGGTGACACAACGCATCGCGCCGCGGCGCTTCCCTTCCGTTCCTCCGCGCCCGTCGCGCACTTCCGGTTCCGGGACTCACACTCGCATGACGTGCCGCTCCAGAGCGCCGGCGCCGGACTGGTGCAGCTCGCAGGACAGCCTCTCGAGGCAGGTGGCCGACGAGCCCAGGCCGAGGGCCGGGGCCGCGGGGCCGGAGGCGTTGGCGGCGGCCTGCGGGGGCGGCACGATGCCCGTGCAGGTCAGGTAGGAGGCCAGCAGCCGCTGCTCCTGTGCGCGCGCCTCGGCGCGGGGCACCTGCACGAGAGGGCGGCACACCGGGCACGTCAGGCACGTCAGTCAGGCACGTCAGTCAGGCACGGAGCACGCACGTGCACGACGCACACAAAATCAAACATGTTTCAGAGAACCGGTGAAGAACGTCACTGCTGCAAGACAATTTTAAAATCATTCTACATCGTCATGCGCATTTTTTATGTGAAAACGTGTACATTTGGTGTAATCAGATCAGAACGACGCGCCAGTTTCGGCGGCCCATTGTCACACTTCCGCACACCTCCGGACCCTGCTCCTCCTCTTGTTCGGGGCCGGGCGCCTCATCCCAACCGGATCCTCCCCTCCCCCTCCCCTCCCCCCTCCCCTCCCCCTCCCCTCCCCCTCCCCTCCCCATCCTCACGCGGACAGCAAGACAGTCGCGCGCCGCCTTTGATGCAGGAGAGGCGCGACGCTCCGCGACAGGACATGGAGCAGCGCTGCGCGGCGCGGCGTGCCGTCTCAGTCGCCGAAGCCGGACAATGCGCGGCCAGCCCCGCCCCGCCGCGCCCCCGCGGCTGCAGCTCCCATTGTGGCAACGCGGGTGGCGCACGCGGCGCACGCGGCGCGCGCGTGCCGTGCCCGCTCAGGCTGCGGTGTTGCGTGCGGCACGCGCGGGGAGTGACGTCATGGCGTTACCCAAAAGGCGGGAGGGGACGGGGCGGGACGGATGCTGCGAAGCAAGAAGGGGCGTGGTTCGTTGACGCCAACGAGCACGCCGCCAGTCAGCGGACGTTCCCTGCTCACACACACACACACGCCGCACCTGGGCCATGAAGTTCTCGAGCAGGCGCAGGTCACCGACGCGCTGCCTGGCCAGGTAGGCCATCCTCGCCATCTGCATCTCGTCCTCCGTGGCGGAGGCATCGGCGCTGCGGCGGCGGCGGCCGGAGATGACGCCCAGCTGCAGCAGGATGGGGTTGGTGACGAAGGCGGCGGCCGCACCCAGCAGCGCCACGCCTGGCGGCAGAGAGAGAGAGAGAGAGAGGGTTTGTGAGGCCGACGTAGCCGCGACGTAACCGCTCCCAGCGCAGCGCGGGCCACTCACCTGCTAGCGGCACGAGCAGGCTCTTGACGGCCAGGGCCTTGTGGTAGTGTGAGTCGTGGTGCAGGTGGTGGTGGTCGAAGTCCACGTGGCCGCCGCCGTAGCCGCCGCCGAGTCCGCCCTCGAAGCCGGCCCCACCGCCCAGGTCTCCGCCGAAGCCGCCCGCCCCGGCGCCGCCGCCGTAGAAGCCGAGGCCGCTGCCTCCGTGGTGGCCCTCGTAGCCCCCGAAGCCCTCTGTAACGGCGGGGTTGGCGGTAAGCGGAGGCGGCGGACTCCCCCTCGGCCGCCCCCCGGTGCCGCCCCCCGGTGCCGCCGCCTCACTCACCGCCGCCGTAGACGGTGCCGTGGATGTGCGAGGCCTGGCCGCTGAGCTGCGCGCCCCGCTGCTCGCCGTGGCCGCGGCCCTCCTTGCCCTCGTCGGAGGCGGCCGCCGACGCCACCGCCCGCCCGGGGATCACCGCCAGGCCCAGGCCGATGCGGCGAGACTGCGAACCACGAGCCACACGTGTCCGCACACACCACTGTCTCCTCACGAGTGCGACAGAGACAGAGCCACAAGGCAGTTTTGGGGGACCTACCTGCGAGTCCTTGTCCTCGGCCCGCTTGTCGCCCTGCGACTGAGACCCGGAGATGATGGAGGTCCCCGGGTGCGCCTGGGCCAGCATGAGCGCCAGCAGCACGGAGAGCGGCGCCATCGCGACCTGCGACACACGCTCTCTCTCTCACTCACTCGCACAGACGCGCGCGTCGGCCCTCTCGCTCTCACTGGCGGGCGCGCTTCCGAACACCGCGACCTAAAAGCAGCCCACAAGTGACGAGTGTGGCGGAGACAGAGCTGGGCAGGCAGCGGACACGGCGACACTCACTGTTCTAGGATTGCTGCGGCTTTTCGAGACGCACTTGCGGTGCGCGGCGGGTACGGAGTGGAAGGGGATGCGCGCCGCGCTGCACTATATACGCCCCCCGCGGGGCTCCGCCGCCCTCCCAGCCGCCGGAGGACGCGGCCCGGAGGACACGACACGCGGCGCCGTCGCCCTCCACGACACGCCACGCCACGACGTCGCTCACATCCACGTGGTCTTGGCAGGTCCTGGTCGGAAATCCGACGGTGCTCGAGCCGGGCCATCCCCCGCAATCGTGCGCCCGCCGCCGCCGCCGCACGTTTGCCAACGTTGCCAGTAGTGTTGCCAGAGGGAGGGGTAGGCAAAAGTGGCCCAAGCGCGCGTTAGGGGCGTTGCCAGAAAAGTAGGCAACGAGGAGCCCAAACACGCGGGCGCCGGGAGTGTGCCCGCCTGCCTACTAGGCAAACCACTGACAGACGTGAGGCGCCTGCCGCCTGCGGGGTAGGCAGCCGCGCCTCGTGTCGCGCGCGTGTGTCGTGCGGGCCGGCCTACCCCGGCGTTCGCAGGCGCCGTGCCCGTGCGGAGCAGTGGGGAGCGGAACAGCCGCGTCCTTGGGGAGTTGTGCGGGCACCGCCGTCGCATGGTCCAGCAACCCCAAAGTGGCCACCGCGACGGCCGCGGAGCACAGCCGCAGAAGCGGTCCGGAGTGCGTGCTGATGCTGCCATACAATGTCGCCATTTCGTTTCATAGAAAGCCGAAGCGAGAAGTGAGCGGTGGCGGCACCGGCGCCGGCGACGCGTCTCCGCCTTGAAGAGCGGAGTTTTGTTTGGAAATAATGTCTTCCCGTCTTTGTGTGTCGCGTGTGCGTGCGTCTGCCGAGCCCCTTCGCCCGTGTCCGGCAGCCCCAAGATAAACCAAGGACCAAGCGCCACCAAGTCCAAGGCTGAGACCAAGACTGGCGAAAAAACTCTCGGGAAATTCGCCCGAAATCCCCACTAAATTGGGACGAGCCGCACCAGCCACACCTGACCCCATGTCGCCCCTGTGCTCCATCCGCCATCCGCTCTATCGGGGCTCCCCCTCCCCTCCCCCCTGCTGTTGTGTGTTGTGCATCGTATAGGAGGAGAGTACTCGCCGCGACTGCGCCGGGAAACGGTCAGAATTATTGAAATGGCGTCTTTTTCAAGGACCAGAAGGCGGAAATAAAGTGGTTGGCCTAACTTTCTTACTTCTTGAGATGTTGGCACTTTGATCCTTTGAGAATTGTAATACGTGAGTACGTCTTGTCAATATTTTAGGTTATGGTAGTATTTCACCTTGCTTTGCAGACAATATACATTTTTCGTCGTATGTGCTAAAGTGTCAAGGAGCTGCTGATATTCTCATAACATAAATTTTTTCTGAATGGAAATTTTAGTTTCGGAGCTTATACAATGTTTCCCGCAAACCACAAAACTGTGTTTGTGCTGGACCATTCCCCACAATTTGGTTCTTCATGTGACTCTGTTGTGGAGCTTGAGGTCGGGAACAAGCCCAGGGGAGTAAGTATGATCCCCTTGTCTCCTATCTGCAAGAGCTTATGGACCGCCAGCATTGAGGCAGCAATTGAATATTGTCGCGTCGTGTGGGATCTTTTTCCGGAAAGAAAATTGGTAAGAGACTTTGTAACTGAATATTACTAATATATAGATGTGTCTTCTAATATCATTGTGATCACTGTTTCAGATTCGTTTTGTGGTGAGTGATCTTCAAGGACATGTGTTGAACTCATGGAGTCCCGCTCATCAGAATCTGGCTTATGTAAGCACATTCATGGAATAATTTCATGTTTACATGTTTTTACATTTCCCTTTTATGTTTTCTATGGGCCGAATTCACACTTGCTTTCCAGATCCAAAATCAACTGGGAATCATTGGCGTGCCTGGGGTTGCAACGCGGCCTCTTCACACAGAAAATTCAGTTCTTCCAGGGTTGCAGGCAGCTGTTGAGGCAATATGTCAATGCACTGACATCCAACATGAAAAACGAACCTCACTTAGTGAAAATTCTAGCAAGGTGTGTGTTGGATTTTTCCCCTCCATTTCTCTGTGTGTAGGGCTGCTAAGTGAAACATTTGTCTTCTTTTTTTATAGATATTAAACAGATCTAGAGTTATTTGCATCACGTCACAGAGAGATAATCAATCAATCCAACATCTGCAAGATATGTTCCTAAAATATGTTGGTCAATTCAACAAAAAAGCTACTAGCTCAGACACGTAAGTCTCTTCCCCTTTCACATTCTTACAATTGGTGTTCTGTAAAATTAGTCAACACAAGGCTTGTTTGTTTTCGACCTGTCTCCTTGCAGACTTGTTCCCATCAATCATTGCCACTTTGTGATTTTAAACGTTACCCCAAGAAATAGTGAGCCATATCTAGTAAATTCAGAACCACCTAAAGATGTAAGTATCAAATACGTATTAGGTAGACTCTTCTTCTCCAAACCACATGGCTAATAAAAAACAATTTTTGTTTTGTTTTAGATTTCCTCTACTGTCACCTCCGAAGTACATGCTGTTCTGCCAAATGGCAATATTGCAGTCAAACTTTCTCACCTAATCTTACAACACTATGATTTGGCTTCAACAACAGTGACAGGTATTCCAATGAAAGAAGAACAAAATGCCAGTTCCTCAGCCAACTACGATGTAGAGATCTTCCATTTAGCTGAAGCTCATTCATCCATCCTGAAAGGTTGTTCTTTATTGCATTTCAAAGTGTTGTGACTGGCTCTAGTGAAGATACATAAGAATTCATAATAAAAATTTTGGTCATATCTCTAGGAAGTGCACAGGACACTGCACTAGTTCGAACATTAAGAGAAGGTTGTGAGTATGACACAGTGACTCTCAAATGGTGTACCCCTCGTGGTGCAAGCGCAGCTGAAATGCATCATTGTACTGCTATGCATAGGATAACACCAGTTGATGTAAACAGGTATGTTCTAAAAAAATCTTATGTGCTTTACTTTTTTTGTTCTTAGATAAGGTAATGCATTTGATCTTTTAATATTACAGTCGCCCGTCATCATGCCTCATAAACTTTCTTCTTAATGGACGATCAGTTATGCTAGAGATGCCTCGAAAAAGTGGTGGGAAAGTGTTATCCCACATGCTTGCTGCTCATGGTGGAGAGATATTCATTCATACTCTAGGAACATCTCGAAGTGTACTAGAAGATCCTCCTTCTATCAGTGAAGGTCCTGGTGGTAGAATTACAGATTATAGGATTACAGTAAGTTATTTGAAACATGTTTATATCCTCTTTTTTTTTTTTCTTCCTCTCTTTTTAATGCTTAAGAATATTTTTTTAAAAATGAGAAACTGTTTTTTGAAGGACTTTGGACAGCTCATGAAGAAAAACAAGCTACTGCCCCTTAAGAGGAAGCGTGTTGAAGATACTATGTTTAAAGATGAAAAGGATGATTTTGCGCTAGAGCGAATGAGACAGCGATTAGAACGATACACAAAGCATTGGCCCATTACCATATCCTCCACAAGTGTCTTCAACCTCAGACCTGTGGGTATAGATCTGTTTTTCCGTTGCCCATTCTTTGAAAGAGCTTCCCGGTGAACAGATTTTTATTTTCCAGGAGCTGGATCCGTTACTGAATGCAGTTGTTAAACTAACTTTAACAGATGAAGAAGTTGTACAGTGCAAACAGGTTATTCTTAACTTAGTAGCACAAGAGTCAAGAAATGAACCTCTGCAGGTATCTACTACTGGAACACGCACCAAGGGGCCCAAAAGGTACATCTCATTACTAGAAAAATTTGTCATATTTTTTTGAAGCTAAAATTAAAATTTTGCTTGATTTCTAATTTTCAGAGATGAACAATATAGACAGATGTTTTCTGAACTAGAAACCCTCATAAGATCTCATTGTCGTTCAGACCAACATACAGCAGTGCTAACTTGCTTGCTAGATTGTCGCAGTCGCTCTGATGATGATTCTAAAGCCAAGCATGACCGTAAAGATGATAAAGTTGAACTGGACCAAGCTTTGAGGGAACTTGACCAGTAAGTTTCATCTCCATTGGACTAAATATCAATTAATGCAGATAAGTTAAACAAAATTGTAAATTTTTTTCAAGGATGACAACTTCTCCAAACCCTCCTATAAATGGTCAGAGAGTAAGTGTCATAAGAGCTACGACCGATTCTCCTCTTTCTCCTCCACCATCATCTGCTGCAATGCCTCTTACTGGTTTGAGAGGCCATTCTAGAGCACATAGTATTTATTCATCAGGTCCCCGCACAGTTCTAGATTACCTTATTACTTCAAATGCTGATACAAAAGGAAACAGGTGATAAAATTTGTCTAATATTTTTTTATTTCACTATGAAGTGTTCCATTATTGTCTATTGACCCCATTCATCCTCTTTTTCAGACCTGAGTTTCATGGTCTCATTAACTCGGATGTTGGACCCAACGGAAATAAAGTTGCAAAATTATATGCTCATCTCAGCGCACAAGATGGTAGTAAAGGTGACCCTCTTAATGATGCTGAATAATTGTATAATACATGTCTGTGATTTGTATAATTTCATAATTCCTGTACATTAGACCCCAAATTAATTGTAAGACCTCCCCTGACAAGACTATCTTTCTTATTCATTTTCGTTCAGTTTTTGTTTTCTATCATGATTTGAAATTTGAAAATAATCAGAATATGGCAATTGTTTTATGACTTGTATGACACCACAAAGTAAAGTCTGTTTCTTGCAAGAAAAAAAAACATTTTAAGGCAATTTTCATTTATTCCTCTTATCTCAGTGATCACATTCACACATTCGTAAGAATCTGAACACTGCAAAACTACTAAAGATCGATACTGAAATCACAAATTCCATTTCCGTGCCTTCTCACGTAATGCATCAAACCAATAGGCGTCCGGACCGGCTTCAACCGGATGAGCTGTAGGCTCGCCACCAATACATTTTCATTTGTGAATTTTCGGTTATGTGATGGGCGTTCAGGAGTGCACGCATCGCGTCTCAAATGTTTTAACCTCACAATGTGATCATTACTTTTATGGCGTTTACGTTATAAGATTAAAAGTCGCCAGAAGCCGGTTGCCGGCTGGCCAGCTGCCGAGTCGGTTCGATCTCACGCCTCGAGCTACATCCCCTTCCCATTTGGCTTGGCTTGCCCCTCTTTTCCTGCGCACATCCCCTCCAAGCTCCACCCTATCCCCTCCAAGCCGCCGTATGTCGTCACTTCCACCAACGAGAAATGGTCCGAGCTCAATATTTAACGGGAGAGGTTCGAATAGATTACGCCGAACGTCCCAAATCAAATGTCTGATGGCCGCGGCCGCGCCCAAATTTTCAGCCTTTGGGACAGTACAGCCTTTTCAATACCCTGGTATTTCTACCCCTGCGCCCCGCAGCGCTCCCAACTGCTCTCAACATCGCCACTGCAGCGCGGGAGGGGATGTCAGTTGTTCCACACTTTTAGAAATGAGCACACGCGTTTACAAATATTCAGTCTGAAGTTAAAAAATATATTTCAATTTATGCAATTGCGCTCGAATCGAGAACGAATAGCCATAACAAAACCGTACAAATATTTCCGGCGCGCCTTAAGCGAACAGCGTCTGTAGTGCTCTCTTGCGTCCGTTTGGCAAACTGCTCTCTGTCCACAGTTATCACAATGGCTTCCGTAAGAGACACAGCAACTTTCTTCACGGAGGGTTCTTCAAACCAATTTGAGCATGTTTTGAAATTATATCCTGAAGCGCTTAGACTGAAAGCTGAAAAGAAGGTCAAGAAACCAGAAGAACTCATAAAGTTGGACAATTGGTGAGTATTTCATGCTGTAAACGCTCTCCGAAATATCTGCACAGGATGTCATTGAACCTTGCTTTGTATTTCGGCTCGTTGACGGCTCCGAAAACGCACTTCTACGCCTCGCCAAACGTTTATTATGGGTTTAATAGGAAGCTAGGAGTAGGTACTGTGTGTGCGATGTGTTGGGAACTCCGGGCTGGCGAGCAGATGACAAGTATTCCAAGTTGCGTCGGGGCTTGTAGGTGGAACCAGTGGTAGCGTCATGTCGGCCCGCTCGCTGACGTTTCCTTCGAGTGGGATGGGATGGGATGCCCAACTCCAGCTCGCTGGGTTACTTGACGGATTCTGTGCGGGGGCTGCAGTCACAGAAATTAATGGAATTTTTAAATTTTGAGTCGAGTCAACTTTGAGCCTCTCGGCGGACTTCTCGCTGGTTGAATCGCGATATTTTCTGCTCCCAAACAAACTCACAAAATCCAACATGGAGACTCGAACAAAGAGTTGTTATCGCTGGTGTGGAAAACGCGCCCGTCGTTCGCGTTTCGGGCCCGATTTTAACGGGGGCTCCCAGCCCGTGTGCTTTGGGCAGTTGCCGTGTCAATTTGTGTCGGGGCCCCGCGGTAACGTGTCTGTCTAGTGCGTTCGGACGGGGCCGTGCGGGCGCGGGCACCCGTCTTGATGCCGCAGACCGTCGCAGAGGTTAGACGCGTAGCTGGACGCGCTGAGCGAATCGTGCCTCACGGATGTTCCTGCCCGCATGACGCCCAGCATGTCATTCGTCCGTTATGTTAATTCATTTGGTGTTCTTCAGAGCATGTCATTCAATTTCTGAATGGTCATAGTGACCGGGTTTCATTTAAGACCACCCATTGTAAACATTTTGACAGTCAACTGAAGTTCAAAATTTTTGTCTGCAGTTTTTTTTTTCTTGCTTTTTCCTTTCTTTTTTTTATAAAAATTGTTTTTTCACCTTAGATTGTTAAATTGTTTTAATTTAATCCAGGATGGGTAGTTATAGAGAAATAACTATTCAGTAGTGTTCAGGGTTTTGTTTGGTTTATGATTTTTGTTTTTAGTGAACACTGCCTCAGTAGCACATGTTACTTTTATGTTTTCAGGTACCAGAATGAACTACCAAAGAGAATAAAATCTAGAGGGAAGGATGCCCATCTGCTTCATGAAGAATTAGTACAAACAATGAAATGGAAGCAAACTGTAAGTCCTTGTTCATTCATCCTCTATTTGCATTTCAAATTTCTCTTAATATCCTGGTGTTTTCATTGTACGTGAATGAGATTTGGTCAGTACAACCTTATCACTAGGATTTTGATTTGCCAGTTAAAACATTTCTTGTAAAAGCTAAAAAAATTTCCTGCTTATCTTACTCCTGCAAGCTGTCATCAATCATTTGGCACAGTACAGGATGTAAGAAGCACCTGTAGTTCGGTCTTGCCGAGTTTGGGTCATAATTCTTTATTGTTCTCAACTCTGTTTTATATTCCTGACAGCGAGGAAAATTCTACCCACAATTGTCATACCTGGTGAAAGTCAACACCCCTCGGGCAGTGGTCATGGAAACCAAAAAAGCATTCCGCAAGTTGCCAAATTTGGAACAGGCTATCACAGCACTCAGCAACCTCAAGGGTGTTGGAACTACTATGGCCTCAGGTAAAGTACTTCCTGAACTGACTAAGACTTTTATCAGACTTGTAATGCATTCAATTAATCTTGTTTTCCTTCTCCTATAGCGTTGTTGGCTGCTGCTGCCCCAGACAAGGCTCCATTTATGGCAGATGAGTGCCTGATGGCTATACCCGAAATTGAAGGTATTGACTACACAACCAAGGAGTACCTCAACTTCGTTCAGCACATTCAGCAGACCGTAGAGAGGCTGAATTCAGAAGGTACTGACGTTTTAAAGTGTTCTTGAGGTAGATTCAAACACGTCTCACTTCGGGGCTCACTGAGGTTTTTTTTCTTTCAGGCCCTAACAGTGTTTTATGGAACCCTCATAATGTGGAACTTGCCCTGTGGACACACTATGTGGCGTCAGAGATGAAACCTGAGCTGTTAGACAATATTCCTTCTGCAGTGAAGAATGGAAAAGTTGCCCATCAAAATGGAGATGTGGAATCTGCATCTCTTAAGACGCCGGTACGTATCGCATGAGTTTTATGTATTTAACATTTCTAAATTCGTGCAGGATTCCTTATTTTGTTTGTGTTGTGTTCGCAGGTGATAGATCCCAGCTCAGAGGATAGCAACCTGGACCCGGCAAATAATGGCAAGTCAGGAGCTTCAGTTACTGCCTCGGACACCAACGTGGATGAAAATTCTACAACATCATTTACGGAAGACTCAATGGATAGGCCATTGACACCTGCCTCATCTGGAACAGCAGCTCCAGAAACTGAATCTGCGTCAAATGGGGCTGCTGAAGAGGAAACAAATGACTCGATTGCTACCTCAGATTCTGCTACAAATGATTCTATTGGTGTAGAAACACCTAATGCCGCCACTGAAGAGGAAGAATCGAGGAGCAGTGTCATTGAAACTAAAGAGAGTTCCAACAGTGTCGAATCAGAGGTTCTGATAGGTAAATATGAGAGTTTAAAAGATGTGGCAGCTGGTGGTGATGCTGTGGAGTCCACTGAGAAACGAAAGTCAGATGATAGTGAGGCCCCCATCGCTAAAAAGGCTAAAACCGAAGAAGTTGAGGCGGTACAACCACAAACCAATGCAGACGTGGCAGAGGAAGGAAAGTGACGCCTCCACCTTAACTGTCACCTTAAGCTATGTAGGAACAACTTGAATTTATTTTATTTGTTTTTCTTTAGTGAGGAAGACCAAGAATTGGAACTTGATTATTATAAAATTAACATGAAGTTTTTCCCTTTTAAATTTAACTGTGTAGGAAAGTCTTCTAAAGAATACTGCGCTCTTTTTCTGAATAAGTGGCATGGATATGTGAATCTCTCTTGATGTGTAATCAATTATTGGTAGTGCTCTTCGAACAGTCTCCTCATGAGAAAAGTCATGTTGGTTTGAAGTGACAGCTCGTTGCGAGAAATAAGTGTATCTACGTATTAAAACAGTGATAATATAAGTGAACGGTCTGCACATGCTCAGCTTGCATCTCATGAACTCCAAAGGCTGAAAACTGGTATTATAATTTAAAATTGGGCCAGTTGTAAATTGTGGCAATGTTTAAAGAGACAAAACGGTGGCTCTTGGCGTATTTTATAATAACTGGTTGTGTATGTGAAAGGATTGTTCTCTATGCCAACTAAAATCCATGTTCTGGATATTTTAGTTGAAATATAAGACATAAAGAGGTGCTTAAATATCATTTCAGTAATGATTTTAACCTTTGAAGCAGGGCTGTTTGGATATTCTGCAATGTAATGCATAATTTTTCTCTTTTGAATCATTTTAAGATGGTATTCAACTATGTCGACTGAATTTCATTGAACATTGTTAGAGTGGCAATATTTATGTTCTGGCTGATGTGTGATGTATTACACTAAAGGTAGCAATTCCAAACTTGCATGACAATTACCTACAATGAATCAGCTTTGGAGCTAATTGCATTGGTCGGTTGAATGCTGCTGACATTCTTTCTGCATATGAATGCAAATATTTTCTATTGGCATTACCATTTTCATATTCACCGTTCAAGGGGACACTATGGATTTTTGTTTGCCGATGTGTTCAGGCTTTTAATTTAATTAGGTTTATGATTTGTAGGAGACCTTGTTGGTCCCTTTTTCCACAATAGTTTTTGTATTTCTATGCTAAACAGCAGTTTTTCCTTTTTGTGCATGAAGAAAACTAGTTGTTTTCTTACTTCACCAGTATTTTATGGATTTGGTTTGGAATGAATCAACTATGTAAACCTCAGGAACAATTTTGCCCCCTTTTTTCCTTTTAAACTTCAGTGATGATAAGCAAGTGTGAGTGCTGGTTCACTTACCTTGTTAGTAATTGTGGCTTGATTGGAATAATTTTTATTTTGTCACCCATTATTCTGAGGTATCATGGCAGTCTGATTGATAGAGCGAAGAATGCACCAATCTTTTCGGGGTTGTGCTAACACATGGAGTACATTAACTAATACCCTTTTGGCTTCTCAACCTCTTTTTGGAGAAGAATGCTCAGACCGTTCAAGAAAGCCATTACTTAGTGGCACAAATCAATTATGAAATTTCTTTTCTGCTACACCTTGTCAACAACGTTGAATGCTTATTTATTTTTAGTGTGTGATTGTAGTGGTTTTGAAAGTCTTGCTTATGCCCATCCTCTTTCTTTGATTGAACATTCCATTTGCGTGTGGGTTGGCATGAACTTAATTTATGTGATCACGCAGAAGGATTGTGTTTTGCGGGTTACCTGCTCTGGCATATGGATTCCTGTTGCATTGATCTTATGATGGGATTATACATGTCTTTGGCAGTGTCATCTAGTGATATTCACTGTTCCCCCATTCTCTTTCCCCTCCCTCTCCCCTCCTCTCCCCTCCTCTCCCCCTTTAGCCGTGAGAATTATTTGTGTATTTATTTTAGTTATCAGTTATCTGTGGATACGTAGTTTTCTCCTTTGGTTTCCTCAAGTTAAAGGGTGGAGTGGAGTTGATCTTTTTAATTCCCCTGCTTTCTTATGAAATCTATTTCATATTTTTTCAAAGGTGAAGCAGTGTGATGGTGTACATTTTAGTGCACTAACTGCAGTGCAAGCAGTGTTGAGGGTTACTCCTCTCATTTGGGATCAGTTTTGAAATGTATTACGACTTCTCCTCAACACGTACCTCAGATAACACCCATCGTGAACCAAACTGTACTGTTCCGCTCTCAGAATATTTTGTGTTGTTGACTTAAGGTCACACTGTGCCTTCTGCTCCCAATGGGATGGATTGATAAACCATTTTGTAAAAATGTGACTTTTCAGGTGTAAGCATTTTCATTGTTATTGGATGTGCATTTTCATAACTCTTGAGGTATACACTGTGTGTTGAAAATACATGATTTTAAAATGAATCTTGCCATTGTCTATTTTTTTTCTTGTATGTCTTTTTGTTTTAATGGTGCTGAACCATGCCTGGACACAGCTCTATTTTTTCTACCCCGCTATGTGGCGTGTGTAACTGTCTCGCAGCTATGAAGGTCCAGAGCCATCCATTCAGATTATTTCTGGGGCCATCTTTGAGGCTTACTTCTGGAACACTCTTCACGTAGCTATTCTTTCCATGGACCCACAGTTCTCAGACTACATCACATCAAGGAGTACTTCAGGTTAATTTAGTCCTCTAGCTCTATTTATGTATGGGATTTATTTTCTCATGTAGTGGGTGTAGTACTATTGGTAAATTTATTGGTTTGTCCACTCGTGTTTGCCTAGCACGAGGCTATGCATACACAGCTGTTGGATGTCTAGTTCTCTGCACAATTAGTGCATCATTGTTGCTACATGTTTAAAATATCCAAAGTTTTTCTGTAAACTGTCGAGGATAACCACAAATAACCCCACTGGAGAGGTTTTTGAGGTTGTAATCTATTGTATACCAAATCATTTTCTTTTATATTGGCTCATAAGAGGTGATATTCTTGGCACAGTTGTGTTATTACTGTATGAATGTATGTGACTGAAAGCAACTAGACTCTGCCATTTTATTTACATGAGGGTGAAGTTTCTTGTGTGACTCGATTCTGGTAAAGGCTGACTTTACTGAGAATAGACAGCTCTACTCAAGGTTACTACATTGTTTGCTGAGTAGACTGCATGTAGGCTTAGATGCACTTACTTCCTTTGCCGTTTCTGTAACTGAAGAGGTAAATCTGTACTTGACATTTATGTACCTCTTATTCCCCATAGGGTCTTAACATTAGCTGATCCATAATTGCACATGCAGAAAGCAATGTGAAGTGTGTGTGAGGATTGCAAACTTCAAAATTTAGACGAGTTACATTGTTGTGATTGCCAGTGTTCTCCTGGAAGTATTTTTTGCCTGAGATCCTAAGCGTAAAGTGAATATGGTACAGAGTTCAACCATCTTTGTACTCTACTATTTTTTAATATTTTATGACACTTGTAGGAAGCCTTTGAACAATAAGGATGGAACATCAAAGATTGTTTAATAAAGAATGCTACATGTAGTTTGAGTCAATCTTCCTTCCCTAATATAAAAGTAAAACATCAACAAGAAAAGAAATAATTTTTAAAGGTACACAAAACTCAAATAAACTGGACAAACAAGTTATGGCAAAATGCTGCCATTCAATTTCGGTCACAAATAAAAAAATTAAGTCAAACACTACCAGATACAAGTGTTGGAAGACTTACATCAGGTAACTCAATGAAACTGATAGAGTCTGGACTAACAATTGCAAACATAACAGAAACTTTGTCGTCCAAAGCTGTAACTAGGGCTTTGATTTCTTGAGGTCCAGGAACTGGTTCCTTGAAACTAAAACAGAAAGTGAAAAATTACAATATGTACCTAAAGTACACCTCAAAAGAGACAACACAGTATATACTTACTCCATGATGCAAAGGTGGAAGTCAGGAAGAGGAGGATTGCCTTTCTTGAAAGGCTTGTTTGGTGAAAACAAATCAAACTGAGGTTTGAGGAGTTTGTTGCCTACAGTTGACATTAATGTCTCTGTATCTACTTCCTTGATGATCCGAATGGTTCTAAATACATTCTCTGGAACAGAAAGATATGTTCAACCAAATCAGGATGCTTATAACTTGGCAGGGTAAAGAGAGACACCAATTCACACTATGCACTTACCAAAATTTGTGCAATCACTAGGGGATAGAAGGGGTTTTACTTCTAGTGGTGAATTGCAACTTTCATCTGTGCTCTGAGTGCCTTCATGCAAGCTTGAATTTGAATTGTCATTTAGGCTAAAATCCTTCACATCCTCAGCCTCACTACTGTTGTCTTCATCACTAAAATATGACTCTGCCTTTACGCTAGAGCCATTATTGGGTTCAGAAGAAAAGGAGGTCTCATCAGACTTGATACTCAGAACCTCACAATTTTCCTCTTTCAAGTGCTTGTGAAGGTGAGAGTAATATCTGGATCTTCTCCTTGGGCCCTTATAAGGCTGCCTCCCTTTTCCCCTTCTCCAAGGAACGTGCTGTTGCATCCAACAGCGTGGCTGGTTCTGTCCTGCACCACCCACATGGTCACCGCTACGACCATGAGAAGTAGATTGAAATGGGACTATCTCATTATTTCTTGGTAGGGCTACTGATTCTGCCGAGGTACCTCTTTGATTGCTATTGGAGTAGTGGCTATAGTTACGCCCTCGGCTACGATGATTGTACCTAGGTCTGTACCCATAAGGTCTTGGCCTATAAGGTCGCTGCCAGTTACTTCCTCTAAAATTTTGTTGATGAAAGCGAGGTCCCTGACTAGGCCCCCAATTAGATTGAGAAGGAAACCAGGTGTTACTGGGCATCCACATCTGATCTCCCTGGAAAGGAGCCTGTGAGAGTCCAAGCATAGGCAGAACGAGTTGAGCTATGGCTTGCACAGCAGCAATAGGGTTCATCTGACCATTGGGCTGCCAAACCTGTTGCGGTTGGCAATCAGGGGAGTCAAAATCGTAAGTCGGCTGTGGCTGCTGTTCCATGTGTCTTATGTACTGCCGCCTGGGAGGAGCCCAGTCACCATACTGGCTAGTGTTTGATTCTCTATTTTCTTCATGTACCATGACTTCGTGCCGTTGAATAGAAGGTAGCCTGTGGATGGCCTCTTCCCTGTCTTCAAGTAACTTTTTCCTAGAGATAATGTATCGATTCCGTTGTGGCTGAACATTGGGGGGGAGTAAGTCAGAGCTGGGAGGCACCAATGAAATCTCGGTTAGTCTGTACATATTTGGAATGGTATCCAAAATATTTTTACGGTCACTTTCCCAATGTGCAGGGCTTTTCCCTTCACATTCAACAATTACTGAGTCACTGCTTTCAGAGCTGGAGTCATCAGATTCGTTACATTCACTACTGGTTGATGAATCATTTACATCTATGACTTCAATGCTATCATTGTCAGCTTTGCTATGAATGACAGATTCCACTGATGATTCATCAGAGAGATTCACTAGCTCTACATGTCTAGCCTCAGGAGAAGCATCCAATATTTCAATTTCTGAATCAGAAACATTACCAGATCTTGCTCTTTTGGTCAAAATTGGTTCACATTCCTCATTTGATGAAGCTGGACGTTTCAATGAACTTTTTTCTGAAGCAGTGTGCTGTTTCAGTGACAGAAGCTCTGAAGTTTTGACATCATTGTTGGCAACAAAGTTTTCATTTTTCTCTGTGGCACTGAAATCTGAATTCAGGGAGGATGTACTTGGTTCACCAAGAGATTCATTTCTTGAGGTTCCTTCTTGAATAGGGCTCACAACAGAGTTTTCTTCAGAGTCATGACAAGAATTGTCATCAAAAGCTTCATCAGCGACATTTCTATCAAAAATTTTCTGATTAGTATCTGTTTTGCCGTCTTGTTTTCCTGACATATGTGATAAAATAGTGGTTGCTGCACTGGATGCAACAGCAATCAACGCCTCCTTAGATACATCTGACTCAATATGATCCCCAAGGATTTTTATAATTTCTGATTGCAGAGTAACAGAGAGATCCTCAGCTTTTGATCCACAACCACTGTTATTTGTGTCTTTTCCAACCAAAACATTACCTAATGATAACAAACTTTCCGCAATACCATAAGCCTTAGTTTGTGCTCCCTCGACATGAGGAGAGCAGTTATCTTCACCAATGGTTGACAGTAAATTTGACTCTGAATTTTTTTGCAACTGACCAGTTTGATCAGTTTCAACATCACATATCTCCATACTATCATGACCATTTTCAGGTACAATCGATTTCTCATGACTGTCCACCTTTCCTTGACACAAACCAGAGCTTACTTCTGACAAAACATTTCTATCTTTACTGCTACTTGGACTTTTGATGGGTCCAGTTCCTGAATTTGATTGGCACACTTGCCCACCAACCGAATCACCTCTATTTACGTCTCCTACGACCTCAGTGCCAAAGTTTGGACACAATTCATTTGTTGTTTCTTCTTTATTGCTGTGAGCTATGCTTTTATTACCCAAGTTTTCACAGAACAACTGCTTACTGGTTATTTCATCTTTATTATTGTCTTCCAAGTCTTCAGAAAAGGCACTTTCTTGGCACAGCTGTTCGTCTCTTACTTCATCCCTTTTCTTTTCAGCAGCTTGTTCCTGAGATACTGTGTTTTCTTTCTTGAGCGGGTGAGAATTCTGCTCAGAGTGGTCAAGAGCGGAGTCCTCATAGGTTTCCACATCATATCCAATAGCTTCAATACTAGTAGGATCATCATTGTGGTACTTCCTATTTCCCCTAAACTCTTGTTTGATGCAATTCTCCACAGAATCCTGCTCTGTACCTTCTAAGCAAAGTGCTTCACTTTTAACCCCACCGGGATTCTTCAAATTGTTGGAATGTAACTGACTTTGGTTGACACAAGCCGGTGCTGCACGCCTTCGTTTCACTGGAACATGTTGGTCCAGACGTATCATGCGCTCATATTTGGTATGAAGCTTATGGTTTGAGAAGCGCAGGAGTCTATAACCTTGTCGCAAGAGGTGAGAATATGCTCTGTATTCAATCAATTTACAGCCTGAGTTAGGTCCCAAGAGAAGTGAATACCCTTGCTGAATGCTTACAGGAACTCCTCCAAAACTTAACTCTAAACTGTTCTAAAAATTGCAAGGATGAGGATAGAGGATGGAAAAAATAAAAAGTAAGAATTAACAAGGGATAAAATAACTGACAGCTGGTAAATGAGACAATACCAATGACACTTAAATGGACTTACAGTTTCTAACAAATACAAGGCTTCTTCTGGGTATAAGTAAAGAGCTCCGTCCTTCTCAAACCCAAGAGTTTGAAAGTGTTTACCCGTTCGCCTTGTCACTTCCGCAACCTTTTTGTTATCATTCCACACGGCAGTAGCTAGGAAACCCCTGAAAATTAAAACAAAGTTGTATAGCTTCAAAACATAGATTCCAAAATTAATATTAAAGCGCATGCAACCTATGCTTTACCATTTTTCAACTCTTTCCTCCTCTAAGAGTTCTTTGCGTTCATCCAAGGCACTCTGAATCTGTTTCTTTTCCATCCATGAGTTTGAGGGTGCAAAGTCCTTTGGTCCGTCTTTGGGCAAGCTTTTTCCAGCATTTATGTGAATTTGAAGGAGAGAATTTCCACTAAAATAAAAGAGTTCTACAATGAAGTCATTGGTCCAAGGCAGTGCACATAAATAAAGATAGATACCTTGGAAGCTTAAATTATGAAATGCACTCAGGTATATTATATGTAATTTAAAAGCAGTAAAACGATACAGACTGGAAATTACAGAAGAGAAGTTTAGATTTATTTATTTATCCATTGGTAGAGGCAGGTTATCTATTTGGAATACCGCAGAAATATAAACGTGTCAAAATAAGAAATGACATGCAACAAAATCAACCTACGATAGTATTTTTGCAGGGCCCGAGGGCATAGCTTCGCTTTTCTCTGCGTTTTCATTCATCGTTTGAGCACAAATGTGAAATATCTGCTCGAACCTGTGTCAGATATCATTTGGACAACAAAAACAAAACTGCCCCAATAACAACATCAAGAGTCGAGGTGTGCACATGTCACAACCCCTTACCTACATTCAGCTGCCCCCCTTGTATTTAATATTACTTTGGATATATTTCTCGTTATAAGAATGTGAGAATATTCTGGTTTGATAAATATTTGGTTATTTCGTAATATTATTGGAAGTAGTTTTGCTCACTGCAGTATCATCCCAAACTGCCTTCCCCCTCCCCTCCTAGAGCGAGCAGCAGACGATTGCCGATGAATCTAAACAACCATTTGCGACCAACCTCTTCTTGAACTTGATAGATGCGACAGTTACAACAGTCTATAGGAGGAAACAGTGGCGAGTAACTCGTGGTTAACCTTGATACAGCGGCGGAGCGCCTGTGAGAATTATTGTCGGTCTTTATAAAAATACATTGCAGGTACAGGTTTCGATGCATGCTTTTCTGGTTAGGCAGTGCAATTGTTCAACTCTGTTTATATCACTGCTTTCCTTTCCTCATTTTATTCAGGTGTCTACCGAAATGGCTTGGAACTTTGGTTCCATGTGTAATACCATTTTCTCAGGAATTCCAAAAAATCTTTTTGCTTCACATTCAGTGTGTAACTCTATCAGAAAGTCTGCGGCACCCAACTGGAGTGTTCAGAGACTGTTATCAACAGAGTCTTTTTCCAAGAACACTCCTAAAGCTTATCCTCCGTCCATTGGTCCCAAGGATGGTTATACTCTTATATATAAGTATGTTGTTTTTTCTCATTGTTTACTGCCTGTGAATTTCCCGTTCTTTTCTTCAAATCAATTCTTCCCTGCAGATTCCCTTACATGGGACCAGTGATTGGCATTCACAGGGCAAAGCGTTTGTGTCTTAAACTTTTACCAATAGCTGCTCCCGCATCTATCGCTTCGTGTCTTGGTGGAATCACTTCCACAGGTTCGAGTTTTATCTTCTGTTCAGTGGGTAGGTATTCCATATGATTTCATCCTTCAATTCCACATTAGTCCTGTCCCTATTTCACTACTAAATTTTTCAGGTATTGTACTTGCTGCTGAGCTGTACCTGTTAAGTATCCTCACAACAAACCACGTAGGTTTTATATATGCGAGCCCGGACATGTCGGAGGTGCAAATTGCATACGTTGACAGTCAGGGTAAACGGAGAGATGACATTGTTCCAAAATCTGACATTGTACCTTTACCTGAACTACACTCTAACAGCTTATCCAAATTCTTCTATAAAGAACTTCAAAGATACTCTACTCCATCTCCAAAGTGCCAATACAAATTAAACCTGTCTCATGGTCATATTACAGATATTGATCGATTTACAAATATATTTGGAAAGGTGGATTTATAAAATGTGATAGGAAATAAATTGATAAAGATTTTAGTATTGATATTTAATTTTCTCCATACCCATAAATTACATTAATTCAAAAAAAAGAAAAGAGACAACACATTTCTGTGACAAAGTGATAGTTACTTTGTCCATCTATAATGAGCATAAGCCTTGTTTGCTTCACACAATTTATGGAGCTCCACTTTCTTCTTTATCGTCTTACCCTGTCAACAAAAATATTACATTGATCACTTTGCTAGTGTAAAATAAACAACAATAGCTCCAAAGCTTACTAAGTTATCACAGGCATCCAGAAGTTCCTTAGCCAGTCTGTCAGAGAAGTACTCTCCAGTGTGGCTTCTGCGTGGTTCATGCTCACGAGATGAGTCTACCAACCACCGGAAAGCTAGAAATTGTGCCTTGTGATCAGGCACAGCAACAGGAACCTATGAACCAACAATTTTGAGATAGATCGTGATAGAGCCTTGTGATTCATCTAATTGATAAAATTCCAAATCAAAACTTTACCTTATATACAACACCACCCTTTTTAACTGGGGTGACATCTAAAACGGGTTTACAGTTCTCGACAGCTTTGTGGAAAATCTCAAGAGGGTTAGTTAGAATAACTTCTTGCTTCTTTACATCTTTTTCAAGATGGAATTTTCTTATCTGAATTCTCTTTACTTTTTCAAAAGCCTGTAGTAAGATTTTGCACAAATATAGAAACAAAAATACAGTGGTTAGATAAAATTATCTTAAACTTACCTCTTCGATTATTTGTCTTGCCATTGCCTTGTTTCCACCTTTCATTACATGATTTACAAATTTCCTATAACGGGAAAAATTGTGTCTATTTATTGCAGGGCAAGAATTGGACTGCAGCTAAGAAACAAAATAAATGGAGCCTCACCTCAAAATCGGGTCAAAGAACACGGAGGCATTCTGGTTTTGTAGGGGTGGTTTAATATTTTTGTGTAATAGCTCCTTCCTTTCATCGGAACTCAATTTCTTCAATTGGTCTGGATGATAAATAGGTTCAACATAATTGGGAGGGTACACGCTGTAATTTTTTATTTGAAGTACTCGCAAACTAGAAATAAGAAATACGAAAATCAGAGGTAACATTTGAATGATACCAGTAAACAAATGTAGAAAACACCACGACATGGGTAGGTTATGACATATTATCCTCATCCATTAAAATGACAATTACCTGTTGTAAATGGCATGTTTGTGTGGCAAATTGAGCTGTAAAGCTCTCCGAAGGATTATAAAGGACATTTGAATTCCGAAGTGATTGAGGACACACGCCGTCGAACGCCTCCTGATCAGGTATTCTGCTGTAAATCAGAAGCAGAACAGAGAGAGGTGTATATAGTGGTTTTCTACTGCCAATACTGTGCCGATGTTTCTTCGCAGGCAGTGAGGTTACAAACCTTAGAGCAAACGATCAAAGCAGATCTAAGTTTAGAACTTGGAAGAGTAAAGTTCAGAACCTGTATGCGTGATATGTCTGTGTTCTGAAGGCTTTTCAGAGATAAAAATGTAGAGAAACTGCCCCCGACAAATCAATCCAACTAAGTGCCGCCGCGTTGCGGCGGAGGCTGGCGGCCTGGCGGTGGCGGTGGACAGGTGGGGTGTAAACCCGGATGACGCATAGGACGCATGATATGAATATTAGGGATTGAATTCGTTGGGGTTCGGCGACAGTTCAAGCTCGGTGTTTGTGTTGACACCTCGACGCGGTGGCCATTTTTCGAAGAGGGTAAAGACTCCGCCCCGCTCGGTGTACTCCTAGAGCAGTATGGCAGATCCCCGCATCAAGACCATCAAAATTAAAACGGGAGTCGTTCGACGCATCGCAAAGGAGAAGGTGATGTACGAGAAGGAGGCAGAGCAGCAAAGGGGACGGATTCAAAAGTTCAAGGAAGAGGGTGAGTTTGTGAAATTCTTGTTGTGTTGGTACATTTTGTGTTGCCGCTTTTAGTTTAATATGTCGACGAGCGTGCAGCAGCAGGTTGAACGAAGTATTGCTCGCGCACTGTCACATGTGGCCGCACCAAAACTGGCCTTCGGTTAAGTCCGGTATCACTATTTTCTGTTAGTTCGACTGCTGTCAGCGTGTCCCCTGATTATACCGATCCGTTTGGTGTTTCTCCTCCTCCTGTCGTGATTTCGATATGGGTGCGGCTGTTGTTCGCGTTCCTAACCTAGGTGCAGCTTGTTGAGCTAGCAGAAGGTTCTAACTTTTTCATGTCTTTTTCTTTTCAGGCAAAGATGAACACGACATCAGGAAGCAGGAAGAGGTACTTTTGGAATCGTTGATGATGGTTCCTGATTGTCAGCGTCGTCTTCATAAAGCTTTTCAAGACCTGAAGGGTATTCTGGACACTGAATCAGAGTTGAAGGATTTGGAAGAGTATAAAGCGGCTGAGAAAGTCCTAGAGGAAGCAACTCCCCAGCTTCCAGAATCATCTCTTGCTCAGTGTTCCTAAAGGAGAGATGCTTTCATCATTTCCAGATGCTTTATTTTTATTCCACTAACTTCTGGTATTAATTTTATAGTTTTGTATTAATTTAACTTATATTGGCAATGTACCTTGAAATTTCGGTTGCACTGTTCGCCTTGTTTCTTATATTCCTGATCATTGTTATTTTAAGATGTCGTAACGAAGCCCCTGTGTCTGTGATGAGATATCGTTCAGGTCAACCAGCTCCAAATCATGGTGTTGCTACTCACATCAACATCAAGATAAATCCCTTCTATGCTCCAGCAAGAATGCAAGTGTAGTGCACCGTCTATGCTTAATTTCCATATCTTTTGTAGTGCTTCTTCAGCAGTGAATCAAAAATTACATTTTAAGTGACTTCTGAAATGGATTGCAACAATCCACCACCACCAGGGGATGGAACACCAGGAGAGCTGAATGAAACTGGACATTTATTTCCTGGAGGACCTTCCTATCCTGGTTCATATGATGGCATGATGCCACCTCGCTTTTGGGGGCCACCGCCACCATCGTATCTTGGTATTGGCCCCAGCCCCTTCTCTTTTCCGCCTCCTTTTCAATGTGGCCCTCCCATATTTACGGTTCCCCCACCTACTCATCTCAGCCATACTACTTCATCAGACAAGATTTGGCTTGACAACTGGCTTCAGTCAAGATCCCAGCAACAAGATCGCAAGGCTGTTCAAGGTGTCTCTCTTGTTGAAGGAAAGGAAAGCCTAAGAAAGTGGATGCAGTGCTTGGAGAAACTCGAGCAAAACCATAGTAATCTTCAAAATGAAGTTGAAACCCTCTCTGATTCAGAATGGAATGCTATGTGGGTCAACATTGAGCAAACCAAAAGTGATGCATCTGAAATGAGCAGCTATTTCTGTGGAGAATTAATAACAGATTTGAAGAAAAAAATTTGTAAGCGTGCGATGAAACGTTTAAGATTGAAGAGGCAGAAAGCTGCGCGGAAGAAGGATGCATATTTGGCACAACTACGGCGTCAAAGTCTTCACCGAAAAGCAGATGCGTGGCTAGCCGACATGCAGCTGGCTGTAGACAGAGCTCGTAATGTGAGTATTTTAACATGCTGTGGTGCCATCCTACAGCCACTCTTTTTGCTCAAAACTAAAATAGCTTCCCTTAGTTCCCTTCACTGTGTGTTGACTGCAAACACCCTCAGGGGGCTAAGGAGCTTAGCCTTCCAAGCCGGTCCTTCTCTAACTGGATTACCTGAGACTCACGAGGTGGAGCATACATCTGTTGAAAGGCTTCTCTTCCAGTCCCCTATGCATGGATCCCTCGAAAATATTTTGTGGGGCCAGTAGAATGCCCAATTTTGTTGCATACCTTATGTTTATTTGCCTTTAAATCCAAGTCAGTCATTGGTTTGAAGCTAAGCCTGCCTGCCTTTTGTTTCAGGATGAAGAGCTTAAGAAAGAAGCTGATTGTGTTCTAGCAAATGTTACACGTCGTCAGACTGAGGGTCGCCGTCAAATAGCATTGCTAGAAGCACTTCAAAAACTACATCAAGCTCGTATCCAAACAATAGAATCACGAGGCTCAAGACTCTCTTCTGAGGACCGAGAGAATGCTGCCCATTCAACCTTGGCATTTGGTATGGTTTGTCTCCTTTGCTCTGAATTCATTTTTGGTTTGATATTAATTAACTATTTTTACATGAACTTGTATATTTCAGATCGATTGCTCAATCTATGGTCACGTAAAATGGAGGAGTATAATAAGGAGGAGACCGATTTGAGAGTAATGCTTAAGGAGTCAGCTGCCAAGCAGAGTGATCTTGAAATTGAAAATGTGTGTCACATTCTTGAAGAATGGGAGACTTTCCTATTTGGATCTGAAATTTCATCGAGGGAATTTTATGATACGGACACTCTTATTTCAATTCGGTGAGCATATAATGTAGATGGAGATTCCTTTTTGTTCCAATTGGTACTAATACACATGACTCTGTATCTTTGCTCACAGTTATGCATGGGACCAGTATTTAGTGCCGGATGGGGCAGCCTCAGCAGTGGCATCTGCCATACCTGTTGGCTGGGTACTTCCAACAACACCCAGTTCCACTGAATGGCAGCAACTATTATCCAAATGAAGATGGTCAAGGCACTCTGTTGCCAGCAGTCGTCGTTCTCTCCTAACCAGAGTGTTTCAAATTAGATGTGTGCAGTATGTTGAAAAGGTCCGCATCTGGCAATTTACATCAGTATTGAGTATGACTGTAGAATAAAAAAGTGAAACTACAATAATTATATGTAAAGCTATGTTTACTTTTCAATATGAATAATTGTCTATTTATATGCCATAACTGTTACCAATAACATAGAGTAGTAAGTGTGGCTGATGGCTGAACAAATTAATCATCACTGTACTGAACTGTTTGCTGTTACGCTTCCATCCTGTCCGACAGTTTCTCAGCTGGTAGGCCAGTTTCGATGACCACTTCATTTTCAACAGAATCTTTGTATATTTGTACGGAAAAAATATGGACACAATTGTTAATAAATACGAAACATTTAATTCATGCCATGACAACTTTTTCTTGAACAGTGGGGTTGTGCCGAAAAGCGTGCACTCATTGTTCCTGGTGGGGCAGAATTTGCAGTTGCTTCAAATTTTGCCCTTTGATTAACTATTTAACAATATGAATCCACGCCAACATCAGAAAAAAAAAATGCCACACTGAAACCGGGGGACGGTGTCTTGAAACTATGTTCAAATGTGTGGCGAGGTAGAAGGTAGCCAAGGGATGCAGAAGTTTCACTCATGTTAATTATTACATTAATAACTTCACAATGTCCATTGATTGGTACCAGCAGTCCATGTCAAAGCAAGCTCAATTCTTACAGTAATGTGATGTTGAACTGTAGTAATATTTATTAAATTGGAAGATCTCAGTAGTGGTTATTTCCTGTTCTCAAACACCTCAATTTGGGTGATCAATTAAGATTGCACAAACTTAATAGAAGGAGAATTGTCCAACCTGTGCAATGAATGGTACTTCACCGATTTAGCATAGTATCACTCTCAACCTTTAAGAAAGGCAAAAAAATCTTGAACATCAGTCACACATAAACCTAATGCTGGCCGGTCCATAAAAACAATAATTTTAAATTAAACTTTGTGCCTTTGTAGACTTGATTAAAAATTGCATGAGCATTAGATTATTATTTATTTATAAACCATGCATGATAAAAAACGGGAAAAACTCTGCATCTGAGGACAGAAATTGTTTCCTCTGAAGGCCCAGGGGCTCAATTCAGTTCTATCACATTCGATTGAATCACTTTCACATGACAACATTCAATAAAGCACTCTTCATACACTTTAAATTGCACTAAAATATCAAGAATTCTATTGCAACTGAAAGTATTAAAACTAAAAACAAAAATAACAAGAATCGAAAATTATATATTACTGAAAATAACACACCAAGGAATAACACTTTATATCTTCAAGGACTGTCTTTTCAACAACAGGTCAGCACCTGTTGCTTTTGAACAGGAAAACAATAGAACTGAGTGTGGATTTAGACTGAAGCTGTGAAGGCGAACGCTTCCTAGATTCTTTTGAATTTGTCAACAAAATTGAATCAGAATCGCAAAAATCTAGAAAGCATTGGCCTTCAGGGCTTCACAGTCTAAATCAACACTGATAGGAGATTGACAAAGCAAGTTCAAAGTCATAGGGCAATGAACACTGAAAAATTAAAAAGAAATAGATTCCTCAGACCGGAATGTTCATTACCAGTATCAAAAGTAAATTGTTAGGCAAAGCCTCTCAAAATAGATACAGACATAACAAATGACAAATACTGAAGTAGTTCTATTAAAGTACATAGTGCTGACGAAGCTAAAAAGGAGGGTCCACGTAAGGACCTAGTCCTTTGGCACTAGGCACAAGATGTGTTGCAACTATGATGACTTCGCAAATTTCACACATGGTGCAACAGTGCCTTTCGGTCCACTATTCCATGGCATACAGGTAATGTAAGAAAACAGATTTTCAATATGAATAAAGATAATACTGAGATATGGGAATATGTTTCGTAACCCATTCGTAAAAGCTACAATAAAGAAAAAGGTTTCATTAAACCTCACCGAATTTATCATTACTTTTTCAAATCTGGCAAGAGAAATCAAAACACACAAAGATCACGGTCATGAACACACATATGCAATAAAGTTCCTAATACAAATTGTTCCTATTAAACTACAGAAACCCTTGTCCACCAAATTCATAATTATATGAAAGGACAAACCCCTGGCATCAGTCGAACAAAATTAATCACAGATTAGCTAAAGAAGACGAAACAATCATTGCCAGAGACCAGCATAGTTACCATGCAAATTAGCTGGCAAAGGACCACCAGCAGAAAACAAACGAATGCCAGATGCATCATAACAATGTGTGTAGATGGCTGGAGTGTACTTCACCTGTTGAAACCCATCCATATACTCTTCGTTGGGAAACTGAAAACAAAAAAAAAATTTCAGCATTAAAAGATTCTGACTGGGGTGATATTTGATTGTTTTCTGGTAATGCACATTTATCACTAGTGTCCCAAAAAAAAACAAAAAGTGTGAAAAGTCATGGGGCGGGATTGAATCCAGATGCTACGACCAATTCTAAGGTATGACACCTTCCAGTGGTCCTACAAAGTCGGGAAAAATTTCCCATACCTTAGAATTGGTTGTAGCATCCGGATTCGATCTTGCCCCATGACTTTTCACACTTTTTGTTTCTTTGGGACACTCTGATTTACCACATATCCACGAGATGCCTTCAGAACAACTGTTCTACTGGAATTTATGCTAGATTCAAGATATTTTCCCGCTCGAAGATCGTAAAACATTAACATTCCAACGCCGGTGCCAATAGTAAGAATATTGCTCTGAAAGCTTGCTGACCGTATACCTAGAACAGGAAACAAATTTTTAAAGCTACTTAGATATGCACACTAATTGGCAGTTCTTTTAGGTCAACAAACAGTGCTTACCACAACCAGTATAGCGAGAATTAATTTTTTTCACCGATTGCAAAGTTCTTTGATCAAGCAACAGAGTATATGAGCGGCACCCAATGGCATACAACCCCGTCTCGGACACTGCCATGCACACATTTTCTTGGCACGAGGGTAATTTCCTTGACAATTTCTGCAAAAGAGGAAAGGTTTACATATGTAGTGTGTATCGAGTGAACCACAAACCCACCAAATCGACAATTACTTGAAAAGAGCCTAGAAATGGAATTTAAATAATTCAACTACCTGTTTGAACTGATCTGCTTTCCAAATGTGAATGTAACCATTAAGTGATAGGGCAGCCAACTCGCCCTGATTTTTGTTGAACGCAAGGGCTCGAACCTTCTGCGCTCCTTTGCATTCCTTGACTTCAAGAGGAGGTATGTGCCTGTAAAACAAATATTCAATTATGAAAATTCAACTAAAAATTACTAGATTGAAAATTAAATCATTGAAAATGGCAAACTGACGCATAGGTAGGTACATCTTGTGATCCCATCAACTCATCTTCTTGTATTCTCCAAAGAGCCATTTTAGTGTCTCGGGACCCAGACACAAGAAACTGATCATCGAGCCAGCACATGTCAAACACCCAGTCTGTATGAGCATTCTGGAAGTTAGCCAATGCTATTAGTCTTCTAAACAAGGGGAAACTTCAAAAGAAAAGTGATTAAATAACCTTGCAGTACCTGACCAACGCAAACAGGATCCAAGGTGGGAAGCCTGTAAACTGCAATTTCATTTGGGTTGCGGGCACCAGTGGCCAATAATGTTCGAGAGGGATTAATTTGCACAGAATGAATGCCAGTTTGCTGATCTGATGGCTGACCAGCTATAGTTTGTCGGGAAGACGAACCTCGCAGTGACGGTATGTGATCCAATTGATGCTTAACTACATCATAGACCATTAACTGAAACAAGAATGCACCTGTCAGCCACACTGCTATATCACTCAACAAATATGGTACCAAAAAGGCAATTATTTACCTTGTTGCATTTGGTGCCAAACACAACTTGCCTATCGCTCAACCACTGGGAACAGAAGACTTTGTTTATACCTCCCAAATGACGAACAGGTTGTTCCTTAAACTTTTCTTGCGTTAAAATATGTCGTTGTCCATAATAGCTTTTAACTGTCCTAATTTCTTTCATTCCCGTTTCTCGACTGTGCAAGTAGTCCACAAAGTTATTGGAGGTCCGCAGAAAGATCTTCTCATTGGGATCATTCTCAAAATCATCGTCTGAACTGTCATAGCTCACAAAATCTTCGGGTTTCTGGTCCGTTTTTCGAGACCTCTCTAGGCGCTCCTTCCTTAGACGTTCGTTCCTCTCCACAAGGCGAGACCTGTGGGCGCAGGGTGGAGCCTTCCCGTATACTGGCATACGGGTCGTCTGGGCCATCTTGTAGAACAGTGGCTGCACCACGAACACGCCGCGAGGCCTGGTCCCGAGAACAAACAGAGGCTGTGGGAGCTGAGGTCGAGCCCGGACCTCCTTCACAAAGTCCTCTCCCCGACGGAGGTTAACGTTCTTGCTCTCTCGAAATGCATATTAACACCGACCAACACCCCACAGCCGCCGAACACACACTCGCATGATGTGAATGCCGTCCCTCGTACCGCTCTCTCGCCGTCCTGGCACCGGAGACGAACACCAACTGTGTTCTCGGACCGCTCGGAGCAGTGAATGATATCTCCTCGATTCGCTGCCCGCAGCAAGAGAGAAGCAGGGAAGCAAGGTGTATATACACCTTACAGGGAAGCTAAATAAATGAAGTGAGACAGACAGACCTGTCTACTGCTTCGCCTTTGTCAGCTGCGCTGTTGCCAGATCGGAGCAGCGCGGCTCCCCGTTGCATGGTGATGGATACTATTGCCTCTCTTCCGATAAAGCAAAGGACTTGTCCGTGGAATGCGACAGAGAACGTCACCGCGGACGTCCTGCCGTGAGGTGCGAGCACGACTGGCTAGTCACAGACGCCACACCTCGCTAGAAGAGGTCATCATCGGGGAAAACACTACACAAATTACGCGCTTTCCGCTTCTGTTGTCGTCGGCTCCCGCGCGCCACCTAACGGCGAGAGGGGGGACCAGAGAGGGGATCCCGGGCCGGGAGGGCGGTCCGTTTGAAAGCAGGGGGCGTCGGTGTCGGCGCCTTGGCAGACACGACGCGGTGTGGCGTGTCACTGACATGTCACTGACATGTCACGACTTTGCGCCTCGTCCGAGTGCCGGATCGGCCTCCTCGATCTGATGGCCTCAGTGTTCGCCGACGGAATTCGCAGTCAGCGACGAGAAATGGACATTCGTTGTCGGGGCGAAAAGGGAGGAGGAGGGAGGGACGGGGGGTAGTATCGAGGAGCGGAAGGCCCCCCCTCCCCCCGTGGTCCTCGGCGGGGAAGTCTAGTGGCTGCGAGGTCCGCCGCTATCATGGCCCTCGGCCGCTCCCACCATCTCGACAGACCCCCCGCAGACCGTGAGTGGCCGCAGAGGCGGGGGCGGCAGGGGGGCTGGGATTGCCTCCCCCTCCCCTCGTAGGGCCTCGTAGGGCTATAGGTCGTGTGGTGGGGGTGGCGGGCGGGGTCGTATTGATCTCCCGCACGCAGGGCACGCACGCAGGGCACGCACGCAGGGCACGCACGCAGCGCTACCATGGCACTACCCCACGAGCAGCTCCACACCGGAGCCTTGCACCTCGTCACCATGGCACCTCGTCAAGCCTGCACGCTGTCGCGTGGATAACAGGCTCCACACTCCAGTCCCGCGTCCCATCTCTGCCGAGAGAGAGAGAGAGAGAGAGAGGGGGGAGACTGCGCCCCCGGGCCCTGGCAGCCCGCCCCTCCCCGCCTATGGCGAGGCCGCTAGGGGTGGGGGCGGTCCTGGGGGCGGGGGCGGTGGCCAGAGGCGGCCCTGCTCGCCACTCCCCTCGGCGGAGGCCCCAGTCTGCCTCAGTCGACCTTCGGCATGGGGCCTCTGGCCAAGTGCCCCTCGCGGCGCTCCGGACTCACGGCCACCATGGCGCCCTTGCAGCCCCAGCCACTCCACGAGCCCCCGCAGCCCCCGCAGCTCCGCAGGCTCGCAACGTGAGTACGAGTGCCGCGGCGCGCGGCGCCGTCGGCGACCTGGTGGCGCCGACGGCTATGTAGGGGCGCTGTACGCACGCCCCCCGCTCGGCCCCTTGTTGCGCGCGCTTTCCCCTCGACTCCCACGGCTGCCCTCCTGGCTTCCCAAAGACTGTCGCCCCTCAGGGGGCCCGCGGGGCCCGTGGCCGGCGGAGGCGACTCCACGCGGGGGTTCCCGTCCGCGCCGATCGGTTCGTGTCGCCTCCGTGCGATGCTCCCGACGGGTGATTCTGGCGTCGTCGGCCGCCCCGCCCCGCCGCGCCCCGCCCCGCCCCGCCCCCGACGTCCGGGCCCTTGTAGGAGGTCCGTCGGGGTCCTGCGGGGCGCGGACGCCCGGGGCGCCGCCAACGCCTTGCACGTGCATTGGGCGCCCAGGTTAGGGCCGCACCTCCGGCTGGGACTACGCCGTCGGACGCGCGCGGAGTGGCGAGAGGTCGAAAGGGGGTGGCTCGGTGCAACCACCGCCCGGCAGAGGGCGCGCCGGGGAGGACGGCGCGGGGGACCGCCTAATCATTCCGTTTGATGTTCGCGTTTTTTTTTTTCAAAAAAAGAGTACGTCAGGTGAAAGCGGTGGTCGGTCGTGATTAGCGGTGAAAGAGAGTGAGTGTGGCGTGTGTGTGTGTGTGTGTGTGTGTGTGTGTGTGTGTGTGTGTGTCTGTGTGTGAGAGTGCGGCCGGACAGGGTATGGGATGTCAAGAACGGGGGGGCTATGGTCTAAGTACGCGGCATGTGCCGCCCCCGCCGCCCCGTGGTCTGGCCCCCTCCCCGCCCACCAGCCCCCGCCTCGCCCACAAAGGTCAGGCGCGCTGAGGCTGCTTACGCGTGTCCGCGCGGTGCTGGCGGTGCTGGCGGTGCTGGCGGTGCTGGCCAGACACGCCCCCGCGGAGTCATAAGGGCGGATCCGGCGCCCCCCGCTGAGGGCCTGGCCAGGCCTGGCCTGGGTGTGGGCGGGTCGTGAAGGGTGACTGGAGCCCCCCCCCCCCCCTCAATGACCCCCCGCCTGATGCTGCGAGACGAGCCATGACGCGGGCGAGGACCGGCGCGCCCGTGCAAAAGGGCGCAGTATACATATATACACTTATCGTATATAAGGGCGCGGGGAGGTCGGCCCCGGGGGGCCGCGGGGGCCGCGGGGGTCCCGAAGGGGGTCGATAGAGGGGGAGTGGCTGCGGGGGAGTGACGCGCTGGCCGCAGCACCAGCAGCACTACCGCCACATGACGACATCGGACGTTCGCCATCGGCAGCCCCGCGGGCCCCGTGACGCAACACGCGCCCTCGCTGACGATCACAACCCCCCCCCCCCCCCCCCCCCCCCCCCCCCCGCCGACACACAACACGACACCCGCGCGGCTGCGGCTGCCCGGAACAGCGGCGTACGGCTCATGAGGACACGACACCACAACCGCCGTGACGACGAGATTAGCCGAAGTGCTTTTCTTAGCTTCCACCAGATCGGTTCCTGGTAGGGTGACTCTCACACACACACACAGCCGCGAGCCTGACGTCATAGTGCCGGTCGATTCGTCACATCAAAATTACTGCAGCCCTCCCCTCCTAGTCCTCCACCAGCCACCGTTGTACACGCTATCTGTCTCTCTCCCACCCACTCAACGTCCCATCAGGTGTGACAAGGACAGGGCTATGCTTTGGCGTTACGTAACGTGTGGACGGCCGCGTCATACAGCAGCCGGCGGCACGGCGCTCGGACGCCGACGGTGTTTTCGTTCACGGCTGGCCGCCTCCGCCGTAAACACGCGACGTGCATCGCACATCGCTTTCGGCGTCGCATTCGCGTTTTATTTTTATTTTTTTATATTTATTGTGTCCTCGTGACGAGATGGAGCGCCCGCCGCGGTCGCGGTAGGCCGTCCCGCCGGACACGCGAGCGCAGCGGCTGCCTACCTTGCGGGCTCCCCGGGCCGCGCCACGCCGGGGCCGGCCGGGCCCTCTGAACCTAAGGCCCTGCAGCCCCCTGCTGCTAACCCAGCACTCTCCACCCCAGCCGCATGCAGGCTGGTAACAGGACCCCTACGCCGCCGCCCCCCGGTTTTGGCGCGAACGGGCAACGGGCCGGGCCGTCCGCGCACTATCGAAAGCGCGGGAGAAACGAAATAAAGAAAACGGAAAACAAACGAGAAACAGGCAGCGGCGCGGGGCAGCCAGGCCGCGAGCCGCGGGCGTGTGTGTGGCCGCCGCGGTGCGGGCGGATGGGGAAGGGGAGAGGAGGCGAGGAAGGGGGAGGGGCTGACGTGTCGCGGGGCCCGAGTAGTGACAGCTAGGCACCGCGACGGGGGCGACGCCACGCCGCCGCCGCCATTTTCAGACAAACGAGAAATTACCTCGCCGCGTCGACCTGGAAACAGAAAAAAATGTGACACAGTCGTCGGGCACGCAACGGTAAAACGGTATCCGCGTCCGGTGTCGCTGCTGCCGCCTGAAAGGTAACGTGGCCACAGATAGCGGGGAGCGGCTCGGCGGCGAGGGGCTGGAGCTGGGCTGAGCTGGGCCCTGGGCCGTCCGCAGCGGGGCGAGCTCGGACCTCTCTGTCGCACACCCCGCGAGTGCGACAGAAACGGAGGGAGGACAGAGTTCGGACTCGGCCGGCAGGGTGTGCAGTCGGAGAGCCCCCTCCTCCTCCTCCTCCTCCTCCTCCTCCTCCTCCTCCTCCCCCCTCTCTCTATCTCTCTCTCCCCCTCTCTCTGCCCCTTCACCTTGCCCTAGTTGGCCCGCACGAGTATCCGTTTCATATCTGCAGCCCTTACTCCTTACTCGCGACGCGAGAGAGGAAACTTTTTCCGTAATTAAAACTCCTAGTCGTGGAGCGGCGCGGGGCGCGGACGTCGGGCGGGCGGCAGATGGGCGGGCAGTGTTACGTCGTACAGTCCCTCCTCCCCTCCTTCTTCTTAGCTGATAGAAATGGATGGACTTGCGAGAGACTTTTGGACACTTTGAATAGAAAAGAGCGAGTGTGCGAAAAAGGCAGAGTGTGTGTGTGGGAGAGAGAGAGAGAGAGAGAGAGAGAGAGAGAGAGAGAGAGAGAGAGAGAGAGAGAGAGAGAGAGAGAGAGAGAGTTTCCGCCGTGCCGGCCGTGCCAGGCCAGCTGTATGGCAGTTATCGCCACACATGTCCCCCCCCCCCCCCCCCCCCCCCCCCAGAGTCGGTTAGTTCATAACTCCGCGGCTGCAGCTGCAGCGCCGCTCGGCCGTTCCCCAATAATCTGGCACTCTGTCGATGCTAAAGGATATCGTGCGAGATGCGGCGCCGTCCACGACAATAACGTGTTTCTTGATGTGCTGTGTGAGCCGCCGCTGCCGCCGCTGCCGCCGCTGCTGACCCACGCAGTCTGATCCGTGCTCCGCTCTCAGAGCGTGTGCGCTGGCCGGCCATGCACTAGGGCGGTGCGGTGCGGTTACTGTGCGAACGTGAAGGGAAAGCAGGAGGGGAAAGAGTAAAAGAGAGGAGAAAGGCGAAAAGAGCGAAAGGGGAGGGAGGGAAGAGCGTAACTTTTGCTGCATCTCCTCAGCTTTCGCCGCCTTGCCTCTCTTGTGTCTCGGCCACTGGTCTCGGCCCCGGGCGGAGCGGGGCGGAGCGCCACAAGTTGCCCCGCGTGCCCCGCCCCGCCCCGCCCCGCCCCGCCCCTAGGCAGTGCGGCCCACTGTCAATGTGGTTACGGCCTCTCCAGCGCGGCTCGGTGGGGCGGGGCGTGGCGAGGGGGCGACGCCCCTTATGAAAAACGAATCCCATCAAAGATACATGCTGCATGCGGCGCGAGGACCTTCCAGCGAGAGAGCGGGGTGGCTTGGTTGTGCACGCGGGGGGGTTAGGGGTTGGGGGAGGGGGCGTAAATGGGAAGTGAAAATTGTATCGACTCGATTGTCGCCGCCCTCCCGTCCTGCTCCCATCTCGTCCTCGGCCGCCCGCTCCGCCCCGCTCCGCCCCGCTCCGCCCCGCTCCGCCCCGCTCCGCCCCGCTCCGCCTCACCCGTTTCCTCCCAGCAGCAGCCTTCACGATTTAGGTCAGACCCCACCACCCCGTCCCGCGCCACCCCCACCCCCCACCCCCCAACCCCACCCCGAGCCGAGCCACCCCTGGCCGCGCTAGACTGGTGGACGCCGAGGCAGCCGAGGCGAGGCCGCCCCGTTAGGGCCGGGCCGGGCCGCCGCACAGCGCCACGAGCGCAGAGGCTGGCCCGGCGGTGGCAGCATGCGGTTCGGATCGATGTCGCGAGGCTAGAGTGTCCGCCCGCCCGGAGCGGGGTGCGCGGGGAGCTCCAGCAGCATCGCGGGCTGGACGGGGCGATAGAGTTGCCACTCGCTACACTATCGCGCCCGATATTTAAAAAAAAAGGGCCTTATGAGCTTCTCGCCCGGAACTGAAAAAAAATACTCCGGACTGTTGTAATGCTGTATTTTCATTTCCAAAAATTCACAGAGAAAAAAAATTCAAGGAAAAAAATTAAAGTCATGAAAAACTTGACGAATTTAAATTAGACACTGCTTGCCTCCTGATGGACACGGACTCCTCACTTGACGCGCTTTTCTCCTTTGCAGGTGTGCGTAAGGGCCCGTGAATCGGCCCATGGACATCCAGAAGAAATGGATCTGCCCGCGCCTCATAGACTACCTGCTGCTCGTTGGGGCGCGCCCCACGGGCCCCCCTGGGGGACCCCCCGGGGCGGCCGGCCCCCACGGGGCTCCGCACAGACCCAGCCAGTCGGGCAACGGGCCCTCCATCCAGGTCAGTGGTCCGGCCAGGAGCCTGCCTCCCCCTGCTGTTCTGAGAGCTGACCAATGTACTGAAAAATTAGAGAAATAGTTTATTTTTTTTGTGGGCCGCTTGTGCATTCCTTTGAGCGCCGTGAGGAAATGTCCAACACGGCGACCAATCTCCGCAGGGAAAATGATGTCCGGCGGCGACAGCTGCCGATGTGCCCCCCTTCACTCTCACTTGACGCTCACTGTTCCTGGACCAACTTCCTCAAGCTCCGGCTTTATCCGATGCTCATCCGGCTTACCGTCGGCTTACCGTCGGCTTACCGTCGGCTTACCGTCGGCTTACCGTCGGCTTACCGTCGGCTTACCGTCGGCTTACCGTCGGCTTACCGTCGGCTTACCGTCGGCTTACCGTCGGCTTGCAGACCCCGGAGCTGCTGCGGCGCTACCCCCCGGAGGACCACAAGGACTTCCCTCTGCCCAACGAGGTTGTCTACTTCTGCCAGCCGGAGGGATGCGTGTCCGTGGGGCCGCGCCGCACCAGCCGCCGCGAGTCCACGTCCTTCACCTTCACCCTCACCGAGAAGGACTCGGGTGAGGCCCGGCCCAATCCGCGCTCCCGACTTGTGTTCTTTTGATTTTTTTTAAAATGCGCGCGTGACACGGTGTGGCGTCTGTCCGCAGGGAAATGCCGGTACGGGATCTGCGTCAACTTCTACCGGCCCGTGGAGCGGGTGTCGGTGGGCGCGGGCGGCGCGGGCGGCGGGGGGGCCGGCCGCCGCCACTCGTCCACCTTCCGCCGGGAGTCCTGGAGGCGGAGCATGGAGAAGAGCTCCGACTCGGCCTTCTCCAGGTGAGCGGCGAGGAGGACAGAGCCGCGGAGGCAGCGTCCGGAATCAGCTGACTGAGGTTTATCTCCGCCGCGGCGGCGTTCGGCGGCGTCATGGGTTGAGGCCGGTGGCCCGCGGACGCGGAAGTCCATTGGGAGAACCGGGGAATACCCCACGTAGCGACAAACGACCCTCAAGCATTACCCCGCCGCACACAGTGTGGTCGCCAGGCAGGTTATACAGTCGCGGCGCGCGGCCGGGGGGGGAGTATTCCCCACCTCAGAAATAGATAAGCTCACGGTTCCAGAGGCAACGCCGCCGCCGACCACGGCGCCTGCGACGGGGAAAAGCGTTTACAAAATAGTTAAAAAATGTTTACAAATTAGTTTAAAAATTAAACAAAAAATAGGCGAAAAATTGAAACAAAAAGACGGGTGAAAAAAATTGGGAAGGAAAAATGGCGTGGACTTGTTGCACTCGTGGTCCGAGGCTGTGACTCATGGTGTGACCCGACGGTAACCCTCAGGTCCCACGATTGCAGCGACTACCGGAGCAGTAACGTGGCGCCGAGCGACTCGGAGCGGGAGGCGGACCCGGGGGCGGCGCTGGGGGCGGCGCTGGGGGCGGCCGCGCACAAGAAGCAGACGCGGCTGCAGCCGGGGGCGGGCCCCGGGGGCGGCCCGGGGGCGGCCAACGACTCGGAGAGCGGCGGCTCCCACTCGCCGTCGCCGCGGGCCTCGGTGCGCCGCCACCGCGTCCGCAACCACTCGCTGACGTCGCTGTGCCTCGTGTCGCACCACCCCTTCTTCCAGTACTTCCGCGAGTGCCTGCTCGTGCTCAAGAAGCTGATCGACGCGTGCAACGACGACACGTCGCCCAAGCGTGTCGGCACGTCCAACCGCCAGCACGTCCGGTGAGTACGGGTGGCCGCGCGGGCTGGCGCGTCGGTCTGGCAGCGCGACGCGGTCTGAGGTGGCCGCCTCTGCTGCAGGGACACGGTGTGGAGCGTGCTGGCGGGGTGCGCCTACGACGGCACGCCCTCCATCGTGCTGCACGACGTGCGGGCCATCGAGACTTGGATCCTGCGGCTGCTGAGCGCGCCAGTGCCCGTGCCGGGCAAGACGCGGCTCGAGCTCGAGATCCTGTCGCCGTCCTCGAGCCCCTGCAGCGTGCTGGCGCTGCCCGACCACACCCGCTTCACCCTCGTCGACTACCCGCTGCACCTGCCCCTCGAGCTCCTGGGCGTGGACATGTGCCTGAGGGTGCTCACCCTGATCGTGCTGGAGCACAAGGTGGGCGTCAGCCTCTTCCGGGGCCTCCCCTCGTCGCGATGAGCGTGCGCGACAGCTCTCTGTCCCTCTCTCTGTCATGCAGGTGTTGGTGCAGTCGAAGGACTACAACGCTCTATCCATGTCTGTGATGGCATTCGTGGCAATGATCTATCCGCTCGAATATATGTTTCCAGTTATTCCTTTGTTACCCACGTCTTTGTGCGGTGCGGAGCAGGTGAGTTTACATCGAACGCTTTTAGTGTTTCGTGCTGCTCAGTAAATTACATGAAAACAACATTTTTCCTTTTTTTGCAGCTATTGCTGACCCCGACTCCGTTTGTGATCGGTATTCCAACGAGCTTCCTAATGTTGAAGAAAAATTTCAGGTACGGTTGATTTGCTCGCCATTTATTGTATTGTGCAAAATATACTGCATGCATCAATTTATTTTTATTTAAAAAAAACGATTGTTTTTCAGCCTTCCAGACGATATCTGGTTGGTAGATCTCGACTCAAATAGACTGAACTTTCCAAGTGGAAGCGATGAAGTACCACCGTTACCTGAACCAGAAGGAACAATACTCAAAAATCACCTGAAGCAGGTAATTGCTCTACGGCGAAGCAAAAATTAAATAATCATTCTTTTACTGGTGGATTTTTGCATGTGACGTTTTTCCGACGAATCACTCGTTCGATCCCAGACGCTGAACGCCTCGATAGAGTCAATTGGCTGCTTTCAATGTGCATGAACATTTGACTTTGAATTACGAACACTGAACTCATTATCTGATATTCGTTTGACTCTTAACTCTTCACTTTCTTTCTTTCTGAATCATTTGACTCCCTTCTTCTCGCTCCTCTATTGACTTTCTTTTCTGCTTTCCCTCTTGAAGGCCATGCAACTGATGGACCAGGCTCAGGTGGGTTTGCATGGCTAGCTCGGTCTCACTTTTTTTTGGTAGCTATTTCAAACTTTGCTATCAAACCTGTACTTTTTTCATATTTTTTTTCTTCATTTTCTTGAACGTTAAATTTGGTGAGAGTAGTGTTGTCCCACTTGAGCATGGCACTGAGGCCCCGTTGTGCTCCTCCTCCAGGCACTCAACAGCCTGTCGCTGTCCGGCCCCCCGCCGCAGAGCATGCCGTCAACCGTCCCGTCCGGGTCGCCGGCGGCAGCGTCCACGCCCACCCTCGCCACGCCCGGCCCTGCTCGCGGACCCCCGGCCGGCCCAGGCACCCCGAGCCGGCGGCCGAGCATGGGACCACAGTGAGTAGGGCGACCAGCCCAGCCGGTAAGGTGAGTCCTGACGCGAGTCCTGACCACGCCCTCCTTCCAGCACGCCGGGCAGTCAGCGCGGCTCGGTGCAGCTGATCCAGGGCAGCGGCCAGATGCAGCCCGCGGCCGCCACGCTCGCCAACATGAACCCCTTCATCTTCGGCAACGACGTGGACTCAGTGGACGTGGCGACGCGCGTCGCCTTCGTGCGCTTCTTCAACTCGCAGAACCTGCTGGCCAACTTCACGGAGCACACGCGCACGCTGCGCCTCTATCCGCGGCCCGTCGTCGCCTTCCAGATCAACAGCTTCCTGCGCTCGCGGCCCCGGAACTCGGTCTTCCTGGACCGGTTCGCGCGCACCCAGGCCGTCGAGTTCCTGGCCGAATGGGCGCTCACCCCGTCCAACGTGGCCTTCCTGCGCGTGCACACGGGCGTGGTCGACCCCCAGCAGATCGGCGACAAGTCCAAGTGGTTCGCCCACACCCTGGAGCCCATCCACTTCACCGTCTGGGACGAGGGCAGCTCGCTCGGCGGCGCCCTCAAGGCCATGAAGCGCCAGGAGCAGCCGACGGGTAAGTCGCCGTCGGCCGCCCGGGGGGCAGGCAGTCCCGCCACGCACGGCTGTCGCGAACGCGCACCGCCTGCCCACCCGCCAGGCGCTGAGCGCTCGCCGCCGGCCTTGTTGTTCCAGACGAGAGCGGGTCGGACTCGGAGGGCGCGGAGAGCACCAGCTCGTCGTACTCCTCCCTCAGCGACCTGGTGTCGGAGATGGTGTCCTCGGACGTGTCTCCGGGGCACCTGCCGCAGCCCATGCCGCTGTCCATGTCCAGCGGCCTGGACCCGCACACCGTGTACCATCCGCCGGACGCCCTGCAGTACCCGGGCGCGGCCGAGGAGCAGGCGGCCGCGGAGGCGGGGGCGACGGCGGGCGGACCGGACGCCGAGGACTCGGGCGGACCGGACGAGGACGAGGACGACGAGGACTCGTCCGACAGCGACATGAGTTCGCCGGACCGGCACCGGCCGCCGCCCAGCGCGCGGAGGGTAAGCGGCGGGCGCTGAGCACCGCGTCACACCGCCCGCACTCGTGACGACCTCTCTTCTTGCAGGAGAGCGGGAGCGAGGCGGGCGACGGAGCCCCGCAAAAGCCGAGCACGCCCAAGTCCTACCGAGTGCCGCGCGCCCCGGTGAGTACTGCCACCGCCGCCGCGCCCCGCCACGTAGAGACCCTCTGCCTCACGGCCTTCTCTACGACCCGCAGGTGCCGGTGAGCCCCAACCCCATCCTGTCTCGGCAGCCCAGCATCGGCAACGTGCTGGCGCGCACGTCCAGCTGCGGGTCGCCGTCGACACACTCGGGCAGCGTGGGCAGCGCCGGCAGCCCGGGGTCGCCGGGGTCGGTGCAGCGGCAGGGCTCGCAGAACTCCATCCTGGACCACATCACCTCGCAGGCCAACAAGGTCCTGCGAGAGACGAGGCAGAGCAGCCAGGACGGCATACTCGCGCAGATGGACAAGGTGAGGCGCGTGGGAGGCGACATACGTCCCCGTCCCTTGTGGCCGCTCTGTTCATGGTTCGAAGCCCGGATGGGGTGGGGAGGGTGGGGAGGGTGGGGGAAGGGGGGGGGGGTGGGGAGGGGGGGGGGGGGGGGGGGGGGGGGGGGGGGGGGGGGGGGGGGGGGAGGGGGGGGGGGGGGGGGGGGGGGGGGGGGGGGGGGGGGGGGGGGGGGGGGGGGGGGGGAGGGTGGGGGGCGGCGGTCTTTTGATACGGATGGCCTCCGCGTCCTCTCGTCTGCGCCTCTTTTACCGCCATCTCTGTCTCACTCTGTCACCGCCTCTGTCACCTTTCATCTCTATCGTTTCTTTTCTCTTTTTCCCTCCACCTTCTTCCTGCATGACCGATCGATCAGTTAAAAGAGCAGGCCAAGGAGAAGCTTAGCGATGTGACCATCGACGATGCGGCGCTGTTTGCGCCCCTGGAACAGGTAACCCGGAACAGAGGTGAACAGAACCGGTCCCCGCCCCGCAGTGCCTCATGGCCACGACCTGTCCGCAGCTGACCATCACCACGAAGAAGGCCATGGGCGAGGCGCAGAAGTCGATGGCGGACGTGAGCCGCAACACGCTGGGCGACCTGACGTACGTCAGCAAGAGCACGCTCGGCGACGTGACCAAGAGCGTCAAGGAGGTGGCCGCCAAGAAGGGGCTGCTGCCGCCCGGCGTCAACATCGGCATGGGCGCCCCGCAGCCGCAGGGGCCCATGGGGCCCGGCATGGGGCCCGGCATGGGGCCCGGCATGGGGGGGCCCCCGATACCCTCCAACCAGCTGGTGGCGGCGCACGCCCTCGACCCGCAGCGGCCGTCCAACGCGGGCCGGGACTTCCTGGCCAACATCAACGGCTTCGCCGAGCAGACGACCAGCATGTTCAGCGGCCTGTTCGGCAACAAGGGCGGCGGCAGGGGCGGAGGCTCCCCGCGCCTGACGGGCGGCATGGCGGCCATCACCAGCGGCATGGGCATGGGCGGGCAGCAGCAGCAGCAACAACAACAACAGAAGGGCAAGTCGCAGCCCTTCGGACCTTTCCCGACAGGTGCCACACGAATGTGAACCCGCAGAGACGGAATGAGCGGCGTTTGGACCCGCAACAATAACGCTGCCCTTTGTTCCTCCAGGCCGGAAGGGGCTGGTGGAGAACTCGTCGCTGATCCGGCACAGCCCGTCGCGGAAGAGCCAGGACGACGTCATGCGGCAGCAGAACTCGGAGCGGTCCACCAGCAACCAGGAGAACCAGGCCTTCCTCAACGACGTGAGTGCGCGGCGGAGCGCGGCGCCCGGCCCCTCACCACCGGCCCCCGGATAACCGACTCCCTCCTCCTGCAGGTCGTGACACAGGTCCTGGAGGGCGAGGGCGTGGGCTGGCTCAAGCTGAACCGCCTCAAGAAGCTGATGGAGGACGAAAGCTACCGCAACCTGGTGCTGAGCAAGCTCAACCGCACGCTCGATAAGAAGATCGGCCCGGAGGACAGGGTCGACGACGTGGTGAGTTGTCGGCGCGCACCTCCGGACTCCTCCGAATGCGAGGGCGGCTGCGTTACACCGCCTTGTGTCCCGTGTGCCCCGCAGTGCGTGAGCCGGCCCATCTGGAAGGCCATGCTGAAGGTGCTGGGCGCCGTCATCAGCGGCCTCGAGGTGTCGTACGCCAACTACGGCCTGGGCGGCATGGCCTCCGCCTTCCAGGTGCTGGAGATCGCGCACACGCACTACTGGACCAAGGACCTGGAGGGGGACGGGGTGCTGGGCCTGGACACGACCGCCACCAACTCGTCCAGCATGGATAACCTCAAGTCGCCGGACTCGCTGCCGCCCGAGTACCTGCTGCAGGGCCACCCCAGCCAGCCGCCGTCGCGCAAGTCGTCGCAGACCAGCTCCGTCAGCGGTAAGCAGGGGGCCGGCCGCCGCCGCCGGCCACCGCCGGCCGCCGCCGCCGGCCGCCGCCGCCACCTCCACATGAAGCTTGTCCTTGCTTGTCCTTGCAGAGGCGTGCGCCATGCCGCCGGAGCTGCGCCTGATCCAGGACCCGGCGGAGCAGGCGGAGCAGGCGGAGCCGCCGGCCCAGCAGCAACCCAACCGGTCCCCCAGCAAGCCGCCGCCCCCGCGGCCCCCCGCCGTGCAGCCGCCGCAGCAGCAGCAGAAGGGGGCCTCTGCCACCGACATGTTCCGGGACATGCTGAGCCAGAAGAAGCACGCCATCCTCTCCAAGCTGTCGTCCATCGACTCGGAGGTGGGCGCCCTCTCCCGCTGCCGCGCCCAGCCGGCGCCGATGCCCTGCCCGACCTGCCCTACCCCTTGTGTGCGTTTCCAGGCCCACGGCCACGGCCAGGGACCCGACATTTCCGTGTCGGGCAACGCGTCCGACGCCGGCTCGGGCTCCATCATCACCAACCCCGTGTTCAGCCTGCAGCGCGGCTCGCTACAGGCCTCGTTCCGTAGCACCGTGTCTGACAGTGAGATCGAACAGGGCAACGTAAGTGTCTCTCTGTCACGTGCACCTTCTAGAGCCTTTTTGACAAGCTAGACCGACGAGGCCGTCGCAGTCGCACTCGGAACGCAGCCATAGCGCCACCGTAGCTTTCTACCTATTCTTTAAGCATTTTTTTCGGCCACGTTTTTTTTATTATTTTTTGTCCTTTTTTTTGTTGCTTGGGATGAAGTCGTCGGCGGGAGGACGAGTCACACGGGTGCGCGTAGAGGCCGCCAGGGTGTTTGTGAATGGAGGTGCTTGAATAGTGAACTTGCTGGGTTGGCTGCACTGGGCTTCTTCTTCTGGACAGCGGCAGTCTCCTCCTTCTCTGCCTGGCTTCGCATCGTCCTCTCTCTCTCTCTCTCTCTCTCTCTTTATTGGCCCGGCCGCACCGCAGCAGTTACACCATCCTTGTCTAGTCCCGGCAGCAGCAGGCCCGTCCCCGTCAGCGACTGCAGTCTCTAGTGTCCGCTGGGTTGCTGCAGTAGTTGTAGAGACAGGCGTTTCCTTTAGAGGTAGAAGCGACGGCGCCCTGCCGCGGCGGACCATGCGGGTGGAGGTTGGAGGGAGCGGGTCCGTGGGGGGCTCACCGACCGGGACTCACCGCCCTCTTCGGGCACCTTCTGCTTGCAGTTCCCGCGGTCGCGACAGCAGAAGCCCCGGGCCCCCAGCGTCTGGTCCAGCAAGTCGTCGCTGAGCACGGCCTTCAGGTTCCAGGGCGGCAGCCTCATCAACCCCGCCGGCACGCCCAGCCCCGAGCACGGCCGCACCTACCTGTACGAGGGTGAGTACAGTAGCGCACGCCCCGCCACGGCCTGCCAACCCCTGCCTGCGGTCCTGACGCGGAACCATTTGCAGGTCTGATCGGCAAGGAGCGGTCGTCCCTCTGGGACCACATGCAGTTCTGGGAGGACGCCTTCCTGGACGCCGTGTCCCAGGAGAGGGACATGGTGGGCATGGACCAGGGCCCGGGCGAGATGATGGAGAGGTGAGCAGGACTGGAGCTGCCGGGCCCGCCCTCTGACGCCGCCTGACCCCGCCCCCGCTGCCGCCCCCGCTGCCGCAGGTACAACCAGCTGAGCGAGTCGGAGCGCAAGCGGCTGGAGCACGAGGAGGACCGGCTGCTGTCGCACATGCTCAACAACCTGGTGGCCATCATGGTGATGACCACCGTGGAGAAGACCGAGATGAAGCGGAAGGTGCGGCGGCTGCTGGGCAAGAGCCACATCGGGCTCGTCTACAGCCAGGAGGTGAACAACCTGCTGGACCGGGTGGACAGTCTGGTGAGTGACCTCGCCCGGATCACCCTGGGGCTGCCCCGGATCACCCTGCATGCGCCTCCTCGTCCGCAGAACGGCAACGACATCGGCCTGCGTCCGCTGGGCTCCCGGCGCGCACACCGCCAGTCCTTCACCGTGCACCTGGGGCCGGACGCCACCGGCAACATGATGTTCATGGAGGTCCGCGACGACGGCATGGTGCTGCGCTCCATCATGGGCATCATCGTGGAGCGGTGGTGGTTCGAGCGCATCGTCAACATGACGTACAGCCCCAAGACGAAGGTGCTCTGCCTGTGGGCCAAACACGGCGGCCAGACGCAGCTGCACAAGTACTACACCAAGAAGGTGAGCCGGGCAGCGAGGCAGCGAGGCCGCGAGGCAGCGAGGCCGCGAGGCCCTGCCGAACGCGATGCCTAACTCTTGCGTCGTGGCCTGCGCAGTGCAAGGAGCTCTACTACTGCATCAAGAGCGCCATGGAGGCCGCGGCGGCGCGCGGCCACGGCGCGGCCTCCGGGGCCGAGCTGGGGGGCGAGTTCCCCGTCCAAGACATGGCCACCGGCGAAGGTGGCCTCCTACAAGTCTGCATGGAGGGCATCGGACTCCTCTTTGCTCACAGCAAGGTGCGTACGCCAGCGCGGCCCACGCAGTGCCACGCAGTGCCACGCAGTGCCACGCAGCCGCCCGGGCCGAGCGCTGCGGGCGCTGCGAGCGCCGCGGTGGCCTGGCGTGGCGGGGGGGGGGGGGGGGGGGGGCGTGCCGTGCGTAGCGTCATGCCCGTTTTCATTTTCCCGCCTTTTTCCCCGTTTCGCTACGCCACGCCTGTCTTTTCATTACCTGTCTCTCTACCCGGGGGACGCGGTAAAGTGCTTTCTGGCCGAGAGTTCTGTGCCCGCTCCCAGGCGAGTGTCTTCGGCCCTCTGCCCCGTGGGGGCCTAACCTAACCTCATTTCGCTCCGGGGGGAAGTCCCCAAGTCGATTTGACTTCTAACGGAGATTCACTGCCGAAGCCTGGGCTCGACGCTTCAGCCATCAAAAACTTTCCACCTTTCTCGATTTTGCTCCTCGTGCCGAATGTCCAGCGTTAGAGTTAGAGCCTTTATATCTGGCTCAGGTTCAATCTCTGAGGGCCGTAAGATTGTCATTCCCCTGCTTGCATCTACAACCCATGAAACTCTTTTTAAAATATAAACAAGCATTGAGACCCGAAGCTATGCTCTTTTCGGGATCAGTTTTATCCATTCGACGTTTAGGTACTAGAAGTTTCACGCGAATAAACTTCGGAAAAAAATGTCTTGACCCTTTGCGAAAATTTACTCGCAATCGATGTTTGGTTGAAGGCGAACCGATTACTAACCTGTAATACCGGAACTTCCGTGTGATTTTCCCCAAGCTCAAAACAGTCAAATTGCAGCAAAAATGAAAAGAAAATCCATAGCGCTATGGCGGGCTCTTTTGTCCGTTTTCGGGACAAAAGCTAGGACGGGTCTCAATGGATGTTTAGTGATGTGCGTGTTTGTGTATAGAACAAGGACCTCTCAAAACATTCCTTTTTCTCTTTAGAATTACCCTGTGCTTGCTCATCTTTGTGCATTTTTGAACTCGTTTCAAAGAGTAAACCCACCTTTTGACTGAATCTGAGGTGGATATTCAGACTGTGTCATAGAGAGCAGAGCCCTTAACGAATGCGTAGTCGAACAAGTTACAGTTTTGCCACGTATTTTTTTAAAAATCTGAATTCACATACTGTGCCAGCAATATACAAGATACTTCGGTAGCTAATGCTTTCTTTTTACTTTACAAGTATTATTTTATCCCATTTCGAGTTGTCTGTCTTTGACATTTCTGCATGCTATTCTTTGTCCATAACCCAACCCTATATTGGATTAAGTATTTCCTCTATTTCCAGTTAAGCCCTTTTTTTGATTCTTTATCCACGTTGTTATTTAAATTTACATCATTCTTTTACAGTTTATCTTCACATTAATTTGAATGTTGTTTGTCGGATTTCTTTTTTTACTTTACGTATAACTCTTGCTTAATCCTATGTTTTGTATGCCACTTCTGTGGCCGGCCGGTATATCGACATGATTCGTTGCTTATCCAGTTATTCTTCTTTTGAATTACCATATTCTTTCGTTGGAAAGCCTAGGAACTTTTGAGATGGTCCTTGATAAGAAGATACGCACGAAAATTCATAGACGAAACTGCATTTGATTTCCAAAGAGCATAAAATAATGTGTTTTATTTCTTTCTTTTTTATAATCTTTTGACGCGCGTCGGAACCTTGGTGACGATTCAACAGGACTTTGAGGTACCTGTAACAATGAATCACAATAGACTGTTTCTGTAAATCACTTTGGTTTATCAATATCTATCTATATTTTAGTTAATTTTGCTTATCTAGATGTTGAGTTTTGTAGTTGATCACCTATATTTTGTTTTACTTTTGTTTTGACAATACTTACTGTAGAATTGGTGTCATTCCTATCATACCTTTTTTTTAGAAAACATTCCAGACTTGACTTGGCGGCTCCCTTCCTCCTCCCCTTTCTATACTTCATCTCTCTCTCTCTCTCTCTCTCTCTCTCCCTCTCTCTTTTCCTCCTCTCTCTGGCTTATATCTGTGTCTACCCACGTCTCGTCCACGTCTCTCTCTCTCTCTCTCTCTCTCTCTCTCTCTCTCTCTCTCTCGGTCTACCCCTTCCCTCCCCCTTCCGCCAGATGGGTAGGGCCACCATAAGCAGGGCACCCAGAATGGCATCCCGACCATGCGGAGTAACATTCACTTTCCATTCCACTTCCATGAGCCGAGTGCAAGTGGGTCAGTGCGGTGTTCGAGCTGAACAGACCATCTCTCAAGTGTCCTAACGCCTCCTTAGCCTTGTAGTCTCAAAAACGCTATGCACCCGCTTCCTTTCAATGTTTTTTTTTTTAACTCCATTGGTGCTGCATGTCAGTGTTGAAGTGTTGGTGGTGGCCCCGAGGAGCGCGCATGCGGGGGGCGCCTCGTGCCCAGCCCCAACGGAGCGCGGCGGAGAGGGCGCAGCGCGCAGCCGGCCTAGAGCTCTGTAGCCTCTTCTCTTCTCTGTCGTGTGTCCCGGGCGGGCGAGGTAGACGTTGATGTTGTGCGCCGAATAGAATAGAACTTTTAGTGGCGGCTTTGAGGCAGCGAGCGGCTGAGGTTGGCAGCTTCACCCCGAGCCCGCCCGGGAGGTAGTCCACCCCGCCGCCCCCGTGCCGGGCGTGCTGCCTACCCTGCCGACAGGCAGGCGCCCGCTAGCGCCCGCCGGCTCGGTTCGACGCACTTGCAGCGGGCCGTATCCAGGACTCTAGGCCAGCTCAGCCGCGGCCTCTCCTCTCGGCCCCCCGTCGCAACGAGTGGCTAAGCTTGGCGCAGTAGTTTCGGTGTATTCTATTTGGCGACAATCGTTTGGTACTGGCGGTTCAGGTGGCCGATAGACATGTCCGGCGCCCAGCCGAAGCGGCGGCGGCGGCGGCTCGGTAGTGCGTAGAGTAGCTGGGCCGCGCCGCGCTCCTTTCCTAGTATATTGCATGCACTGTAAGAATTTTTCCTCGAAAAAAAATTAAAAACTTCAACCCTACAGACGTGCTAGTCAATATTTTTTGTAAAAGAAAAGAGAGAGAGAGAGAGAGAGAGAGAGAGAGAGAGAGAGAGAGAGAGAGAGAGAGAGAGAGAGATGGAAATTCGTACAGTGCATGGAGTCTGCAGGTTGAGAAACTTCATGTTGTCAAGGTGTGTGAGTGCGCGCGTGTGTGTGTGTGTGTGTGTGTGTGTGTGTGTGAGGGAAGGCGGGGCTCTGAATGTATCTCCCCTTCTGGGAGCCGACATTGGTGACACTGTCCCTCTGCTGGCGTGTGGGAAGGGAGATGAGAATGCCGGTGCATTTCAAAAACGCGCCTCCTCGGATCTGTTGCAGTTCTTCGTGCGACTTGACCACGTGCGCAAGTGCTTCTGTCTGCAGGGCGGAATCTTCGTCCTCGAAGAGTTTAGTGAGTATTCGGCCCCCGCATGAGCGCGTGTCATGTTCCGCACGCCGGCGTCCGCGGCTGACCCCTCACCCTTTTGTTACAGATCCAAAGAGTAGGCAGTTAATTCAAAGGAAGTACAAGTCCTCTATGGTGAGTGGTGTAGTGAGCCTGAAGGCTTCTATTAATGTTGTTTCATTTTACGTTGCAGTCATTATTTACTTTGAGCTTTTTTTCAGTTTTTTGCGTTTTGTCATTCATTTTTGTTTTGTTTTTTTGCACTTTAGGCATCTGAAGTTACACTTTCGATGCATCGAGTTATGACAGTGGCCTACGCCCAACTGATCCGTTAGCTTCAAAACTGCCGTTTTTGTTCCTAATCCCTTTGTAAGTTATGTACCCCTCCCCTGAGTGTCCGATGTTGTCACTGTCGAACCGAGCTCCATTAGGAGCTTCCGATTGAGGAGCTACCCCCTCAAACCCTTTCACCTGTTTTCTTTTATACCAGGTGATTCAGAAACGGCGCGCATCTCTGGGATGGGTAACCACTATCTCCGCCTCTTTCTGGCTCGGCCGGACGCGTGAGACAGAAAGAGACGGAGCTAGTGCACTGCGGGATTGCCTACCCATAGAAATGCGCGGCGTTTCTTAAAAGCCTGTGATATATTTCTCTCGGCTTTTCTTTTTTTTCTTCTGTTTATTTATTTTGTTGTTTGCTATTACCATTGTATTTTACTAATTTTAGTTTTGAAAAAACATTTGCATTATTTTGTTTCCAGGCTGACACCATTTGCTACTCCGTGCTGTGTGTATTTTCGTACATTGCCGCCGGGCAGGATAAGAAAAAAGCCATTCAGCCTTCCCAGTCTGGACAGCAGGGTCACCATTAAGAGAATCTCGTGCTTTCTGAGCATTATTTTTTTGAAAAAGTGTGAATTGCCGATATTGTAGATGACAGATTTATAATTTTGCTGTAATATATGTATAAAGTACTTGCTGTATAGTTTTGATGTAAAACCTTGTAATGAACTATTAGCATTTGAGCGGGGTATGTTGAAGAGCTTGGATTTAGCAATCAGGCGAGAGACTTGGTCACTCTGTAACTGTGTGTGGCAGAGGCCTCAGTAGACCTTGTTCACCGGGAAGCAACTATTTTAAGTTACCTTCAAATGTACATTGCCGATTAAACTGTTCTCATTATTGGAGATGTAAATGTGCACCAGTCATGATATTGACTCGTAAATTGTCTTATGAATGATTCAAGATTCAAAAGGATGTAGCTCAAACAGCATAATTTCCCTTGGATTCAGGGGGTTTTCAGTCTCCACATGGTACAATGAACTTTTGCGAACTACCAAACCACACCCACTCTTTGTTTGACTCTGAAACATCAGAATCAAATCTTAATCTGGGAAACTGAAAACCTCCAGAGTTCTGATTGATACTTAAGACGTGTTTGACAATACCTCACCCCTTTTTTAGAATGGAAGTGCACATCTAGGCCAATGGCCACTACTCATTGGCCTGATTAACGCCCGGATGTACCCACTTCTGGTATAAGACATTGCAATAGCTGTTACAATTGTACGGACAATTGTGATGTAGAGCCGACACATCGCGACAAGCGATAGCACAAGAGGACTACCGTTTTTGTAATTTGTGTTATATTTTGTACAGAAATTTGTTAGCTGTTGATTGTGTGTTATTTGTTGCAATGGTACAAAATTGTGATCCCATCAGCTATCTAATTGAACAAGGACACGATCACCAAGAAGCAGAGGTTGATCCCTTCTAGCCGTTAAGCAGCCCTTACAGTATTGTTTTTCAGTCCTGCCTCCTAAGAATGCGAAATACACCCTCATCGACCAAGTCTCTATTCTTGGAAGAAAGTACCATAATTCAAACATCCAACGTAAGAATTGCCACACTTCGGCCCATGCTAACTTCCAGGCAAACCGCCAGTTGGATTCATCATTGCAATATGTTTCAGGACATATCAAATGGAAATAAACTTGAAAAATGATCATGACTCCTTAACTTAACCCAGAAAAGGCCTATCATCAGATGGGGTTCCACAAATGAAGCAGGTCATTCACACGACCCCATGTAGTCAGGATTAAACAAGCCCAGAAACCAGTTCTGTCCAGAGTCTTTCCTTTAAGATAAGCCCCAAGTATGGGGACCGATCCAGAACAGAACAAACGGTGAAGGGTGAGGACTTCAATGATAACAAACTGTTGGCTTTAAATATTTTATTTTGTTAAAGACATTTTACTTGATTTCCTTGACCTGGAGACCTGGAGGAAGAAAAGAAACTAGGGTAAGTACCGATGGAAGGCCACCCATCTTACGAAAGCGTCAGACAAGATGTTTAATCTTACCTGGGGGAAGGGACTGCTTCAGCTTTTCGGCCTTGTCCTTGTCGGTAATCACCAAAGTGTACAGGAACCTGGAGCACCTGACCTTGAACTTGGTGTTGTAGGGGTTCTTCTTTATTCTGACAGCTGAGCAAAAAAAAGGGGGGGGGGGGGGGGGGGGTAGGAATGAGCTTCATGGGAAATATTCCCGGGTCTAGACATAAACTAAATAAAAACTACTCACATTTGGCATCCTTCCTCCTGGCCTTGAGGAGGAAGTCCTTGATCTCCTTAATTTCCCTGGGCTGGAGAAGAAAAACAAGAATGATTAGTAAGCTAAGTACATAGATTATAACAGGAATCAACACTTTCGGGGTAGATATAATGTACTCCAAGTTAAATGTGACATTTAGGGCTAATGCATCCCAGTCATGACGAACAAGGTATAGTAAAGAACCGGCCCTCAAAAAATATAAGAACACAATGGAGAATTGTTGGTTAGGGTGCTATACAAATTTAGATAAGAGCAATTAAAAAGATCTCAGCAGGAGGCAGCGAGAAAAAGAGTGCGAAAACAGGACAGAAGTGAAAAATAAGTTTAAGTGAGAAATTATCGGAAAGAAATAAACTCCGGTTCGGGAAAAATAACGACATTCGGCGTGGTAGGGGTGGATCAAAAAGTGCAGGGCTCAGAATGGTACCACATAACCTGTACAAAGCAGATGCGCTCGGACAGGAACACCGGTACACGGGCACGCGAAAATTAGATAAAATTGACGAAGAGGGGATAACGAACACACGACAACCACACTGGGAACGTGGTAAAGGATAATTAACTCACCATTTTGGAATGCGATGTGGTTGGTCAGGATACGTGCGTCGTGGAGCTTCCACCTGAAATCATGAAGTTCCAGCATAACTACAATGGATATCACGAAGGTACCAACAACGCCCGGACAGACGGTACAAAATTGAAAAAGAAGATCACCAATAAACTTGTAAATTTTGCACGTACCACTGAAGATGGAAGTGGATGAAGCTCGCACAACTAATGTCAACACTGAAGTGAACGAAAGGCTAAACAGGAAATCAGTACATGCCGCCGGAAACTGCACGGAAGTCCAGTGGTAGCCAACTTCTGGTCATTCCTGTTTTCAAAAGATACTCGACGTAGTTTCAGCTCACTCCCAATAAAATAGATAAAACAAAAAAATATGCCAAAAATGAAATATAAATAGGAATTTGGATATTGGACTCAAAAGGAAATATAGAAACCAGGCGTTGGACTAAAATGTTGGCAATGAAAATATTTTACTTCGTAGTTTCTCATACTTTTGTATTTACGTTCAGCACATGTCCGTGGGGTTATGAAATCCTTGTGCGACTAGTTCTGCTTGTTGACAGAACATCTTGGAATTCAGTTCATCTTTAGTTTCACGCGTGTAAATTTCAGAATAGATGGGGAAAATCAAGGTCATTAAAAGTGCCGAAAGTCATTGGAAACCGGTGCCTTATACCACTACAGGCGCCGCATCAACAGATCCAGAGGATGACTTCTCTAATCTTATTGGTTTTGAGGAATTAACAGATTATACATTTGATGGCGGAAAACTTAAAAAGGTACGACAGCCAAGACTATTATTATTTTTTGGGTAGTTTCTGGTGCTGCTCTATTTCTATGATGTATGTTTTCTTGCTGTTTGTCATTTTCAGAAAACCAAGTCTACGGAGAAGGGGTCCTCTAAAACTGAAAAACCAAAGTCGAAATTGAAGGAGAATGGAACAACAGTAGTTCCTCAAGAAAAATCAAAAATCAAATCGAAGAACAATGACATACCAGATAGAGATGTTCCTGGGGAAAAAAATAAGTCGAAGAAGAAGAAGAATAAAGAGGTCAAAGCTTCTAACGAAATGAGTGAAAATGAGAAGGACGAGAACGGTGATTCAAAAAATAGTAAGAAAAAGAGGAAGAAGAAGAAGAAGAAGGGGAAGAGTGGGAATAAGGTGAAGAAAGCTCAAAGTGTGGAAGAGAAATCAGAAAATGGAAACAGTACAGACCATCAGTTGGAGTGTTCCAATGTTCAGAAGGCTGATGGTGATAACATAGATGAAATAGTTGATAACATTTTAGTGCGCATGCCAGCCTGGAATGGATTAGGTGTGCCATCAATTTTGCTTCGGGCCCTTGAAGAAAAGTCATTTACTGCCCCAACGAAAATTCAGGTATTGTATTTTATGTCAATTCTTCTGAAACTTTTGGATATCTTCAAACTCATTTTTGCGGGTGTTATTGCTGTAGGCTCTGACACTTCCTGCTGCAATTTATGGCCGCAGAGACATTCTAGGAGCTGCTGAAACTGGAAGTGGTAAAACTTTAGCTTTTGGCCTGCCAATTCTTAATGGTATTCTACAGGAACTGGAAAAAGGTATTCATTTTACTCATGCCTCTGTTTCCTTGAACTATCTCTTATCCCAAGCAATGGCAATTTGTATTTTCTTAGGTGGTGATGAAGATTCAGAGGAAGATGGAGGTGAAGGAATTGATGCTTCTGAGGGAGATGTGCAGGATGATGATGAGTCCAATAATGAAGAAATGAACAACTCTGATGTAGACGAGGACTTTGACAATTCTGACATGTACAAAGACATTGAAAACTCTGATGTATACAAGGACATTGATAATTCAGATATAGAAGACAAGGACAACTCTGATATGGAGGAAGACATTGGCAACTCAGATATGGAGGAGAACATTAACAACTCTGATGAAGAGGACATGGAAAATACTGACATGGAGGAGGGTGATTCAGATGCTGGGAGTATATTTGACCTCTCTGAAGAAGTTGATGACTCGAAAACTGAACGTGGAAATATTGATGATAAAACAAAGAAGTGTGTGTACTCAGTTGACAATGTGGCTGATTTTCCAACTTTTGCTGATAGTAAAGAAAAGTCACGTTACATATCCAAACCATTGTATGCACTTGTGTTGACCCCAACAAGAGAATTGGCTGTTCAAATATCGCAGCACTTGAAAACTGCAGCCAAATACACTCCAATTTCTGTAGCTGTAGTTGTTGGAGGGCTGGCTCCCCAGAAACAGGAAAGATTGCTCAACCGTGGCCCTGAAATTGTCGTTGCAACTCCTGGAAGATTGTGGGAGCTCATTGAAGAGGGTCATCCTCATCTTGCTAAAATTGATAAGTTGAGGTTGGTATCTGATCACTTGTGTGGACACACGTTTTAAATCTCTTTATTGCTTATACTTCTGGCCTATTTTATTTTTATTTTTATTTGCAGATTCTTGGCCATTGATGAAACAGATCGCATGTTAGAGAAAGGCCACTTTGAAGAGCTTGAAAGAATTTTGGAGAAAGTAAATACAACTGAAGCCAATATGAAGAAGCGCCAGAATTTTGTATTTTCAGCAACATTGACTCTCACTCATGGGGCTCCGCGCTATGTGCTACAAAAAGGCAAAAAGAAGAAAAGGAAGGCCGGTAATTTAACACCTGTCCAAAAACTATCTAGTATAATGGAAACAGTTGGTTTGACAAATCCCAAAGTTGTAGACATTACAGAAGGATCAGGTTTGTTTTTATCAGTTCGGCCCTTTTTGAAATATTTATTTAATTTGGATTCTTTTTACATGGAAGGTATTATTTTCAGGAGTTGCTCAGGGGCTGAGGGAAGCTCAGATTATTTGTAATTTAAATGAAAAAGATAATTATTTGTACTATTTCCTACAAAGACACCCAGGGCGGACATTAGTTTTTTGCAACTCAATTGAAGCTGTTCGGAGATTAACTAAGCTGTTCACCTTATTAGAATGTTCACCCCGGGCTCTACATGCTAAAATGATTCAAAAGCAGCGGCTTAGAAATTTGGAAAGGTAGCTACTGTCTGTGACAAAACTTTTAGTTGTCTTTCTTGCTCTCTTTTTCTTTTCATTCTGCATGTTTGTTTCACAGGTTTCGTGATGACCCCCGTGCAGTCCTGTTGGCTACTGATGTTGCGGCCCGGGGTCTAGATATCCCTAATGTCCAGCATGTTATTCATTACCAGACTCCACGTACAGCAGAGGTAAGTACACTGGAATTAAAAGTTCTGATATTCCACAGGATCATGTGGTAATAACATTTAACTTCATTACAGAGCTATGTACATCGAAGTGGTCGTACAGCAAGAGCAGAGAAAGTAGGTTTAACAGTCTTGTTTATAGAGCCTTCTGAAGTGAGTTCGTTTACACGCATTTTCAAAACTCTTGGCAGAGGTTGGTACTTCCTGTGGTGAAGTATTTGATTTTTGACTGTTTAATCTCTTGTTCTGATGCCTGAAAAATATTTCAGATGCAAATCTGCCTACCTTCCCTGTCCAGCCCAATTGGTTTACAGCAGCAAAAGAAAGAATAAATCTTGCCCGGAAACTTGACACAGCGGAACTGCAAGCAATGAGGGTAAACAAGGAGCAAAGCTGGTTGGATAAAATGGTGGAAGAGATGGATATGGTAGTCAGTGATGATGAGTTGTATCCTTTTATTTCTTGCATCTTTTGTTATCTAGTACTTTACTTATGGTCCTGGTATAGTGGCAAGATGTTTCCTTAACTTTTCCATCAGACCTACAAATTATTCTCGCAAAAGTGCTGAGCTAATGAAGAAGCAAGCAGCAGCACTTCGGAAGCAACTTACAGATTTGTTGAGTAAACCTCTTATTCCTAAAGGAATGGCTCCTAAATCCAAACTTGTAGTTCCTCTATGTCCTGGAAGTATGGTGCAAACCAAGGCTATCTATCAGGAAAATGCTGTACAAGCTTTGAAGAGTTCCGTTGAAGAGGAAAAGGCTTTGAAAAGAAAAATGAACAATGAGCGTACAAAAGTGAGGAGAAAATTGGCAAAAAGAGACACAACAGAGCTGGGTGGAAGCCCTCAGACAAGTAAGTATAATCAAGCACGTACCTACTTGGTGTCAAACTTTTAGGGAAATAATAAAATCTTACCATGTCTTGCAGGGTTAGAGGAGAGTGACAACTAAGGAGAGGAAACTGATGAAGATAGTTCGTAAATTGTTATACATTGTATTGAATAATAAAAGTGTTTATGAAATGTGAATTTTTTTTTATTTCTGGATTAGAATTTCATGCTAAGCCACTTCATTTCCTTATGCTATTTAGAACTTTCTCCACTTCAATAGCATTTTTCTCCGGAATAATGTCATAACCTAAATTGAAAGAAAAAAAATACAACACCTGATAGATAAATCAAAAGAACACAACAAACACCTAGTTACAAGTATCACTTACATGAGCGGCCCCATGAGTCTAAAATCATTGGGTCTGCTCCAAATTTTAATAGTACTCTTAAAGCTTGTACTTGACCGGCACGGACTGCACAGTGCAATGGTGTAGTCTTAGAGCCTAACTTTGAACACATGGAGGAGGTGGGCCCAACTTCCTTTATTATGTGTTCAAGAACAGGTATTTGGCCAGTTTGGGCAGCCATATGAAGGATTCTAAATAAAAAGAAAAACCTTTAAAGTAAGGTGAAATCCTCTTAAGTGTAGTTTTAAAAACTAAATGGAATAACCACCTTACCCATATCCTTCATTATTGATGACTGTCAAGTCAGCTCCAGCTTCAACAAGCACCTTAAACGTCTCAAGACTTCCACTTCGAACTGCGTCATGGAGTGGAGTCGAACCACACGAATCCTTCACACTGCAGTCAACATTGTTGATATCCAACAGCTGTTTCACAACCACGTGACAGCCATGTAAAGCTGCAAATCAAAGAGATAAAATTACACACTTACCTTAAATAAACTAGCAAAATCAAATTTACAGATCAGGTACCCACCAGCTGTGTGTAGAGGTGTCCTTCCATTTTTGCTTTTTGAGGAGGTTTTCTCTAAATCAGTAACAGCCGCAAGGAGCTCCTTCACTATTTTCGTATCTCCTTCTCTGACTGCAATATGTAGGGCATCCCAACCATCTTTGTTCCTATCATCTAATAGTACTGGTCCTCCTACTTCGAGTAACAGCCTACAGCATGCAAGGGCCTTTTCGCCTTTTTTAGTGCAGGCTAGCATGAGAGGGGTCCAGTCAGCCTGTTTTATGGCCCGAGCATTGGCCCCTGATTCAAACAAAAGAAAAACATTTTAGGTTGAAGCCCAAAAATCACCAAGCCCAGGGTGAAAACGTCTACTATTGCAATACCTTGGCTGAGAAGAGCTGCAACAGCATCTGGCTGAGAATTTTGACATGCTTCATGTAGAGCTGTTTTACCAGCCAAATTTGTCACATTAACAGTATCAGCAGCCGTACCAGAAATATTGAGAAGGTATCTGCATAAAAATCCGTAACAAGTGTCACCACAAAAATCAAACAAAAAGTTTATTAATTCAATAAAAAATTTAATCTTCCTCCCTTATACCTTATGACAACAACATTCCCGAGTTGAGCGGCTATATGTAAAGGCGTATCTCCTGAATGATATCGACAATCTGTCCATTGAATATTTTCAGATTTCAGTAAAAGGTCCATCTCTGATATATTAGATTTCCTAGCCAAAGCAACGACACGATTTTTAGTTTCTTGAGCCATATTTCCCAACGCACTTTATTAACACAATATCCTTAAGCGTCTAAATGCTGGCTCCTGGAGACGGATGACAAATAAGTTAAACACAAATTAAGCACTCAGATTTCAGGAAGCTCAAATCAAAACATCTCTGTCGTCTGCTACCCAGTGTGTCCACTAACCCCCCGACATCAGATGTCATTAGATTGTGGTCTTGAGCAATGTTCTTGGCGAAGAATTTAAGGCGTATCTTTGTTCGAATATGCTGCGACAACAGTTTTTTCTGTTAAAAATACATGTTCTTGATTACTTCGTCATTTGTTGACGCGCCGCAACGCCGCAACTCGGTGAGATTTGCATGTAAGATGTTGGCTATGCTGTGGTGTCGGGGGAATGCAGTAATGGCGGGAGGTGGTACGAAATTTGAATTTTAGCGCAAAGTGGGCCATTTGCATCGGCGCATTGTTGCAATGTTTTAGTTCGGAGCATTATATGAGAGCAAAATGGATGACTATACATTTGGCTCGCGTCGGAAGCCAGGAGCGTTGTCAGCCTGCTAGCAGATCAGGATTTTGGATCACGACTTGCTTCTTTCTCTGTTTTCATATTATTTCCAATGTTATTCCACTTAAAACCAAAGTGGTGGGCTATGTCGCAAAAGGCGTCACGGGTTCTATTGTCGAAGCCCGATCGTCGTGAGGGTATGAGAAACTTCTCATAGCATGCCTGGCCGGGGCCACAAGTCGAGGGAAGAAGGGGGGGGGGGGGGGGGGCGAGCGCAGCAGCGGCGGGGCGGGGGAGTGGGGGGGAGAGAGGCAGGACGGGTGGGGAAGGTGCCATGAGCCGCGGCCCAATGGGGGGGCACCATGAGGCGGCCGGCTGGCCAACCAGAACGCGGCTCCCGGTGACGCAGCTCGAGGGGCGTATCGCGATGCGGCCCGGCGTGGCGCGCGAACCGGACCGGGGGGCTGGGGGGATGGGGATGGGGTGGTGGCGGGGGTGGAGGGTCCGCGGCCCTTACTGGGGTCGGCCGGAACCGCTTCGCCTAGCTTCGCTTCGCCTATCTTCGCTTCGCCTAGCTTCGCTTCGCCTATCTTCGCTTCGCCTAGCTTCGCTTCGCCTAGCTTCGCTTCGCCTATCTTCGCTTCGCCTAGCTTCGCTTCGCCTAGCTTCGCTTCGCCTAGCTTCGCTTCGCCTAGCTTCGCTTCGCCTAGCTTCGCTTCGCCTAGCTTCGCTATCTTCGCTTCGCCTAGCTTCGCTTCGCCTATCTTCGCTTCGCCTAGCTTCGCTTCGCCTAGCTTCGCTTCGCCTAGCTTCGCTTCGCCTAGCTTCGCTTCGCCTATCTTCGCTTCGCCTAGCTTCGCTTCGCCTAGCTTCGCTTCGCCTAGCTTCGCTTCGCCTATCTTCGCTACGCCTAGCTTCGCTTCGCCTAGCTTCGCTTCGCCTAGCTTCGCTTCGCCTAGCTTCGCTTCGCCTAGCTTCGCCTCGCACGGCGGGCCTGAGCGGCTCCCTGCCACCTGTCACCCTTCGCTCCTCCCGGCCTCCTCCGGGAGGCTGAGGCCGGGACACGCGACATGCCCATGCCATGCCCATGCCCATGTCCATGTCCATGTCCATGTCAGGCACGCACGCGCACAGCGCCGCGGCCAGCCGGGGCTCCGCTCGGCACACAGCCACATCCTTTTTGTGGGAAAAGTGTCTGTGAAATTCCGACGACCTCCAGGCCTATAAAGTGGGCGGCTGGTGGCTCACAAACAGGCGCACGTCGGCACACATCCAGACACGCGCACGCGCACGCGGCCACGCGCCACGCGGCCCTGCCTCCTCCTCGGGGTTTTCCGCGACGTTCCGTCTGTGCCGCCGCGACGACCACTGCAGCGCGAAGCGAGAGGCAGAGAGCGCGATGCGGGGTCCGCAGCGCACCGTGCCGCCGGAGAGACACTGCACCCGCTCAGCGCATAGCTAGTGTGGGCCATTCACTCCAAGCTGCCACACAGAGTACACAAAATGTGAAGCTGGGCGTTGAAGGTGACCACGGTTCAAATCCGGGCGGACGGCGACGGCGAGTCCTCGCGACCCGCCACCGCCAATGCCCCCTTACGTAGGGTGCGTAGCTTCTGTTCCGATATCTCCGCGTTCGGTGACCCCCACCCCAACGCCACCCTGACGTAACGTGCATCATTGAGCCCCCCCCCCCCCCTCCGGCGTTGCGGGCGGTGCCGGTGTATGACACCTACACCTGTGTGTCGCGGCTGCAGGGGGGGGGGGGGGCAGGCGCTTGGGGTCAGCTGTCGTTGGGCTCGGGGTCAGCCCCTCGGGCCATCTACATACAATGCCCAGGGCCTACGGCGGCGTGTGGTGTCACTGTATTCGGCGGCTACTGCAACGACTCTGCGTGTGAGAACCTAATGCCGGCCGAGCGTGTAGGATCAGTGCCGGCGGGGAGCCTCCGCACCTTCGTCCTCGTGCACTAAGACGGCCGTGCATTGGCGCATTCATTTTCCGGGCGGCCCGCGGATCCAAACCAAATACAACCCCGAACCCGAAACCCTCATCCTATGGCGGCGGGTAGCGGCGGCCCGTGGCGCGCCCCCCGCGGACCCGCGCTGCGTGGCTGCTGCGTGGCTGCTGCGTGGCTGCTGCGTGGCTGCTGCGTGGCAGGCTGCGTGGCAGGCTGCGTGGCCGGCTGAACGAGCTCATCTCCTCCAGTCCCTGGAAACAGAACAGAACCGCCGCCGCCGCCGCCGCAGAGCAAAGAGCCATCAGCGCTCCGCGGTGCTCCGCGGCCGAACTCCAAGGTCACACATCACACCGGGCAGAGAACAGACCAGGCCGGCCCGGCCCGACGCGGCCCGCAGGCACCGCAGGCACCGCAGGCCAGCGCCCGTCGATCGGCATCGAGAAAATAAATATCTCCGGTAACAATCGGCGCGGTCCGTGTGTGTTCTTAATGATCCCCTGCTACAGCAATAAGCGCTAATGCGGCCAGCCAACGCTCTGTGGTGGTGGGCTCATAACTACCTACCATCCGCCCTGAGCCCGCCGTGACCAACACTCACAGCCCGGGCCCCGTGCATTGAGGTCGCCGGCTCCCCCGACCGGGCCCACCCCCAGCCCCCAGTCCTCCCCCGGCCTATAGCCAACTCCCTTTCACCGGCACGGCACTGCGTGCGGTCCTCTCGCCTCAACAATCCTATGTATAGGAAAGTCAATAAAGAAAAAAAAAGTCAGTGGGATTTGAACACGTGACGGGAATTTCTATCGTTGGCACTCGCTGCTGCTGCTGCTGCTGTGTCGTGGATTTATTGTGCAGTGTTGCTCCGGTGTCACTGAGCGACACGGCCTCAAGTCGCAGCTCCACTTTTAACTCCACGCTGCACTTCGCGCGACATCTCTCTTTTTCCAATCGTGTACTGAATGGATCGGGTTGAATGCACTGCACGTCCTTCTTGGCGACAGCGATCGCGATCGCGCTCGGGGAGCCAAGGGGAGGAGGGAGAGAGAGAGAGAGAGAGAGAGAGAGAGAGAGAGAGAGAGAGAGAGAGATACTGGGGAGGCTACTAAAAACGGGATCGTATACGCAATGTAGCCACCACATTTTGTGTACTGGTTTGTTGCCGTACAAGAGCGGCCAGCAGCCTGCAGCAGTGCGGCGGGGCCGGGGCTCTAAACGCTACAACTCTAGCATGTATAAGCGGCAGCGGCAGCGGCAGCGGCGCGGCCTCCCCGCCATCCTGGTTTGGCGTCTTCTCCAGGGCGCCGCCGTGCCGTTCTCTCGTAGCAGTGCTCGGCTCGGCTGTGCTGTCCGGAGGGCGTTGCTCCAGCCACTTGGCTGCAAGCTGCAAGGGGCCGCGCCGTACCGTGCCCGTGTCCGCGGCCCGGCGCGGCACGGAAGGGATTGAATCCCGTCCAGTCAGTTTCGCAACCAGGAAACATGGGAACATTTCGTCAAAGTTGGGGCGTGCAGTCCGTGCAGTGCAGCGCCCGCCCTGCCCTGCCGGCCGGGGTGTGGTGTTGCCGCCGGACTCGCGTGCCGCGCTGCGGGGCTCTGCGGGGCCGCCGCCGCCGCCACCGACCGCTGCTGGGCGCCTTTCTTGCAATTATTGGCAGTAAAAACCTGATTGAATTCCGTCCCACACCGACGCAACACCGAACGTAATTAAGGGTGTTCTAGCGGGACCCTGAACACAGCGCGCCATTATAACACCGCGCTGTGCGCGGGTCTATACTCCACGTCGTCTCACGATTCCCTCTCCCTCTCTCCCTCCCTCCCTCTCCCTCCCTCTCCCGTCCTCCTCCCTCGCATTAAAAAGTGGCAAAGTCGCAAGCGAAAGGGCCGCGGCCGCGTCGTCGGCGGCGGGCGCCATCATTGCAAGGCATAAAAGGGTCCGTGATTCATGGCATGGCAGCATCGCGGCGAGCTGCACCGCCACCGCTGCAGCCCCGCTGCACTCCGCTGCCGCCGCGCCGCGCTGCTTCGCGCCTCTCGGCTCGAATGGACGCGTCAATCATGCGTTCAGTTCGGCGCGACGCCGCTGCCGCTGCCGCCGCGTTGTCCAGCACGGCCGTGCGTGGGCGTGCGCGCGCGGCACCTGTCGTGCCCCCGGGGGCGCGGCTCCACGTCGCGTCGCTGCCCTCCGCCCGCCTGCTCGTCCTGGTCCCCAGCCCCGGCCTGCACTCTCCAGTGGGGGTGAGGGGGGGGGGGGGGGCATAGGGCCGGCCGGCCGGCGGAGCGGCGCGGTGGGGGCAGGCTCGCGGTGAACGGACTTCACCTCACCTAGGGGCCGGAGCAGAGGCAGGACACCGGCGCTGCGTGCCGCCCTGCCGCGCTACCTGGCCAGGTGGGCATGGCCCGGTGGACTGCCTTCTGTCTTCGCCTCGCCCAAAGGGGCCCCCGCCCGCCCTGGGCTAGACAGACCCTGGGCCGTGGTGTCCTGTCCTGACACGGCGTGGCGCGGCGTGGCGCCTGGTCTGGTGTTCACCCCGCTCGGTACGTAATGTGAAGTACGACTGCGTACGTCTCCGGCTCCGGCATGTGTGCGTGTGTGTGTGTGTGAGAGAGAGAGAGAGAGAGAGAGAGAGAGAGAGAGAGAGAGACACGTGGGCAGCTTTCGGTTCGCCGGCCGGCCACTGAGAAGGGTCGTGGCGCGGCGTAGCGCGGCGGCGTGGTGTGGGTGCCACGCCAAAAGAGCCGAGCCGGGCAGAGCGGCGAGGTCCTGGAGAACACTGGAGGAGACGCCTGGAGACTCAGGCCGTCCGCCCCTCACTTCACTCCTCTAGGTTCGAACGCCTTCCCCATGCAGACACCACTCGATACGGCTCGAGTGCGACTTTCTCCTGACAAGGGACCCGGACCGACCGGCGCTACCCGACTAAAAGAAAATGTTAATAATCATAATCTGGCGAGGCCGGCCGCTCTCCGCGTGCAAGTCCCGGGTGACGCCGCGGAGTGGGCCGAGCTGGCCGACAGGTGGCTGTGGCTCCGGACCCGGAGCTGCCTGCCGGCACTGGAGGGCCTGGAGTGCCTCCGAGCGGCCCCTGGAACCCCTGGAGGCTCTCTGGAAGTCTCTGGAGGACGTGACGCGTGTCCCTCCAGCGCGCTGGCGTGCGGCCGGCGTGCACCGGCGGCGTGCGGGCGTGCATTGCCTGGCATTGCCACCCCGCCGCCGGGTCGGAGCACCGGAGGCCCGCGCCGCCGCGTCCTCCGTCCTCGTTCCTCTCGTCGCTCTCGCCGTCGCGACGCGGCGGTGGGAGCGAGATAACCGCACACAAAACTCGTGCGCAGCCACGGCGCAGCGGTGTGGAGCGCCGGGGGGAACCCCCCTCCCCTCCCCCCGGTCGTGCCGCGAGAGAGAAAGAGAGGGGGGATAGGTGGAGAGGAGGAGAGAAAGAGAGAGATAGCGGGGGCATGGAACGGAGTGTCTGCCGCGCGGTGGCGCGCTGCTCTTTGCCTTACCTGTGTGCCCCCTATTCTGACTGGCCGCGCCGTGGCGAGCCCGGCCGAGCCTCGAGCACACCTTGCCGCTCCCCACCTCCCTTCCCCTCCCCCTGCCCCTCCCCACCTCCCTTCCCCTCCCCCTGCCCCTCCCCGTGGGTGCCACAGCCGCGCTCTGCGCGCTTCAGCCGGACAAGACAACCCAACCAACAGTTGATGCGAGGCGAGGCGAGGCGAGAGAGCCAGCGACGAACAAGTCCGAGTGAATGCGTGTGAACGTTGTGTTTAGTTACAGTGAGTGTGTGTGAGTGCCTGGATCTGATCAACAAATCGTGTGATATCAAGTAAATTCAGTGACATGGAAGAGGAACAAGAACAATGTGATCTGTGATAGTTAACTTAGTTTGTTGCCCCGATTCATCACGTTTTCCCCGTCATCTAAGATATTTATTTAGTAAAAATTTCCAGTCTGTTTTACCCGTGTTTTCCCCCCCTCGTCGTCTGCAAGAAGTCGCCGCCCCCCTCTACGTTTCTCCATGACAATCTAGTCTTCGTGTGTTGTGTTCCTTGGAGCCCTATCCCCCTAGAGCTGCGATCTCCAGGTTTAAGAGGTTGGTTTCCTCGGTTCCCCGTGCGGAGTGTGAGCGGTGAATCCGGGTCCATGCCCCTGCCCCTGCTGCCCCTGCTGCCCCTGCTGCCCCTGCTGCTCCTGCCCGCGGCCCGTCCCCGGGTACAGGGTACAGGCAGAAGGTACCGGGTGCCCGCGGGGCAGAGCAGACGGCGGAGTCTGAGCCGCCGCGATCGCGGTGGACAAACATCAACGCCCGGCGAGGCCGAGATAAATGCCTGCGGCCGCGGGACCCGGTTCAATCCCTCCGTATCCGTCCTCAGTCACTGTAAAATATACTATTTTTCGCTGAGGGGAGGGGGTGGGGCGGCTTTCTCGTTCTTTGCCCCCCCCCCCCCTGGCCGACGGTGATTTTGGCATCCTCGGAAGGTTTGCCGTCGGCTTATCTGCCAGGTGAGCGTAGTGGATGCGACCCGGCGAACCCGATAGTTGTGGGAGATAAGGGGGAGAGCCGGGACCTTTTAATAGTGCGGTGGTCCCATTGAAGGCCGCACCGTCTGAACACGGTGTTTATTTTCCTCAACTAAATTCGGTATTGTGAAGCCTTGCCGTGGTTCGGATTAACCGCCGTGGCTTGCGTGTAGTAATTTAACGCATTTCCCTTCTCGAAATAAAATCCTGGAGAGTTAGTGATTTTTGGACGGACTGTACACGCGAGGTCCCCCCCCCCCCCCTCTCCCCTCGACCTGAGGAGTGTAGTGAGGTGGTGTCCACCATACCTTACCATACTGGAAGATACGTGGGGCGTGAGGGGGGGGGGGGGGCAAGGAGCGGGGCAGGGCATCACGTCTGGGGGACGGGCACGGGCAATGGGTCCGAGGAATGGCTCTCCTCGCTGTATATCCCTACATACCTCTCTCGCTCTGTCTCTCTTCATCCGACTCTCTCACTGTCTCTCTGGACACGAGCCCCAATGAAAACGCAACACGCCGGTCTTCTTGTAGGGCCCCTCGCCGCCGCCCAGTGTCTAACACCCTCGCCGACGTCATCACCGTCAGCGAGGCCCCAGGACCCAGTACGACGAGCAGCCCCGCGGCCCTGCGGTGACCGCTGCCAGCACCATGACGGTCTGAAGAGAAGGGCCCGAGCCCTTTTCCCCCTCCGAACTCTCCGCAACTCGTCCACCCCGGCGGCCCCATGAGCATGACCATGAAGGGGCAGCGGTGCCTGTGCGTGCTGTACGTGGCCACGGCCGGCTGCCAGGGCCCCCGCCTCGGCTCCGACGAGGAGGAGGTCGTGCTGCTCATCTACATCGTCATCGACGTGGCCGCCAACAAGGTGAGTCGTGTGTCTTTTTTCCCGAATCTTGGTCGACTTGCGTTGGCATTTGAACCCGCGCCGGTACTTGTCTGGATATTTTTTTTTTGAGCTGCGGAAGTTCCCCTCGGCTGGCCGCCAGCGGGGGCCCCGGGGCTCCGCCAGGGCAGCGCTGACCGCTGGGATTTCCTCGGCCTCGCCGCCGCTGCCACGGGGGGGGGGGGGGGGGGGGGGCGGTCGTGGGTCCGGGAGCGAGGGGTGCTTGGCCTTCGTCGGAATCAGGCGGCCGGGGACGGGCTCCGGCGGCCCCCGTGCCGTGGGCCGTGCCCTCGGCGAAAACCGAACGTCCCGGATCAGAACCGGGCGTGCAGTGTAGTACCTGGGCGAAAGTCCGGGAGGCGGTCTGCTCTCGGGGCGGTACTACCTGGCCGCAGCAGGCCCGGCCGGTCCGGTCCGGGCTGCGATCCGGGACGCGGCGGCGGTGCAGCGTTGCATGTCCCTTCCCTTCCCGACCCTTCTCTCGGGGCTCGCGCTGCCGGCCCCGCCCGCCCCGCCCCGCCCCGCCCCGCCCCGCCCCGCCCGCGCTCTCTCAATCCCGGAGCGGCTTGACGCAACGCGATGCCGGTGGGTGAAGGGGTGAGTCCGCCGCCCCGCCTCCCCCTCCCTTCCTCGCTCCCCACCATGTCTCGCCTCGTTTCCGTCGAAAACGCCTAGCATTTCCGCCGCTGCCGATTCCGAGTGCGCGTCGCGTTCGTGAGCGTGTGTGAGAACACACGGTCGTGGAGCGCCTCGCCTCGCCTCGCCTGTTGCAGGGGGGCAGGCCCGGCTAGACCAGCGCGGCACCTGTTGCCGTGGGGGAGGGTCGCGCCGCGGGCCGCCGCCGCCCCTCCTAGACGCTCCCCTCCCCTCCCCAGCCCCAGAGGGTTCCCCTGCCCCCCTCTCCCCATCCCCGTGGGGGCTGCCCGTGAGCTTCGACGTTGCGCCAACACTATATTGCCACACCGCCACCGCCGCCCCTCCTCCCCCCACTACGCCGTCGGCTGTGGTCGCGGCGCTGTCGCGTCCCGCGGAACTCCTTCCCCCGTGGTTCGGAATGCGGCGTGCTGCGTCGTGCGGGGCGGCCACATGCAGATCCTGGAGGGGGTGGGGGTCTCTGACCCTGACCGCCCGCGGGAGGCCCTCACGGCCTTGGCAAAGTGTGGCAGGAGCGGCCCCGGCGGCGGCATGTGAGCGAATGCAGGGCGTGAACCATAAAAGGGCCAGCCGGGAGCCGCAGGGGGGCGGGGCGGGGCGGGGCGGGGCGGGGGGGGGGGGGGGGGGGCGGGGCGGGGGGGAGCTTGGGGGGGGGGGTACCTGCTGGCGGGGGCGGGGCGGGGGGGAGCTTGACACCTCGTAGGGATTCGTCGCGGTCGTGCAGGGCGGTCGCGGTGGGGGTCGCACCCCCCCCCCTACCCCCCCCCCCCCCCCCGCGTGCGTGCGTGTGTATGTGTGTGTGTGCGTGTGTGTGTGTGTGACCCGGCGTGGACAGGACGACCACGGTGGCTGCCGCCGGGACTCGAACCCCGGCCACAGCACGCAGCCCGCGTTGAGCGGCGGACAAAGTGTTTGCCACAGTGGTGGGGCGTGGGGCGTGGGGCGTGGGCCCCGGCCGGACCCCAGCGCTCCCAGCCCAGCCCTACGGTCCCGAAGTCATTTTCTCTTTTTCAGTATAAATGTCAGAACGGTCCTGATGAGATGAGATGAGATGAGGGGGGGGGGGGGGGGGGCTGCTTCGACTGGATCTGATCCCACGGACCGTAAAGGCGGCTCGGGGCCCTTGTTGACACCGGGCCCACCTCGTCCCCCGGCCCCCGGCCCGGCCGTGCCGGGAAGCAGCTGATGATAGTCGTGGTTGATCACACATCTCGTGTGTACTACGTCTCCACGTCCAAATGACTGGGGCCGCACACGCGGCTCGCACTCCGCGGCTGCGCGGCCCGTGGACTGTGTCCCGGCCGGTGCCCGCAGTGTCTGGTGTTCTCTAGGACGGCCGGGGGCCGGGCCGGCGCCGCCCCCTCTTCCCTCTTCCGCTTACGGATGGCCCCGCTCTGCGAACGGGACTGCCCCCACCCTGCCCCCCTCCCCCTCCCCCTCCCGGGCAGCTCCGGAGTGCCCGGGCCGGTCGGCCGGCTGGGCCATGCCCAAGCCAAGTCGAGCCGAGGTTGTCTCGTCCGGGGCGGGGCGGGGCGGGGCGGGCTCACGGGCATACCAGCGTGGACCTTTACACTGCCAGGGGACACAAAAAAAAAACGCGCGTGTGTGTGTATGAGGGAGAGGGAGAGAGAGAGAGAGAGAGAGAGAGAGAGAGAGAGAGACGATACCCGGGAGCTGGTTCTGATTATTTTACTTGATGCTGCCGCACCCGTGTTTCATGACGTGACCTTGTGTCCGAGTACGACTGGTTCCAGGCTAGCTGAGGACACTGTATGTGTGTACTTTTTATTTCTCTCCCTTCCTTCTCCTGCTTTCTGCCGTGCCCCCCCCCCCCCCTCCCCTTCCCGTTTGCTTGGCGACGCCCAACAACACGCAACACTGTAGATTAGGAATACATGAATGTATTAGCGATTCCGTTCTCGGAAAGAAAAATTTTGACGGTACGTCGCAAGCGCAGGGTGCGGCGCGGCGCGGGTACCTCCCCCCTGCCTCCCCCTCCCGTTCATCCATCGCATTGGCGGTGGGCCGCGAATGAACCTGTCAAACGCATCCGCAGGCCCGGGGCGCCCGGGCCTGGCTGGCTGGCCGCGGGCGCGGGGCGGGGCGGGGCGGGGCGGGGCCCGCAGCCCGTGTGCAAGGGACGAGAAAAAGTCGCTAACTCGGGCCGCGTATGCCATGGGCTCGCCGCCGCGCCTCGCTGTTCCGGCTGCGACACGAATTCAGATTGGAGTTGCCGGCGGCGGGGCGGTGCCGGTCCCGGGTCCCGGTGACCCTTACGGCCGGGACGGCGCCGGGCCACGCAGGGCGCCGCTGACGCCCCCTACAAGGCCCTTCGCCAGCCCGCTGGTCCTCGGCCGGCCGGCCGGCTGATTCCGTGCACTCTGCCTCCACATGGCTCTGTCTCTGTCGCGCCCTTTGTGGCCGCTCCGGAGGAGAGCGTGAGACAGAGCTCCGAGCGTGTACGCGGTGTTCGGAGTGGCTCCTCTGCGGTGTAACTGCGCGACCGGTGACGACGCCCACCTCGTCCCTACACGACACCGCGACTCGCAGGGCGTTGTCTGCAGAGCGATTCCGAACACGGCTGTCTTCCCGGACCTCTCTCTCTCTCTCTCTCTCTCTCTCTCTCTCTCTCTCTCTCTCTCTCTCTCTCTCTCTCTCTCTCTCTCTCTCTCTCTCTCTCGCTTTCTTATGGAGCACCGCTCGGGTGTGACAGAGACATCACTACGACAGCGGTGCTCGGAATCGGCGGCCCTGCGGGGGCCCTGCGGGGGCCCTGCGGGGGCCCTGCGGGGGGTCCCGCCTGCCGCGCCGGTCCGCGCCGGTCCCTGGTGCCTTTATCTCCCAGGACGCTGTGCCCTTTTTATCATTGGCTGAGATTATCCAGCGTGTGTGTTTGTGACACATACTGGCGGCGCGGTGCCAACGAACGGCGGCGGCGCTTTTTTAACGTTTGAAAGTCGGCGGGGTTTTGCGCATCCGCCGCGCCGCCTCTCCCGCGTTTCCTCCAATTAAAAAGTGCCCCCCCCCCCCCCCCCCCCTCCGCCTGGGAATACTGCGACTAGAAAGTGGCAATACAAGGGACGGTCGTCGCGCATCTCTGTCGCCACCGCCACCGGCCGGGTTCGTGTCACCGTGTGTGTGTGTGTGTGTGTGTGTTTGTGTGTGTGTGTGTGTGTGTGTGTCGTTTCACGGCCGCGTTTGATGCGTTTGGCGTGTCGTCTACATGGGACGATCAGTGTGGTGTCGCTCTCTGCGCGTCCGGCAGTGGGTCCGCCGGGTGAGTTCGCAGTCCGCTCCGGCACACGGTGCCGTGCCGTGGGATCGGTGGGCGGTCCTCTGCGACCCTGAACCCCGGACCCTGGACCGGGCAGCCGGCCCGATCAGTGACGTACGTGCGTTAGAGTTGGCCGGCCTGGCTTGGAAATCTTAATGAACGTTTTTTTTTAAAAAAGAGAAGTTTCGAGTGTTTTTTTTTTGCGGTAGTGCCGCGAGGGCGTCTGCACCAGGTGTTGTGGGGCACTGGTTCCGCTTCCCATGGGCCGGGGGCCGCGGCCGCCTGGCGGTCCGCCGGTTCTTTGTCTAGGCGGCGGCTTTGGCCGGCTCCAGCCAGCCGGCCGGCCGGCTCCGGGGAACGGCGTAGCGCAGGCTCCAGGGGCTCCAGAGGCCGGCTCCAGGCGGCGTAGCGCGGAGCGGCAACCGCGCGCAAAGGGCAACCTGTGCGGCCGCTCTCCGTGACCGGGCCGCGCCGCCGCGCCGCGCCCGCGGAGGAAGTGCACAAGGGACCGCGGGGGGCGGCGGCGGCGGCGCAGTGCAGGTCGGAGCCGCAGGTGCAGGGCCGCCCCGGGGACTGCCGTGGCCGCGGACCCTGGCCGACGGCGTCCCCGTCGCGGGCCTCGCGGGCGCGCACAAGCTCGTCGTCGGCGTGGTCGCGGCCGCGGCTGCAGGCCCTGCGTCCCGCGGCCGGCCGGATGCTGCGCACCGTAATAAAGTGAAACTGGTTGGATAGCTCCGCCGGCTCCGCGGGCCTCGCGGAGCTCCGGAGGTAGGAGGCGCGGAGGGAGGGAAAGGGGAGGCGAAGGCAGGCGGCATTACAGTGTTGCCAGCCGGTGCCGGCCGCCCGGCCGCTCGAACCGGTACCCGGTACCCGCGCCGCGCCGCGCCGGTGCGGTGCGTCCCGGGGCTCTGGAGATGTCTAGATTCAGATTTTGGGAGATGGAGGTACCGCGGGGAGGAGGGGGGGGGCACCATTTGGCTGCGGGCCCCTCTGTGCTCTAATCGGCTCAGCGGAGGTTCCGAGAGCGCTCTGCGGTTTGCGGAGGTTGCGGTGGTGTCGTCGTCTTGATGACTTTGGACTCGGCCGGGCCGGAACCTCGCGGACGGCATCCGTGTGTCATCGTAGGTACGTCTTGTGGCGGCGGGTGCTGGCCGGGTGTCGAACCGCCCCCTGCGAAGCAAGAGTTCGCGCTCGCGAAAAGGACGGCTCGACTGACCCTTCTCTCCCCTCTCTTTCTCGCTCCGCGCTCGTTCTTTCTCTCTCACACACACTGCACCCACGTATATATGTGCCTATTGTGTCGTATGTATATAAAACGCACGCTTTCGAAAAGCGTTCCATTTTTTCCCAGCCGCGGTATGAATGTGTGTGCATCGCGGACGGGAATAAATCTCGGCCTCGTCACGTTTTCTCCCGCTGAAGCGCATGGGATGGGACCCGCGGGGCGGCGCCGGACTCTGCCTGCCTGTAGTAGCTCCGTCTCGCTCGCTCCCCTCGGCCGGCCCCGTGCGTGCGAGGGAGACGGAGCTGCACATACGGAAGCGCTGTTCGGAATCAGCCTTCTGGCTGCTCTCCTCCCGGGGAGGTTTTGCCGAGGAGGTTGCATGTTCCATCTGATGTGTCGGTGCACTGCACTGCACTGCACTGCACTGCACTGCCTATCGGCGCTGCCTTCACTCACTCACTCACTCACTCACTCACTCACTCACTCACTCACTCACTCACTTCGGTCGCTCCACATTCATTCATTCATTCATTCATTCATTCATTCATTCATTCACTTATTCATTCGTTCAGTCACATTCATTTATCGTGGCTAATGGGCGATCGTGGCTGGGGCGATGAAGGCGGTAGAAAATCACAAAGTCAATCCTTTCCTAAAATATTTAATATTTTTTTTTTAGGCAAGGCGGTTTTACGTAAAATTTTCCCACGATTTATACAAATTTTCAAAATAGAAATTGGATGGAAATTACCGTTTGTTATGTGGGCGGTGGTGGTTAAGGGTCTCGCTGCGTGGACGACGCCGCCCGTTTGGCGGGGGGCTTGTAGAGTGGTGCTCTGTCGCTGCCCCCGCTGCCCCCGCTGCCCCCGCGGCCCCCGCTGACTAGTTAGTAATGCGCCCAGGACGCGGACACGTGGAGGGCACCGTCCGAAGTGCGGCCGCCTCTGCAGCTCTCTCTCTCTCTCTCTCTCTCTCTCTCTCTCTCTCTCTCTCTCTCTCTCTCTCTCTTTCTGGTGGGAGAGGTAGAGAGGTAGTGAGAGAGGCAGAGGGTGCCGCGCCCGCTCGGCCTGTTCGAGTTCTGCCGGCCCCGGCCGAAGGTGACGTGAGCCGCTTAGCGGCCACCGGGACGGCATTTGAATATCGTACAGGGTGTTGGGTGTCGGAGGATGGCGGCGGCGCTGGCTAGGAGGCCCCGGCGGGGTGGGACCGGTGGGCCCCCCTGCCGAGCGGGGCGGTGATGCAGGCACGATTACCGCAACCAGGAACGCGCGGGGGCAAAAGTCGGTAACCGCTTGGCCCGTGGGCCTCCGAGCGGGTGTACACGGCGCAGGCCAGCGCCAGCACGCACTGGACGGGGCCGGACTGATCTCGTCCAGACACTGGTCCGGTGGCGAGCCGCCTGGAGCGCCTGGTGGGTAGGCAGTCCGGACTGGTGGCACGCACGGGTGTGGTGCGGGCGGCCTACCCCGGCCGCTTGCAGGTGCTTGCCCCTGCCTCTGCGGGGCCGTCCTTGCCATATCCTTGTCGGCCCGCTGCTGTTTGTCGCCAAGGCGGAACTGGCTCCGGATCTCCGCTCGCTACAACCTTGTCGGGCGGCCTGCAAATGTTGACGATTTCTGCCCGGCATTTGTTTTGACTGCGTCCAGGTGATCGGGGCGCAGCAGTATGTCGTGAAGCCCATGATGTCGGAGCACTCCGAGACGGTGCTGTCGGAGCACATCCTCGCCCACTCCGGGCTGACCGAGGAGATACTCAGCGAGAAGGGGGTGTCGCTGGGCAACGCCCTCATCCAGGTGAGTTCCCTACTCGGAGTACAGCGACAGCCTCGCCGCTCTCTTCTCTTTCCCTCTCGGCGCGGAGAGTCTGTCCGTCTCTGTTCTGCCTCCAGCCACGGCGGTATAAATGCAGCAGGCACGCGTATCTGTGCATAACGCCGACGCTTCTCCCTTCTCCTCCTCCTCCTCGCTCTTTCTCATGACGAGAGAGAGAGAGAGAGAGAGAGAGAGAGAGAGAGAGAGAGAGAGAGAGAGAGAGAGATGGAAGGGCGTCCGCTTAATTAATAGTAATGGCGTTCCCGTGGGATGCGGTGCAGGGAGCTGCTTCTCGGCGTCCCGGCGGCCAAGCGGCGCTCGTGCGTCGATGTCACCGCGGGGCGGGGCGGGGCGGGGTGTGGCGGGGGCGGGGCGGGGCGGGGCGGGGTGTGGCGGGGCGGGGCGGGGTGTGGCGGGTGTGGCGGGGCGGGGCGGGGCGGGGCGGGGCCCGAGGGTCTCCGCCAGGAATACAGAGTCGTTCGCGGCCGTGAAAGTGCGGTAAGGGGTGCAGTGCTGCTCGCAGCCGGCACTCGCGGGCCTTTGAGGTTCGCGATGGCCGGCCCAGCCAGCCCGGCTTTGCCCCGGCGGCCGCAGCGTGCCGTGGCGGCCCGACACACTTGGCATACCCGGCCGGGCCGGCCGGCCGGCGTTCCGCGTGGAGCCGGTCGGCCGGCGTTGCCGACGTTGCTGCCGGTGGCGCCGGCCACGGCGGCAGACGGCTCTGACGGCGGCGCGACTCGCCGGCCGGCCGGCGATCCGCGGCACGCAGCGGCAACGCTGCGCCGCTGCGGGGGGAGGGGGCCGCGGGGCTCCGCGGGGGGCAGCGGGGGCCCCCCGAGGGGCGGGGCGTTTATCCGCGGATGGCGGTGCAGACAACATGGCGGAACGCAGGCCGAGGAGGGCGACTCTGTTGACCCCCGCGCGGTCGGCGGTCGGCCCTGGAACACTGGCCGTCCGAAGTCCGCGGCCGGCCGGCCTGCCTGCCTGCTGGTTGGAGCCTAGCGGTGTGGCGGGCGGCCCGTGCTAGCGTAGTCCCGCCCGCGGCCTGGGGGGCCTCGGGCTAGCGGAGCCAGCGGAGCCAGCGGAGCCAGCGGAGCGGCCGCGCGGTTCTGCTCGCCTTTCTTCGCGGTTTCAAGTTGTGCTGAGAGCAACGCCACGCCACGCCGCGGCACGGAGGCAGGAGGCAGGCTGCGCTGGACCGGGTGCCTCCGGCCCCGGCCTCGGCTCTGGAATGCGGGCAAATGGGATGGAGCGGCCGCCCCGCCTCTCTGCACTGTCCACCCTCTCCTCTCACCCTGTGACACCTGGTGAGCTGGCCGCCGTGCTTTTAGCGCGGCTGCGGCTGCGGCTGCGGCTGCGGCTGCCCCGCCGGCCTGGCTGTGGTGCACCTGTCGTCATGGTGTAGGGCGTTTCCGCGGGGGGAAGGGCCGACGGCGGCGCTGGGCTGGGCTCCGGTTCCCGAGGCCCAAAGGGAATGGCGTGAGGGAAGGCGAGGCCAAGGGTTCAAAATCGATGTAAAGTTTTAGACTAAGGGTTTAAAAATCAATTAATAAACTGACAGAAGAATCATACCTGAAAAAAACTAAATTTGAATGTTTTTAAAAAGCACGAAAGAGAAATATTTTTTATAATGTCAGAAAATCAGAGGCAGAGTTGTTCCAGTCGAGTGGACCGGCAGACAACGCCGCACACTTTTTAGTGGCGCCGGCGCCTCGCCTCGCAGCACCTCTGCAGGTTCAATGTCTGTGGAGGCGAGCTCACTGGGACAAGGATAGGCGGGTGTGAATAGCGTGTGCGGCAGCGTTTGGCAGCATGCGGGCGGGCCGTGCCGCCCGGGGAGGGGGAGGGGGTGCCTCCGGGGGGGGGGGGGGGGGGCAACGCCCGCGGTACGGCTGTCGCGGCCGGCGGCCACCAGCTGATCGCGGCTCGCGGCCGGTCCGCCGCGGGACCCGGCGCCTACCCTCCGCTCCTCCACGAAACGCGAAAACAGAGTAAGGAGACTCACCCTTGCACGCTGGTGTGGCCGCCGGCGGGGCCCCGCTCTGCTCCGCTCCTGCTCCGCTCCTGCTCCGCTCCTGCTCCGCTCCTGCTCCGCTCCTGCTCCGCTCCTGCTCCGCTCCGCTCCTGCTCCGCTCCTGCTCCGCTCCTGCTCCGCTCCTGCTCCTGCTGCTCCGCTCCTGCTCCGCTCCTGCTCCGCTCCTGCTCCGCTCCTGCTCCGCTCCTGCTCCGCTCCTGCTCCGCTCCTGCTCCGCTCCTGCTCCGCTCCTGCTCCGCTCCTGCTCCGCTCCTGCTCCGCTCCTGCTCCGCTCCTGCTCGGGGGAGGGTTACGCTCCGTGACTTTGTGGTGTGCTCCTGTCCCACGGAGGGCGGCCCGGCGACGGGGACCAAGGGACCCCGGGACTCCGGGACTCTGCAACGGGAACGGGACACATGGCTGTGCCCCCCTCCTCCACCCCCACCCGCAAGACCTTTAATAATAATTGTGACGGCGGGTACGTGTTTTGCCCGTGGCGCGTCGGCACGCCGTCTAACGGGGACCCGTACGTGTGCGTCTGTGTGTGTGTGTGTGTGTGCGAGTGTGTGTGTAGGGCCGAAACACAACGGAGGCTGCGGGCGGGCACGCGAGTCTCTCGTATTCGGCAGCGCTGGAGGGGAGGGGGGGGGGGGGTGAGTGGAGGTCATTTGGCTCGGTGTGGAGTCCTCTGTGGGCCCCGTGGCCGGCAGCACCCAGTCACGGTGCACGGCGCCCTGGCCCCTGGCCGCCAGCCCTTGGCCGCGGGGGCTCGGCCCCTCTCCTTACCTCGGCGACGGCGCCGCGCGCTGGACCAGGAAGTGGCCCCTCCCCTCCCCTCCCCCCCCCCTCCCCTCCCCTCCCCCCCCTCCCCTCCCCCCTCCTCTCCTCTCCTCTCCTCTCCTCTCCCTCCCCCCCTCCCCTCCTCCCCCTCCTCTCCCCTCTCCCCCTCCTCTCCCCTCCTCTCCCCTCCTCTCCCCTCCTCTCCCCTCCTCTCCCCCTCCCCCTCCTCTCCCCTCCTCTCCCCTCCTCTCCCCTCCTCTCCCCTCCCTCCTCCCCCCTCCTCTCCCCTCCTCTCCCCTCCTCTCCCCTCCTCTCCCCTCCTCTCCCCTCCTCTCCCCTCCTCTCCCCTCCTCTCCCCTCCTCTCCCCTCCTCTCCCCTCCTCTCCTCTCCCTCTCCTCTCCCCTCCTCTCCCCTCTCCTCTCCCCTCCTCTCCCCTCCTCTCCTCTCCTCTCCCCTCCTCTCCCTCTCCTCTCCTCTCCTCTCCTCTCCTCTCCTCTCCTCTCCTCTCCTCTCCTCTCCTCTCCTCTCCTCTCCTCTCCTCTCCTCTCCTCCCCTCCTCTCCTCTCCTCCCCTCCCCTCCCCTTCCCGGGCCGTGGCCGTCGACACCCGAGCGGCCCGCTTGATTGAATGGGGCCAGGCCGGGTCGGGCTGCACTCGGGCCGCGCTTCCCAGTCCGACCAGTCGCCCGGCCAGGTCCATCCACGACAAGGAGGTCGCCGTCCTGGCTGTCTCTCCTGCCCGCGCGGAGGGGCGTTCGGTGAGGGGCGTTCTCGGGGTGCGCGCGGCCGCGGGACACGGACCAGACGCCGGGGGGTTAGGAGGCGCGGCGGGCGTGCAGGGCCCGGGGCCAGCGGCGGGCGCAGGAGAAAGGTTGTTGCCCCCTTCTACCTGCCCGCCCCCCCAGCTCTAGCCGCAGAGAGGAGTTGCAACTGGTAATTGTGGCCTGGAAGCGGGTCATGTGCCGCCGCCCCCTCCTCTCCGCACATCTTACCTCCCTCCCCCCCCCCCCCCCCCACGTCTCTGTCTCTCTCCGTCTCTCTTCGTCTGTGTCGGGCGTTACAAGAAAAGCGCAGAGAGAGAGGGGGGGGGGGAGAGAGCGGCTCCGACTATTTGAGGCTCGGTTAGCCTTATCAGCAGCGTGGTAGGGGTTCGGTCCGGGCGTTGCGTGTATGGGCGTCACATCGGGGGCCCCGGAGGCAGCGGCCCGGAGGCAGCGGCCCGGAGGCTGGCGGCGGCCGCCCGGACCGAAGGCCACCGGAGAGGCATTCCTCCCGCCGCTTACGGCTGCCATGCGTCCGCCGCCGCCGCCGCTTCGGCAGCGCCAAGTCGTTAAAACAGGTTTGTTTCCGCTGCCCCCCCCCCCCCCCGACTCGGCGCGTGTTGGGTTTCCAGCCCGTAAGGACTATACGGGAATGGTAAGGAAGCCGCCGGGATCGCTCTGGTGTCCTGCACGCCGCTTCGGCGGTGCAGGGGTGAGAGGTGCGGGGCGGAGCCGGGATTCGAACCCGGGGCCCCGATCTGACTTGCGTTAATCGTGCCCTCGGTCCCGGATCGCGGCGTGCAGGCGGGCGCTGCCAGGCATGCCACCCTGGCAGGAACGGTACTTGCTCTGTGCGGCGGGGGGGGGGGGGGGGGGGGGCGCCGACACGTCACGACCCCTACACGGCGCTGCGGAGCGTTGCGCTTTATTTTTCATCTCGTCAACGTCAGTGTCAGCCTTGATCTGAATGTATGTGGCAGGACGCGGCGGCGGCGGTGGCGGTGGCGGTGCGAAGGGGGTGGACAGGACGGGGTGTACGACTTTGATACTCTTCTTTGCGCCCCCCTGGTACACCCGAGGTATTCTTCTGGTATCCCTGGGAATAGTATTCTCAAATGCCATCATAACACTTAATTTTTCCACCAAAAAAATGCAAGGGTATATTAATATTTTGTGGACTGTGGGCGGCGGGCGGCGGGCGGCAGCGGCAGCAGCAGCTGGACGATGTCCGGGCCGGAGCCGCGGGCCCCGGATACACACGGCAACGCCGCCATCCAATCTCTCTGCTCTGTGCAAAGCTTGTGGCTCGACCCGGCCCGGCTCTGCGCGGCGTGGCGCGTCACGGTCCCTGGCTGGTCGTGACTGAAAAGGGAGAAGTGAAAAAAGAAAAGAAAAAGGACGAAACGGTAACTCAAGCGCTTAGCTCCGACTGAGGACGAATGGCAACGGCTGGTGCCGGCTGGGCTGGGGGGTTCTACACGGACGGCCCCCGTCCTGACTTCTCAGGTTCAAGGAACTGCGACGGCGTCTCGGCCGCCGGCCCGCTCCCTGCGACAAGCTCGGCCGACTCCGTGCCCGGCCGCCGCAGCTGCCGCAGCTGCCGCAGCTGCCGCCTCCACCCCGGGAGCGCCGGGCGGGTAGGCAATGCGTCGGCCGGTGCGCGCGCGCGTGTGGTGCGGGCCGGCCTACCCCGGAGTCCGCAGGCGGAGACCTCCGAGTGAGTCTGACCTAACCGCTCTCCATCCGTGTGTTCCAGTTTGACGAGTACATCCGGTCGCTGCAGATCGACCCCTGCTCGCCCGACTTTGTCCTGGTGACGGACGGGCAGTACCCGCTGCGGCAGTGCCTGCACCCGGAGAGCTGCAACAAGAACATCGACCTGGCCCCCTACTACAACGCCTTCCACGACCTGCGGAAGGACTTCCGGGGCTTCTACTCGGCCCCGGACGCCGTCAACTCCATCAAAGAGATGATCAACTGTATCCTTTTTCCGACGCGTGGCAGTTCTGGTGGGGGTCTTGTTTGGGGTGGGAGGGAGTCAGAGATCCACTTTGAGGACCGCGGGGACCAGGGCCGGCCTGGAGACGCCTTAGACGAGCCGGACTCCGGTCGCTGGAGGAGACTGGACCAGCTGGACCAGCCATTTAGGACCCGCGGCGGTGATGTCCATGCCGGCACGGGCTCGGCTCTGGTCGGACTACTTATCTTTATTATTTTTTTATTTTTGTGAATTTTACGATTTTTTTTTCTCGTACGCGGGTGACCTGCGAGCCGGCCGCGTCAGAGGCAGTAGGACGGGGTCTCCAGACCGACACACGTCCGTGTTCGGAAGCTGCGGGATCCGCGGCCGGACTGTGTGAAGGCTGTGGAGGGACCCGGCCGGGCCATGGGGCCATGGGTAGCCATGGGACATGGCGGCGTAGCACGCAAGGCGGTGCAGGACGCTGCCATGGGCCAAATGATGGTTATCGCCCCTCGCTCGCACGCCACACGCCCGCCACACGCCGGCCACGGCACGACATGCACCGGCATTACGTAATGCGGGAGGGCTAGGACTTGTTGCCGGCGGGCCGCTTGCACTCCCTGCCCTGCTCGCGCCGCGTCCTGCTCGGCTGCACTCGGGGAGGTGTGGTTGCCCGCCGGTGCCCGCCGTCTCCCTCCCCCATGGAGGTTCTTCGGGCTGCCAGAGAGGTGCACGGCCCAAAGTGCACTAGTCCGTTCATTCACTGAAGAAAAAAATATGGGAGGAGGGGGGGGGGGGGAGCATGAAACAGGAATGTGAACGCCAAGGAGGTGAACCGGGCCAACGGAGAGAGCGGAGGGAAGGAGGGAGGGAGGGAGAGGGAGAGGGGGTTGTGGACCGGCGCCGGCGCGCGATTTGTAGGCAAAGAGACACCAGAACACGCAGTGGCGGACACTGTCCCGCCGGCTTAGCGCCCCGGGCAGCCCCCCCCCCCCCCCCCCCCCAGGCTTCCGCCGTAGCAGTATGTGTACAGTAAACCGCGTGTTTCTAACGACTCGGCACGCCGCCGGCCCGGCCGCTCTCTGCCGCTCTCTGCCGCTCTCTGCCGCTCTCTGCCGCGGCTCCGCTGCAGATGATTATAGCCGGCCGGCGCGGCTCCCACGGGGGACGTTTCGGTGGCGGCGGGACTCGACGAGTCCCGGCCTCGCTCCGCGGCGTTTCCTTGTGCCCCCTCCGCTCTGCGTCATTGGTCCTCGCGGGGAGGGAGGGAGAGGGAGAGAGAATGCGCGCGCGTGTGCCCCCCCCCCCCCCCCCACCCCTCCAGCTGCACTCTGGCCGTTAGTCCCGAGAGCGATCGAGTTAACACGTGCGTGCGAAAGTGGCCGAGGGCAGCAACAGGAGGAGGAAAGCTCCTGCCTCTGTGTGTGTATGTGTGTGTGTGTGTGTGTGTATGTGTGTGCGTGCTTGGCGGCGTGTTTGGCGACATCCTCGTCGTCCTCCCCGTGTCCGTGAGTCACCGAGCGGCGGCGGCGGCGGCGGCGCCGTGAGGGCGATAGTGCCCGCACTGGCCGCCGACGGCACGCTGTCTCGACGCCGCCTCCACCACCACCGCTCCACCGCCAGCGCGCCGCGGCTACGGCGGCGACAAATGACCAGTCAAACGTATGCACGTGTTTAAAAAGGCAAAGTAGGCTGCCTTCTGCAACAGAGCAGACGGGCTGGGCAGGGAGCGGCGGAGCGGGGTGGTGGGCCTAGGCGTCGCGACTGCAGGGGAGAGGGGGGGAGCGTGAGGCTGGGGACCATGTCTTGTCATTCCCGCCCGCGGGCTGGAGTGCCGGCCGAGGGCGGGCGGTAGTGTCTTTAACGCGTTATTCTGGCTCTGATTGTGTCCGCCTGGAAGTGTGGCATGTTTAGCCCCCACTCCCCCCCCCCCCCCCACCCCCCACCCCGGGCGGCGGCGAGCGCACCGAACCGCGAACAGACCAGAACAGAACAGAGCCGCGGTCGGGGGAGATAAAAACTGGCCGTCGCAGCAGAGGCCGGAATCTAGAATCGAGAATCGGTCGTCAAAACAGCGCGGATGGTCCCCCCCCCCTCTTCCCCCGGGCCGGCCGGGACTAACCGTGACCACCTGTGACCGCTGCCACCACTGCACCGGGCCCCGGTCTGTGGTGGCGCGGCTGTGGTCCCGCCACAGGTGCACAGGTGCACAGGTGGCTGGTGGCCGTCCTGGAGGGCCCGGGCTCCAGAGACTGGCCACAGTACTTACATCTTTTTCGCACGGGTGTACGCGGACGTCCAACGGAATGAAATCGCCTGCAGTCGGTTTATTTAATTCTTTTTTGCGTAAATTTTATGTTGGGCTGTGCGTGCGTGCGTGGCCGCGGATGGGACCGCGGAGGCGCCGGGCTGCCGCGGCGTTTAGTTCCCGGTGGCGCCCTCTAGCTGCGGCGTGCGGCAGCTGCGCTGCGGGCCCGTAGGGGCCGTAGTAGTTCGGCCGGCTGGCGCGGGGCGGCGCCACTGCGCGCTCGCTCAGCCGAGAGCCGGTTCGTCGGCTCGAGCTGTCCGACGTGTCGGCTCGGCTCGGCCCGTCGGTGCCCGTCGGTCGGACCCTCGCCTCGGCATCTTGACCAGCCCGGCGGTCTGCCCGGGCCCATGGCTGGCTGGCTGGCTGGCTGGCTGCCTGGCTGACTGGTTGGAGTGGAGTACCTCATGGTATGTCTGTGCCTCATGGCATGGCCCGCTGTGCAGCGGTGGCAGGCATGAGGAGGGGACGGGGGAAGGCCGCGGTCATGTTGGAAACGGACCGAATGAATGGCCGTGGTCGGAAGAGTTGGATCTCGAAGCGTCAAAGTCGAAATACACCACAACCTTATTAGAGCCTTGCATTGTTTCGGGCCCCTGTCGTGTTCCCATGCACTTGTTTTCTGTGATGATCCTTAACTCTTCCCGACAGATTTAAGCATGACATTCGACACAGAAAACGAGTTTTACGTGAAAGAAGCCAAAGACATGGTCAACATCGTCCACCGGTTGATCGCCGACGGTGAGTACTCTCAGCAGCAGCAGCCTGACACTTTCTTGTTGTCTCGGAGGCCCCATCAGTCAGCGCCCTTATCGGAAGTCATATTCGAGGACACCCCCGGATATGTGTGACTTTCGTCTCTCAAGTGATAACTTCTTTGTCTGCGCCCCTTTCTATTTTTGGTATTTTTTTGGAAATTGCTTTAAGGATCCCTCCTTCCACCCTCATCCCCCGCTCCCAGCTCCTTTCCCTGCTCCGCCTTGGTTTCCACACCATGTCTGTCTGTCCGGAGTGACTTCTGGTTTTGGTTGGATCCCGACACCGGTCCCTCTTCTCTCCTCTCGGCTCCTCTCGGCTCCTCTCGGCTCAGCAGCGCCCACGCCTCTCCCTTATCCTGCCACTCTCTCTCTCTCTCTCTCTCTCTCTCTCTCTCTCTCTCTCTCTCTCTCTCTCTCTCTCTCTCTCTCTCTCTCTCTCTCTCTCTCTCTCTCTCTCTCTCTCTCTCTCTCTCTCTCTCTCTCTCTCTCTCTCTCTCTCTCTCTCTCTCTCTCTCTCTCTCTCTCTCTCTCTCTCTCTCTCTCTCTCTCTCTCTCTCTCTCTCTCTCTCTCTCTCTCTCTCTCTCTCTTCCACCGAGTCCTGATACCCCTCCCCCTCCTGCCACTTATACATGATCATTAGTGCCTCCCCCCCCCTCCCCTGCCCTTTGTAACCGTCGATAGGGTGCTGGCGTGGCGTCAGGATATCAGCTCCTTTTGTTGTCTTGGCAATCGTATGAACGCCTCCGATAACAACAGCGCGGCGGTGGCGGTGGCGGTGGCGGTGGCGGTGGCGGTGGCGGTGGCGGTGGCGGTGGCGACGCGAGCCCCGGGGCCGCGGCCGCGGGCTGTCCGGGAGGAGCCGGAGGCCGGACCAGCAGGCCCAGGCCGTGCGGGCACGCCGCGCCACGCCGCGCCACGCCGCGCCACGCCCCCGCGCTCGGTTTTCGCCGCTGGTATAGAATAGAGCGATCGAAATGAGTAGTTGCTCTACCGCAGCCTGCCGCCCCCGCCCCCGCCCGTCCCGGCCTGACTTGACGGCGACCTAGTTGCGAGATTTGTCGATACGGCGTCTCCGCTTGCCTCTTTCTCTCTCTCTCTCTCGGGCCGGGCCGTGCGGGCCGGGGCGCCTCGATGCTGGCCAGACCTTGACCACCTTGACTCGACAGGGCACGACGCGCCGCCGGCCGGGGCCGGGGCCGGGGCCGGGGCCGGGGCCAGGCAGCGGGCAGCGCGGCGGCAGCGCGGCGGGGGCCTCGCCTTGATTTGATATTGGCGCGGGGCCCAAAGGAGCCCCGGGGCACTGCAGGTGAAGTGGCCGGGCGGGTGATAGCGCACGTCTGCCACTCGTCGCGCAAAGCTAATTGGTAGTTTCGTTAGTGTCGCTCGTGGAATATCAGTAAGGGCAGAAGAGTGGAGGGCTGCGAGTGCGGGGCACAAGGCTGTGGTCCGTTGTGGGGACGATCACTGTCATGGCGGCCCATGACTATGAACAATGAGTAGAGGAAAGAGTGGAGAGGGTAAAGGGGGCGGGGGCGAGAGAATCGGATATGGTGCCTGTTGCCTGTTGCTTGTTGTTCCCCCGCGGTCAGTATCTCGCACAGCGGTGGGCGGGAGCAGAAGCGGCCCGCCCACCCGCCCGCCCCGCGCCGGCTGCGCATCGCTTCTGCCTGTACTTGACGCGCACCCTACTTCTCTGCGGGGGGTCTGACCGGAGGGGGAGTTCGGGCGGCCGTCGCGGCGCGCTCCGTCCCCGGACGAGGGGAGGGGAGGGGAGGGGAGGGGCCGCCGCGCTCAGCCCGCGCCGCCGCCTCCACGCAGCGTTGGCAGATTTTGTGCGCGGAGCGGCGTGTGGCAACACACATGCGCGGTGTCGCGTCGCCTTCGCCGCCCGGGATGGACGCGAAGCGGAGCGGAGCGCTGTTGGGGCTGCGGTTTCTTTCTGCCGCCTCCCTTCTCTGTGTATTTCTGCCCGCGTCTCCCGTGTCTGTGCGCCGCGGCCGCAGGTCCACGGGGCAGTGACGAGGCACAGATATCCAGCCGCCGCCGCACTGCCGGCCCCCGGGATGGAGGGGGTATATCGAACGATATACTCTCCGATCCTATCCGAGTTATCACTGCTGACCCCGCTGGCTGGCTGCCTCGTCTGCGCGGCTCCGCCCGGCTCCGCCCGGCTCCGCCCGGCTGCACCGAGCGCCGCTGGCGGCGGCTAATGTCGGTGCGCGCCGAGAGTTTGGGCTCCTCTTTGGCCCTCGCCGCTCCTCTTTGGCCCTCGCCTTTGCTTCGCTGTGCGCGGCGCGGGCGGTTCCGGCTGCTCCGGCTTCAGGTGCAGCCCTTTGACCCTTTGACCACCCATTTTCCGCCGCGAGCCGCGCTCCTCCCACGGGTGATGCTCTCGCACTCGGCGTTCGCCTCGGCATCGCCGGGCCGCGCTGCGCTCTGCTCTGCTCCGACCGCGGCAGAAATCCAAACACGGCCTTCCCCTCCCCTCCCCTCCCCTCCTCGCATCGCCTCGCGTTTTCTCGCTTTACGTCGCGTCAGCGGGTGTCGCACTGCGCTGCGCCCCCTGCGGCGGCGGCCACACACACACACCGCGGACAACGCCTGGCCGAAGGCTTCCCGCCCGACGAGGACCGGACGGACGGGACGATTTCAAGCTCTGTCTCTGTCGCACGCACGGGGCCCTGCCGCGTGGGTGGGAGTGAGACGGCCGCGGGAACAGGAACTGATCGGCAGGACCCCCCGCCTGCCTCTTGGGACGGCGGCGGCGTATTGGTGCGCTTATGGCTGCGCCCGGTTCGGTTCTGGCAGTTCTGGGTCCCCTCGCCTCGCCTCGCCTCGCCTCGCCTCGCGCCCGGTTCGAAACGGCAGCGCCAAGGCTAGTTAGGGCATGCGTGTTGTCGCAAGAGGCGCCCTGGGCGAAGAAGCAGCTGTCGGCAGTGCAGGGCAGGGCGAGGCCGGGCCGTGCAATGCAAGTGTGCATGGGGCCGTACACTCCAAGTGCACCACAAGCCCGGAAAGCTGCCAGGAAAAATAGAATACATGTAGGGGAAATTGTCAGATTGTTCCGGTCAACGAGGTTGGAGGGAGAGAGGATGTGGGGGCGTTAAAAAGGGTCTACATTTTTAACAATCAAGGTACATACGATTGAGCCCGTGCCCCTCGCGGACCCTTCGGCAGGACCCGTGGAGGGCCTGGGGGCCTCTGGAGGTGAGGGCGGTAGGTACGTGTTCGGCGGGCACTTGTACCCCCCCCCCCCCCCCCCCCCCCTGAAGTGGCTGAAACAGTAAAACACCCTCTTGCTCCCTTCCTTTTCTTTCCTTCTCTCTCCCGCTCACTCCGCCGGGCGCCAATCGGCAGAGCGACTTGTCACAAGCCACGTGGTGTGGTGCGGGTGCGGGGGGGGGGGGGGGGGGGGGGAATGGCGCTGCAGCCCGCCCCGGCTCGGCTCGGCTCGGCTCTGCCCGGCTCGTCTCGGCCCGCCCGGGCCGGCCTGCCCTGCCCGTTGGAGCTCGGCTCGGCTCTCAGTTGGAGACGGACAGCCAGCAAGGAGCTGTCGCTGTCGTTTCGCCTCGTTTTGTTGTGTGTGTGTGGATTGGCCGGTGGTGTTGTGCCGTTCGCTCCGCTCCGCACCGCGCCGCGTGGTGTCTAGTTGTCTATGGATTGGCCCTGTTCTCCCCTCCTGTGTGTGGACGGTGGCAGCGTGTCGCAGCAGCAGCAGCAGCAGCAGCAGTGGTGTCGCAGTGCCGTGTCCCAGCCGCTTTGACAAGGCGAGTCTCTGCACACTTGGCTCGCTTCTTCCCCTCCCCGAAGTCACGTGGACTGTCGGCACTTTTCCCCGTTCGGCGCCGAAGGGAAGTGCGCTCCGAGTGCTGGACAGGCGAGTGCGTGCCGAGAGCCGAGTGCCGCGGGGCGGTCGTGGGGGCGCGGAGATGCGCGGCGGGCCGCTCCGAGTGTAACCTAACCCCAACGGCGTCGCCCGTTTGCGTCAGACCGGCCGGGACTGGGAATCACTGGGAGTGTGTTCCCGACAAAGTTGACGTTTTATTTGACTGAGGCCGTGCTGTGATCGGCCGAGAGCTGCGCTGGCTGCCCCCCCCCCCCCCCCCGCCTTATCTCTGTGGCGGTAGCACAGCGAGAGCGCGCTCGCCGTCAGTTTTTTTTCTCGCTTTATTTTTTGTTTTGTTTCTTCTGTGATTTCGTAACGGGTGGCCGCGCCGTGCCGTATCTGGTTCTTGTGCTCTTCTCCCTTCCGGAGAGAAGCGAGGAGGCCGGCCTGTCTCGGCTGCCACGCCTCGTCCCGCCGTCCTGCCCTGTCGGCCCGTGTGCACGTCCATCGGGGGGGACTCGTGGAGGGATGGTCGACGTGCACCCTCCCCCGCGGCGGGCTGGCGGGGCGGGGCGGGGCGGTGCGGCACCCTGGTTGCGCCGCCGCCGCCTCCGTATGTTGGCTGGGCTCGACCCGGGCCACCACCTGTGCAAGCGGCGGCGGCGGCAGCGGCGACTCGGGCGTCCACGTCAACGCGTTCACCACCTGTTGGTGGCGGAGGCCTCGGTGGCAGCGGGGGCGTCGTGACATCGCTGGGGCACTGCGCGGCGCGGCGCGGCACGGCACGGCACGGCACGCCAGTGCGCGATAGCGCGGTCATCAGGCCGCGGGGGCACGGCGGCCACGGCACGGCCCCGACGCAAACACGCCGGCCAGCCGGCCGCACCGGGCCGGGCTCGCAGTGAGGCATGCCGATATGCACTTTCCGGTGAGAGGTCTTGTTTGGCCATGTCGCCGGGGGGCTGTCCCGCCCCGCCCCGCCCCGCCCCGTCGTGTCGCGTCCGGCGCCGGCCGGGCTGATTGCAGCGGGGAGGGGTGGGCCCCGTCCACCTGCCGCCGCCGCCTGGTGGTGGTGCCGGTGCTTGTTTACGACCATGACGTGCTGCCGCCGGCGCCGCGGCGTCCCCCGCGAGGTCCCCCGCGCCCAAGACCGAGAGCCCCGGTCCAGGGCCAGGCCGCCGGCGGCCTCCCGGCGGGGGTCGCGGGCGCAGTGCCGTCGCGGAGCAGGCGGTCGTGAGCGAGGGGGCCCCCGTATGCGAAGGCACGGCCCCAGCTGGGCCCCGTCCGCCTGCCTGCCTCCCGCATCAAGGACACCCTATCGGTGGCCGCGCACGATTTCTTGCGGTGGCGCGCGCAGTCTCGGCCCCGTTTCGATGCGCTGCCGCGGGTTCGAGTACCACCGGCTCACTGGAGTGAGGAATGCCCGGCGCTGGCGCCGCTGGCTCCCCGCGCCGCCGGGTCTGTTTGTGTTGTGGCGCGGTCGGCCACCTCCGCCTCCCGTGGCAGCTATCCGGGCCGTCCCGGATCCGTTTGTCGTGGGGGGTTCTGTATCGGAGGGGGTGGGGGCCGCAGCGTTGTTATCGGCCGGGTGAAGGGCGAGGCGGGGGTGGCGGAGCCCCGCGGCCTACTGGCCGGCCTGGTGCTGGCCCGCCTGCCCGCGGCCGCGGTGTGGTGGTGGGCTTATCACCAACAGGTGCGGTGGGGACGCACAGACGGCCCCCACTTCCCCCTCAGTCGTTTTGAATACAGTTTTGAACGTTGAGCCGCTGGTCGCGTCAAGATTTTGCCACACTTTGCCCCTCGTTGGGGAGTGTCGGTATGGCTCTGCGGCCGCTCCGTGTGCGCCGTGGCTTTGCTGGTGCGACAAGTGCCCCTGCCCTCGCGGCCTGGCCGCTTTTCGCCGCTGCTCGCGCTGACGCCGCGGACGCCGCCGGGCTGGGCCGAGGCCATAAGGTTTCGCCGAACGCAGCGGCTTCGGTGCGCCCCGCACCCTATTGAATGCTTGCCGTCGCAGTCTGGAACGCCGTGGCCGTGGACTCAGGGCTGGCCGTCGCTGGCGGCCTGTAGGCGGCCGTCAGCGCCGTGTCCGCACCCGAGCTTTCGCCTCCGCCCCCTCCCTCGCCCCGCCCCGCCCCGCCCCGTCCAGAGTCCGGTCGTGTCTAGTTGCACTGAGACGTGCCGGGCGGGGCTGGCGTCCGTTCTGAAGCCTGGAAAGCCAGAATGGTGAGGTTTGCTGCTTGGGCTGGACAATGGACACCCCTTAGGTCCTGCACCCCACCCTCCCGGCTCCGCCCCCCCCCCCCCCCTTTGCATAGGTCTGTGCTTACGCACGCCCCCTTAGGCGAGCGTACGCGGCCGCGGGCCGGCCGACAGCGAGCGGAGTGCTGCGCTTGCTCTATGCTTGGCGCGGCACTGCGTTGCGGGGGCCGTCTGGGAACCCCTTCCGGGCCCGTCACCAAACTCTGTGCTCTGTCTTTTATGCGGTCCTCTGTAGCTCGCCGAATCTTATCCTCTGCGTGCTCGAAATTTTAATTTTTTAATCTTCTGTTTCAGGGTATTTCTTTGACAATCCTGAAACGGTGGAACTACGACTTGAACCTGGCATATGGTGAGTGTGTGCTGACATTTGTGTGTGCAGGTGTCTGTCATTGGATTGGTTTTATCTCGCCATGAAGGAGTGGTTGTACTAAGTTTACTCTTCCTTTCGCAGCTCAAAGAATGAGGAGGTGGATAATAACTGTGTAGTTCGAGCTAGAGGCCTTCCTTGGCAGTCCTCAGACCAGGATATTGCTAAATTTTTCAGGGGTTTGAATGTTGCAAAGTAAGAGAGCCTATCAGCCTTTTTACTGTCTTCTAGTAATCTAAGTGTACTCAACAAATTTTCTATGCTTCTACAGAGGTGGAGTAGCTCTTTGCTTAAGTCCACAAGGGCGCCGAAACGGCGAAGCTTTGGTTCGTTTTGTAAATCAAGAGCACAGAGACATGGCGTTGGGACGGCACAAGCACCACCTTGCCAACCGCTACATAGAAATTTACAAGGCCAATGGAGCCGAGTTCGTCGCCGTTGCCGGCGGCAACAATTCTGAGGCTGAAGCGTTCCTCTCACGGGGAGCACAGGTCATTGTTAGGATGAGAGGTTTGCCCTACGAGTGCACTGCCAAGCAAGTGGTGAGTTGATTTGTTTTGTTTACTCTTCTGTTCTTTGGGAAATCCCCCTACAGTTGTTGCTTTTCCCTTTTCAGTTGGAGTTCTTCGAGTCGGGAGAAAACTCATGCCAAGTCATGGATGGGGAGGACGGTGTCTTGTTTGTGAAAAAACCTGATAAAAGGGCGACAGGGGATGCTTTTGTCTTATTTGCTCAAGAAGAGGATGCAGCAAAAGCACTAAGTAAACATCGAGAACTAATAGGTTCTCGCTATATAGAACTTTTCAGAAGCACAACTGCAGAAGTACAACAGGTTGATCTCACATTCATATTTGCGTGTTTAGCTTTCTTTGAAAATGGTCCTTGAATCCTAATCCAACATTTGGTGTCCCTAGGTTTTGAATAGGTCAATGGATCCCAAAACCTATGAATCAGTATCGGCTCCTACCCTCCCCCTACCTATGCTTCCCCAGCAGTTTGTCACGACTGGCACTAGAAAGGACTGCATACGGCTTCGTGGATTGCCATATGAAGCACAAGTCGAAAATATTTTAGAATTTCTAGGCGATCACGCAAAGTCAATTGTATACCAAGGTGTTCACATGGTGTTCAATGCACAGGTGAGACGAGTTTGGGTGAGCTGGCTGGCCGACTGGAATTTTCGCCTCAACTAACCCGTTTGCGTCCGTCTCGCCTTGTCAGGGTCAGCCGTCGGGTGAGGCGTTCATCCAGATGGACTCCGAGGCGAGCGCCTACCTCGCGGCGCAGCAGAAACACCACCGGTACATGATCTTCGGCAAGAAGCAGCGCTACATTGAGGTGTTCCAGTGCTCCGGCGAGGACATGCACCTGGTGATCGCGGGCGGCATCCCTACAGGCGGGCCCGTGTCGCCGGCCAAGGCGGCTGCGGCGGCCACCACCCTCCTGTCTCCCGGTACGTTGGCATTCCCCCCGCCGGGTCCACCCCCGTCGCTCCCCCACGCCGGCCACGGCACCGGTGTCCTGGGCCACCCCCCTCCCCTGCAGCTCCCGCACGCGGCGCACGCCCCCAACCCCGTTCTGTCCGGGGTCTGGGACCAGGCCTCGGCTCTGTTCCCGGGCGTGACGGGGGTCGCTGGCGTGGCGAGCGCCCAGCAGCACATGCTGGCGCAGATGCAGCAGGCGCTGCGGCAGCAGCAGCAGCAGCAAGAGAACCTGTGGCTTGTGAACCAGCTCGCTGTGGTGCAGGCGCAGCAGCAGCAGCAGCAGCAGCTGGCTGCCTCGCTGGCGGCCGTGGGCATTAACAACGTGGCCGGCAAGTCGCACGCGCCCGTGTCGTCGGTGTGGGACGGTTCGCAGCGCGCTCTGATCCCCTCGACGGGCTCCGCCTCCAACTCCGGAGTCGGGTCGTCGTCGTTCTCTCTGGCCAACTCGAACAGCGTGCCCCAGAGCGTGTCGAGCAAGGCCCACGGCCACAGCGTGCCCATGTCGTACTACCCGGGGGTCCCGGGGGTCGGGGTCGGGGTCGGGGCGCACGCCGCTGCCGCGCACGCAGCCCAGGCCGCCCAGTCCGTGTACCTGTTGAACGCACCTCAGGCCCCGGCCTCCCGGATGCCCCAGTTCCACCCCAAGGTGCCCCCTCCCTCGGTGCAGGCCAATGCTTCGGGCGCGTCAGCGGCCATGACGATGAAGCGGTCCTGGGACTCGGCCTTCCCCGCGGACTCGGGTCAGCTGCCGCTAAAGAGGCAGTGGCACCAGTCCTCCCAGGTGTCCGCCTCGGTGCCCCAGGCCCAGGCCGCCCTCTCCTACCTCCCACCGTATCAGACCCAATTCTATTCTATGTAGATTCTAAGATTAGCTCTCTGGATCTTCTCGTCTAGTGTACTTAAATTTTTGCTCAGGAATGTGCTCGAGGTAGATTTCATGGTCTGATGTGGCTCATGGCTTTGTGGAAGTTGATGCTACCCTGACGGGAGCAGGTGTTTCCTTTCACTCTATGAATCAATCATTTGTGTACAATGTTCAGAATACTGTGATAAGTTGCATACACTAGGCCCTCATTTAATGCTGTCCAAGCATTTGAATATTTTATTCTTTTGATTTTTCTCACCTTGTATGAATGAATCAGATTGAGAGCCAAGACTTAGATACTTGTTAATATTGAAGTAGATTTAGTTCAGTTGTATGTAAACGGCTATTACTTTCACTGCTATGATGCCGAAAGTGATTTGTGCAGGAGTGATAGAATTGTACTTATACTGTGTACTTATGTTGCCGTGACTATAATCAATTTACATTCCAGTTATGTTTGCAATTTGTGCTTTTTTTTTCCCATTGGCATAAAAGCGACACAGTTTTTAGTGTCACTTCTATCAATTTTTTGTAGTTATCTCTGATATTATTTCTAGTGATGAAGGAAAGAAAATACACTGCAGTGCCACTTCTGTGATATTTCAACATACATTACTGTGCTAATTTCTTTCATCAGAGCAGTAGTAGGGGCGAGCATGAGTTTCTGCTTTACATTGTGGTTTGTTGTTGCGGGCTCCAAAATCATGGAAGGTTCAGAGATTGGAATCACATTTAGGTAAATTATATCTCCCTGTTGTCTAGATCTGCAATGGAAATAAAAGCTTGACCGTATTGTTCAATGTACATCCCAGAATTTGAAGGCTACTGCTATATCTGGTAGTAGCTTAGTGTTTGAACTGTTCTGCAGTATACTTCTCGTTCTCCCATTTTGTTGTTCAGCTCTGATGTGCTTCTTCCTCTTACTTGTACACCTCAAGTATTAAAATTTTCATTGCACTTCTCATAGTCACTGGGTTGCTATGAAAACCATCTCCATCAACTGCTACTGTTGGTTTTCTGTTTACAACACTTGCACCTCCTAGGCATATTTTTGCAGTTTACATGATTATTTTGACTAACCATGGGATGCTACCAGCATGGTGTAAGTTGGTGGGTGATTTGGCTTGTGTATCAATTTTGATCGCAGTGCGTCATAGAATGTGCGCTATCTTGCATACTCAAATAAGCTCTTGAGCCACAGCTAACTCCTCGGCTTCTTTTCAGACCATTTCCGTCCTCGGTCATGCATGTTAAAGTATCTTTCTTTCCAATTGGTCTTGGCAGCTTTGTTTTTGCTGCTTGCCAACATCCTTCTGATCTCAAAGTTGCATTTACATTAGTGTATGGTCTGGCTGTGGTTTAATCAAAACCATGGACTTGACCTATGTTGGTAGCAGCCTCAAATGCAAACATGGTACTCATCTTGTGTGGACTTCAATCAATTATTTTTGTCACCCTGCTGGACGAGATGTCTCCATTTACATTTATATTCCTTCAAAATTTTATTTTTGCACTAGGTTTTTTTTTAGTTCATATGTTAACATGGGTGTAATTGTCAACCATTTGTGTGCATGCTGAGTGTATGGGATTTAGCCTACACTGGCTTGTGGTGTGAGATACCAGAATATGTTCATTGTGTCCCTGCTGTTTCATATTGGTCCTCCAAACATGGTGAGCAAGCTTGAAATTTTCCTTGCTTAATGACAACACAGAATATTTGCCTCAAATTGTGGCATTATGAAATGGGCTGAAGAGAGCTGGTTTGGAACTTCAATTTCTGATTACAAATTGGTGGTTGAAGTTGATCAGTAGGTGGAAGAAAAGTGGTTCGTGTGCCTTTTTACTAGCTAATAATTTAGTCTGGTTTTGGTGTACATTGTGTATGAAACGTGGCTTGGTTTTGCAGGCGCACCCTTTGTTCTTTATCATTCAAGTGTTGGTTTCATTAATACACTGATAACCGTTTCTATGAAATTATGTGCTTCTAACTGTCATTCAGTTAGACATGCAAAATTTTGAATGCTGAACCACATTTTTGCAGCAGATGCGCTCTACTCTGCTTTTGTGTCTCTCCTTCAGTAATGTGTATAAAGCTGTACATGTGGTTGTTTTTATTTAGCATATGTATTAAATTAAATCATGAAGCGTCCTACTCATTTTGAGAGCGCATTAACAATGCTTTCCATTCTGAAACTGTCCAGGAGTATCTTGTTTTGTTCTTGAAGGTGTATATTTTTATATACATTCCAATTTCTTTTTAAGCTGTATTTTTATCATTCCTCCTATTTTATTAATTCTAGTAATTTTTTCCTGCGTTTTGTGACCTTCTGTGTATGTGTTTCTATCCACTAGAAATTAGTGGATCGAGATGGAATGGACTGCTCTTTCTATTGGCTTTCGCTAGCTGAACCAATGCTCTTTTGTTGGCTTTCTCATTTCTGCAGTTCTGGGTTATGGGATGGATTTTGCCACATGCCACCACATCCGTCATTCACATGTCCAAACAATGTAGTTTTTCCTAAATATTTCTGACAGCTTTCTGAAGCAGATTTAACTTTGTTACACAGCTGCTACAAGTTCTTGGGTAGCTTTCCTAATTTGCACCTACAATTTCAATTTCCAGTATCAAGTAGCACTTCAATCAGGGTATCATGGATGACATGGTACTTGTTTAAGCATACCTTACTGTTCAAGGGATATGCTTTATTTTTTCCCTTAACATTCTTTTAGGTTCTTCAGTATGAGGTTTCTGCCTTCTACAGTAATACCGATTATGCTTTCATTAACTTTTTGCTGTAGTTTATTTCTTGTGGTTGTGGTGGTGCTGTGGTCCTGTGTGTTAGGCAATTTGTGTTTAATTTTTCATTCTGCCTGTTCTGTGCCTGAGTGGTCCTAGCGGAAGCTAACGGAAAGGTGGGTCCTGTCCTTTTCACGTGCCCTACTCTGTATCTGAACATATGACAATAAAGCCTGTTGTTTTGATGTAACACTTGTTTTTTCTCATGAATCTCCAGCAGTTTCTCAGCTGTGGTGGTGCCTGCTCATGTGTGGTTTAGGGGCTCACACTTGTTGGGAACAGGTATAACAGGGTCGCACTGATCAGTTAAAAGTAAATTAAATGTGATTCTTCTATGCCCTATGCATGCTAATGTGCCGAGGTTGCCGTGCTGTATGTGATTAACCTTATTTGCCTGTGAGGTGGAGGTGCAGCTTTGAGACCGCGTTAGTGTTGGTTAAAAATTATATTGTGTGATCTGACATTGGAAGTGCGGGGGCAGGTCTTCAGCACGCCTTTGCTGTTCTAGTTGATTGGCTGCTTACTGGTCCTGTCCATAGTTGCTGGTTTAAATTAAAATTGCCAACATGGACTCTGGAACAACTATAAATATAAGAATTCACAGAGGTAAAGTGATGCCAATATAAATTAGTTTTGGGTGTGGCATGAGTGAGAAGTATTTTTAATTCAATTCAAAGTTGCATCAACTCAAAGCTGCCCGCGTCTCACAGAGTTCAAGGAATTGTGTATCATGTTATTACTGAAATTCTCAGCACTGCAAACCTCATGGGTGTAACAAGCATCTCTGATGCTGGGTTTATTACACATTCTTGCATAGTGAGAGTTTCCTTCAGGATCTGTTGTTTGAATTTTAATCTAGGTTTGGGTGAAATACTTCAAGCTGGGACAGATCATTATAAATAGATTTAAAACACAGTGGAGATTTATAGCACTGCTATACATCTATATTTGTATTTGGCAGTGAAATGGGAGTAACATAGTAAATTTGCATGACCTGCAGAAATTAGCACTATCTAAGTTTTTGCGCCTATTCTATCATTAATAGTATGAAGACAGGGTGTGAATTTACGTCAATTGGATGCGATTACTTGCTTTTCAAATCATACAGTGAAGTACGTATCTAACTTTCATATTTTCCCTATGATGGGTAGAAAGGGTGGGGTGGGGAAACATTGAAATGTGTGTCAAAGATTTTGTGTTGTGATCTGTCAGAAGGGTGTATGGTGCAGTGTGCAATCGGTGTTTGGGTGTGTTTGGTGCGTTTGGTGCTCTGACCCATTTTGTGGCGGAATGCACTCTGCGGGCGTATGGGCAGTTGGGATATTCTGGCTTGCTGGCTGTCTACTCCTGTAAGTATCCACTTTCTTTCTTAACTAACCGAAATTTTATGTACGCACATGTGGTGCTTTTTATTATAGAGCAGAGGATATATCCTTGCACACCATAGATCTCTCCTATCCAGTTTGCACGGAAATCTTCAGAAATATCTTATTGTACAGATAAATGCTTTGCATGAGGGTACTGCAAATGTTGGATAAATCATATTATTGTGGGTTAATTTCATTCTCGGTATCACAGAAGGGACAGTGTTGTCACTCATGAGTTGTTGCTTTGTACTATAGGCAGCTCAATGCATGGAAATTTGTTCAGCAGGGCAATCTTTATTGTTCAGTTGTAACTGAGATAGAACTTTTTTGAGCATAAGTCATTATAATTCTTGCTGTTAGTTTTCCGAAGCTCGGACCAGACTCCTCGGGCTGTGTTCTTTGATTGTTGTTTTGTCTGAGGCGGGCGTGTTTGACAGGGCTGCTTTTTGTTTTCAGGTGGCACTCTGCTGCCTGCACCGCCTCAGTTTGGCCCGCCCGGCAGTTTCTCGCACTTTGCCGCGATGCAGTCGGCCCAAGTGATCCCCACCCTGGCGCGGCCCAGCCCCGCACCCTTTGTGTATCCGCCCATGATATACTGGCCCTACCCGTCTCCCCCGGTCAGCCCGACCTCCTACTACGGAGGTGGTATCCCCGCCAATGCCGTGGCTCCGCCGGGCCCGCCCATGGGCGGACCGGGCCCGATCCAGGGGCCCCCTCACCCCGGTGCCCCGCACGCCCTGGTAATCTCGCAGCCCGGCTTGCCGTTCTCGGTTAGCCCTAACGGCGATATGCTCAACTTATTTCAAGGCTTTCCAGAGGTATTTGGGCTTTTTGGTTTGCTTCTTAGTTGTATGACTATCCTCACTGTAGTGGATGAAATGTGGGTGGCGGTCAGGCAAACTCGTGGTCAAGCTCCGTGTTAGCTCTCAATCTTGCTCATATTTTTTTTTCCAGTTCTGTAATTAAAAAAAAAAAAATGCAGGCAAGTCTTTTTCAAAATGTTGATAGGAGAGCTTGGCCAGAGTTTGTGTGAACCTGCTCTCCGAGGAGAAATGTGGTTTATTTTGCGGTTTAATGTTTGTGGTGTTCATCTATTGACACTTCGTGCCAATCTTGTAAACCTCTGCAAACATGAACTGTGTTATATATCACCCTGTTATGACAGTTTTTAATTGTAACTTGCATGCCACATTCTGTGGTACTACTTCAATATTTTCTTTGGTATGTGAGCCATTTGCTATTTATTATTCCAACCACATGCTATTTGACTTTGTTACATGACATGAGTTTCCTGAGGAAAAAATGGATAGATTGGATAGGTCAAGGGTATATTGTCAGGTTTTGGTTTTCATGAAGCATTGGATGGTCTACCTCTCTTACAAGGAAACTTATAACTTAATTTTTCGAATTTCTGGATCTTCATAGATTCTGGTCCTTTTGGCGTTAATTTCTCTACCTGGAAGCTGACTCTTGGCTGAATTGCATGCCAGGGAGGGACATAAGTCAGGCAGGTGGTTCGTAGGTTTGCTAGTCGGGTGAGGTATCACGGGCTTCTTCTAGGGAAGTCTCCACTGGACCAGAATTGTATGGTTCATCGGAAACCACTGTTTTTTCAGAAAGGCGATGATTATGAAACTGCATTGCCTGTGTGATTTGTAAGGTTCAGTGCATGTGGTATGGTGGTTGCTTGTTTACTGCCATTTTATGGCATCAGTAATTTGTCTGTCTTGTATCAGTAATAAAGGCATTGGCTCCTAACTTAAGGATTTAGGTGCTGATTTTCATGTTTGTTTAACCTTTGTGTTCTGAAGTTGGTTTTATGTGCCCTTATATTTTACTTTATTTTCAGTGGGCTGGCCTAGAATATGTGAATACTGCTCACCTGACACCACCTGCTATCAGTAAGTTTCAGCATTACTTTGGAATGTGACATGTCCTTTACATTCACATGTCTAATTTTCAAGCTGTATGTCAGATAAGCTCTAATTTTGACCCTACCTGCATGTTGGTAGGTAACGTTGGACTGCATTCTGCTGTTGCATAACTGTGATGGTCAACCACCTGATGCGGCTTCCCCTTCATCTTCAGCTCCAAGTGGCTAGCAAACCTGCCAATTTCCTGCTGTTTGTGCGTCATTTGATGTACATAGTAATATGTACTGTAGCGTGTCAATGTCATTTTGACTGTTTTTGTATGTGTGCAATATTGTTTATGGCTTTCCTTTCTGTGGATAAGCTTGCTATTATTACTATTCCCTTGTTACATTTTTTTTCTTCAGAATTTATTAGCTCTTATGAAGTATTTTCTTCCCAAATTTCTACAGTGTTTTTCAATGTGGAGTCATAAACATAACTTTTTCCAAAGATGATGTAAATGTAGCTATAAAATTGCTTCTCATAAAGTGCCTGCTCGTAGTTTGATATACATCAAATATTGTTGCTGAATTTTGTATTTATAGTATTGTTAATTGTTAAAATGTTTAGTTTTTTTATATAGATTATATATTTTTTGAATGATGAAGCTTTTAAGCACTGAGGTTAGTACACAAAAGCAAAACTTGACAGTCAAAGTCTAAAAACTTGTATTTGCTTGATTCATATTTGACGATTATCTTGCTCTCCCCAACGAGAGCTTATATACAGGACAATACAATGTGAGGCTGTAAAAGTCGCAGAGTCAAATAAGAACTTAAGCACCTGCTCCTGTTAGTTTAATTTTGGCTGTGAATAAGCTGTACACACTTGACTGAAATTTTCCATGTTCATGAGAAAGGTTTGAACCATGGGTCAATTAAAGCCTACACATTTCATCTAGCAATGATTGGTTCATTTTAATCATCTGACAAGTTTGGGTGAAATTCAATGTTGTATGTTCTATTTCATGCTCTTTGCCTGTAACTCTGCCTGCAGTCTGTTCCATCGGCAGCTGCCATCAAGTTCTTTTAAAGGAGTGTTCTTATTTGGAAAGTGGGACAGATGCCATGGATGATTAATTTGCTTGTAAGACAGAAAAGGGCATTGGATGGAGTCTATTCAACCTTTTTCCTGCCAACAACTTTTTTGCTGACATCTTCAGTAAATTGTTAATTTTTCTTCTGTCTAGTCTGTTTTTTTCTTGTTTTCTTTCCATTTTTTTCTTTTTTGGTTTTTTGTTTTTCTTGTCCTCTAAAAACAATCATCTGTTACGAGTTGAGCTCAAGACTTGTCAGGCTTCAGTGACTGTGTGCTGTCCTCCATGTCTCGTGACTGTTTTTTGTGATTGTTTCATTGGATTCAATTCGTTTTGTGCTTATGTTTAAAACTCAGAAGTATGAATACTGCATGTTGTCTGTTTTGATTTTTTCATGTTTTTTTTTTCTTTTAAATTTTGTTTTGTTAAGTTTGGCATAATGAAATGTTTGACATTTTTGTATTGATCTAGTGATGACCTTTTAGAATTTTGGAACCTCATTCCTTTTGTTTGTCATGGGTTCGTTTGACCTTGACCTGCTTCTATCCAATTGTTTTGACAAATGATTACACATTTAATCTCCCCTCTGTAGGTAGTAAGACTGTTCAAACGCTGTGTATTTTTAATCAGAAAACAACGAAACCATTCCGATCATGGGTATAGTTTGTTTCAATTTATCCTAGTATCCATTAAAGAATCTATTTGTCCAATTTTGTTGTCAGTTATTTATTCAAGTTTTTAGTGATTTTCCTGGAAGAGAATCCATGTTAAGCTGTTCCTTAGGAAAACATTTCCTGCACCGTTACTGTGATTGATTTATTTTAAAAGAGGGAAGCTCTTGTCTAAATTGATATTTATCTACTTTAAACTGGTGCCAGAAGAGCGGAGCTCTCGGTGACATGTAGCTCATTGACCTTATTACAATTGACCTATTTAGGATGCTAGAATAAGTTAGTACATTTATAAACTAAGTCGTGGAAAGTAGGTTGTGAAATTAATTTGGAAGATACTTCCCTTTTCATCTTAATTTTAATTGGGTAGGACTTGTCTGCAGGACTGATCCGAATTTCAAATGAGCTAGCATTAATTTTGCATATCTGCAGAACTGATCTGTCGTGATACTTGCTTCAAAAGTGTAAATTCTTACTGCTTGTTCTAATATGGGGTATACTTGCTCCAGTATACTTTTCATGTTTCAGTCTTGCTTGTGCATTCGACATTTTGGAACTGGATCAGTTAATGTTGACTTAGCCAATCATACTTGCAAGCTGCTCTTTTCTGTGATATACAGTACCTATGTAGCTGATTGATTGTAATCTGTTGAGACACATCTGCCAGCACTGATTGTGAGGAACTTGAATTGCTTTGTCTTGCCATACTGTTTTGAATAGGATTCCTCATTCAAATCTTGAGCCTCAGTGACATATATGTATCGCTCTTTGTTTCCTTAAGTTATGAAAAGGTATCCATTGTATTGGAACTCTCTGTAAAAGATCCTCATGTTGGGAAGTGGAGTGTCTCAACAGACAAAGCAGCTGGTTAAACCAAACTTTTCTGTATTGGATTGATATTGAAATGCATCTGGCTGGTCAACTGTGTGCTGCTACCAGTTGACATTTGCATTCAAGACCGGTCACCATTCTTATGTAGAATATTTCATCATTTAATATTATTTAATTGTTGATTTAAGTAGAACTGTGACCACCAAAATATTCAATCACATATCATGTTAGCCTTCACATCTTGACTTAACATTTCAAATTTAAGGTTGTTGCTGATGCTTTGGAGACCAATGTTGCATGGAAATTTCTGGTTAGTTTCAGTCAAAAGTTAGTGTTTGGTATTTAATTGGTCTTCTTGGCGGACGCTGTTTGAGATGTTGTACATCGCTCTCGTATTGTAAGTTAACTTGTAATGAACACTTCAATATATGACAAGATGTAGTCTGGTTTAGATGTAACTATTTCTTTGATTTTAATGTTCCTCAAGTAAGTTTAACTGGAACTGAAAGGAATTCTGCTGAAAGAATGGTGCTTCATACTCGAAGTGAGGGCTATGTCATGTTGTAAAAAATTAGTGTTAGATTTATAAGCAAAATGTGTACAAAAATGGGTGTATCTCAAATATATTGTTTTCAGTCTTGCGATAGGTTGCAGACAGTATTAGCTTAAAGCCTTACTGTCATCTTAGCTGTGTGATTCTACATTTTAAGTTTCACAATTTTGATTTTTCTAATAGTTGACTAACGTCTATGAATTTGCAGTCTGAACTTTTTCTGGTGCCTTCTCTATTTCCATCTTTGATTTTATATTATTTTACATGCATTCTGTAATAACAGCTATTATGTGCACTTCTTGATCTTCCCTTGATTTTAGAAATTCTCTGCCACCCTTTGTGCGGTTTGACTTTGCACAGCACGTTAACAAACTTTCAACAATTTGTCTTTACGACTCTTGTCCATAGACTTTAGTGTTAACTATTTATAGTCCAAGTAGATTTCAAATTCTGTTTTTCTCTTTAAATTGTCTATCATAGGTAAATATTTTATATTTTAGAATGTTAACTATTGCACTTGTGTTGAAATTTTGCGATTGAATATCTTGATTAGTACTTGTGTGTATGATTGTGTGTGTGAGCAAGTTTGCAATGTGTGAAAGTTGTGAAGAATGAAAGCATGATCACATTGATGTGCACTCCGGAAAACAATGTGAACAGGAGTGCTTTTGTGTTAAGTGCCAGTTACACTGGTTAGTCAAATTAATGTGTTTGTGCAATAAACAAAATTGTGTTAAAACTAGCACAAAAGTGTCAATGTTGATGCTAGTATAATGAGATAAAAATAGGTTTCCAAATATTGAAATGTTTCTTGCACTATGTTATTGCATGTTTTTAAAAATACTGCTTAGATCCATGTAACAAAATAAAGTTATTGAAAATAGCACTGCCTAAACACAGTCTGTTTGCAATATTTACCCTTCTTTTTTTTTATCTCACCATGATTAGAGGGCATAGGACATCAATGAATGAAGCCGATATTTAATTTCACTCAATTTATTGTAGAATAACTGAAGTGAGAGTTACATATTTCACAATGCCATGAAATTAGAGAAGTCGGGGGGGTTGTGGTATCTGCCACAGGTGGCCTAGGAAAATTCGGTTCCGAATTTAGGTTCCACATCCTAATTAACTTTTATGGCACATACACCAGTGTCAACAACACATTTCTCAGTCGAAATAGACAAATACACATAAATTTATATCACACTTTTTTAGCCTTTTGACAGACTAGAGCAATACTCGATACAGCTACAGCGTTTGCGAAACAAGTGGTTCTTAACAGATTATTCAAGTTGAAATACAAAGGTGCCAAAAATATATGGCGCCTTTAACCCATGAGAAGAATGAGCACGCTAAGGTTCAGGCATTGTGTTCTAGAAGTTTCACAATGGAAAAATTCAATTGATTTTTTCCAAGGATGATAGACCCTGTCACTAACTAGATACTTTGGTAAAAGCTTCTTTGGGCAAAATGCAGTATACTGGAACATAATTAAAAATTTAGTAATATAATTACATTTCTGAGCTTTCTCTCTAATTAGCAACATGTACCCACATTCAGATGGGAAAAAAAAGTACAAAATCATTATCTCCAATTTGATCTAGGTGACACAAGAAGACATCTGACAGGATCAGGACCAATCAAGAATGCTATTTTGAATAAATTTGCAGTATAAAAGATTGTGAATTATAACACACAAACAAGGAGTTGTCATCTACATTCTTCCAATAAATGAAACCATGTCAAAAAGAACAAAGTTCTAGGTACATAAAACACATATAAAAGGAAAATGCTAGAGGAGATCACAATAAGTAGCAACTTCAAAAGACATACCAGTGTTATCAAATGAAACACAAGTCCACAACTACTTACAACACCTCAAAAGTAAGACCTGGCTAAAGCATACCCAATTAAAAAAAAATTAATAAAAATCAAATCAACATGCAATTGATGACTAGTAAAGTACTACAAATAAACTTACAAGTTACTTAAAAAAATAAAGACTGCAGAAAAAACTCTTCAGAGGAAAATGAAATCATAATATGAAACATATATGAAATCATATAATTACAGTAATAATGTTCACGGCTTAAATATTACATGTTCCAATAGAATGATCACTAGGAATGATGATAAGCAATACACATGATACCAGTATATATTGGCAACTGTGAGCCAATATGAAAAAAAATACAAACAACAGATGTGCAAAATAAATATATACTTGCATCTCTAAGTTCTGTTTCTTCAGTCAATAACAGCCAAGAAATTCTAAAACTTTTGAAGTGATAGAAGCAAACAATTACAGAGTGGCAACATAGGTGTGAAGTTTTAAACTTTGTCTACATTTACACCGTGTGTGGCCAAGCTTTGCCCGAACTTTTGTTCCCTGATAAATACACACAGTGAGGTATTTGTGAGTAAAGGCAAATAAAAGATTAAAAGATTTAATCTTAAAATGTTCATTGCAGTAACCTAACTAACTATCCACATATGTAAGAGTTATTACATAATCAGATGGCAATTATTAAACATTAATTATATAAGGCCACAGGGCAAATATCACTTTTCAGTGAGGTTCACTGTTTTTTCTACGATAGTGGGTGAAGATGAAGCACCAGTAGATGAAGATGCTGTAGCTGATGACAATGAAGCAAGAGCGACACTAGAATTCTCAGTCACTTGCTCTGCAGGGAGATCAACCGAGTGATTGATGCCAAAAGGTCTCAAATGATAAATAAGATATTCTAGAACATATAACTGCTGAGGTGAAACATAATGAAAAGATATGGCACTGTCTGAGCAGCATTCCAAGCCCTGAGGAAGAAAAGAAAGAGAGTGAAGTCAATAATAAATTTTAGGCATCAAAATAATAAGACTTGGGAGCACACCAACATACCTCTTTCACTGGATAGTAAATATAATTCCAGTACCAAAAACTTTTATCAGTATGACCAACTGTAATATGATGATCAGGAACAAATGGAAAAAATCTTCCTCGACCATTAGGGTCACGAGAATCTCCAGCTTTGACCCCAACTCTCTCTAAGCAAATGCCTGGGGGATGAGGAAAATGTTGTGATTAGAAGCTATAAAGATTGCACGCTAACACACTTCATTCACTTCAAATAAAAAAAAAAACACAAATACCTATTTCTACGTCCTCTGCTCCCCCATGATCTTGACGACACTTTTCCTTATCTGGTATACCCTTTTCTACAAATCTTTTGACAGCCTCTTTACTTAACACATACCCTGCACCACCACTCATGTAACCCTGTTTGACGAATGGTTTGAATCTGCATCCAAAATAAATAGGATCCGATGGTTCATATGCAGATAACATGAACCGCAAGTTTTCAACAATAACATACCTATGGAAGAGGAGGCACAAAATGATGATACAAAAATTGACAGAAGGATACACATTATAATAGTAAGATTATAGAGATATGACAACAACTTACGTATCATCATCTGCTTTCATGACCCAGTCCACCTGATCTAAGTAATGGTCATAAACATACTTAAAAGATTCTTTAGTTTTTGACCACAAATAATCTCTTCCTTCATGTATACCAAGGTTAACAGTGGGAAGAGATGTGTCTGAAGATTAAAATTACAAGACTTGGTAAACACACAGGTAGTTTAGGTAATGTATATATCAATCAAAAAAGGGGCATTAATTACCATTGGCTGTGCTCATGAACAACAAAATATTACACCTTTTCCCCCAAGTTGCTTTAATATGGCGAGCTTTCTTTTCATGATTGGAAGGAGAAGTCATTATCCAACATAAAACACGGACTTTCTCTCCAAGTTTCTTGGCAACTGCATCTTCACCTAAAATAAAAGACAACATAAGAGTTATACATTTATGAAGAAGAGTAACACAAAAAATAGATATAGTACAGTGTTTACTACTGTGACTATCAAATTTAAAATATACTATTGTTAAAATATACCTCTATGAAAATCCTCATCTGTACCATGGGCACCAAACTCTCGTGGATTGGGCAACATTTCATCTGGTTCGTGACCATAACCATGTGGATCACTATGTTTATGTCCAGGTCTGAAAAACGTGATCAACAAAGTAAGTCTAACATTCAAATGCATATGGTACTATCCAAGATGGTATGGTGAACCCCATTACCTCTGTGGGACCAGAAATTCGCCAAACGATGACATTTGGGATGAGATAGAAAGAAGCATAAAAGCTGAACTAAAGCCAATGAAAATGCCGCAGATCAGATAGCAGAACGTCCGTCCTGCAGGAACCCCGCAACCCCGCAGAACCCCTGAAAACAGAAAAGAAGCTGTGTTCGGTATTGCGCTGATTGTGAGGTGGACAGCGCCAATCAAACGGTGGCCCAATTCTCCTTTCCTTCCATTCAAATACCGCAAAGGACCTGATGACAAGCACAAAGGAAGAGCGACCAGATATTCAAAAACTCACTCAGAGGAATGGAACTCATGTCCGTCCAAACGTTACCCCGGAGACAATGGAAAAATCCAAAATACTCCGCCCAGGATTCGGGGTGATGGCATGAAATTTAGCGGGGTGTAAACTGAACACGCACCGACAAACGTGGAGCGGCTTGACGCAGCTATTCTCAGACGGGTGGCCAGATAAGATACAGCCAGACAGGGCACAAAGCGCGGGGGCACGGAGACCAGGCGAGGGGGGGGGGGAGGATCGCCCTGCGTCACGACACTTCAGAACTCGCACGGGGATCGCGGTTCCGATTATTCCGATTATGAATGAAATGCGTCAGGCATCGGATGATACGGCAGGAGGGCAGTGCCACCTTGGCAAGGGGGTGGGGGGGGGGGGGCATGTGGCGGCGTGTAGGGAAGTCCTCCCCTCCCCACCCAAGCACCCGCCGCCTCGCCCCCGCGGCAGGACTAGGGGACTCAGGGACTCGCGCACTCTCTCTCTCACACACACACAGACGTGCGCGCAGGCACTCGTAGACGAACCCGAGATGAGGGGAGACGACGAACCCTGCATGGCGGGCCGACTGCCAGGACTGGCCGGCGGCCAGGACGGGGAGGGGTTGGGCGCAGTCCGGACTGGGCAGCGCGACGACGGCAAAGGGGTCGACGTGGACGACGACGACGGAGCGAGTGTCTGGCACGACCGGGTGGTGGTCGTGGCGGCGCCCACAACCCCGGCACTGCCAGGCACTGCCAGGCACTGCCAGGCACCCTCGATGCCGTCGCTAGCAAAACGGCGCTGATCGCAGGTGTCAGCGGGACCGCAACTGCACCGCATGGGCCAGGCTATGCGGCTAAGGCTGCTCCGCTCCGAGCCGACAGGGCTGACCGCAGCGGGTATACGGGCGGCGCGGGTACGGGTACGCCCACGCGCGGCCCCCACCCCGCCCCGCCCCCACCCGGAGCGCCGGCCGGGGCCGGCAGAAACTCGGAAAACGCAACAGAATGGCTCATTGAAAAAAAAAAAAAAAAAAAAAAAAAAAAAAACACGTGTGCCTGTCCCGCTGGGTGTGTCGGTGTGGTAAGAGCGCAGCGGTAGCTGAGAAGGGGAGAGCCAAGGCTTGAATGGCGCCTGAAGCGCGGCCGGATGTGCTTTGTGCTTGAGCCCGCGGGACGGGCACCCGTGTGGACGTCGACTGTTCCAGCGGTGCGGTACACGGATGTGGGTCAAGGGACGCAGCGCTGTGCTGACACTGTGCTGACACTGTGCTGACACTGTGCTGACAACCAGTCAGCACAGTGTCAGAGTGCCCCGTCTCTTGACATGCAAACCCCAAAAGGGTGGTTAGTGCAGGCCGAGTCTCTGTCACCGTGGTGAGAGTGTGCTGTCCCTAGGCAAATGTGAGAGCCAGTGAGACGAAGGCAAGTGTTACCACACCCAGGATATTCTGGTCACATGAGTGCGTTCCAAACCGATCTCTGAGACTCGATCCTGAGCCCCAGATCCTCAGATATGCATGACATAAAACCTCTCACCTAATACATCTGGTTGGCGCATGTTCATAAGGAGTCCAGTTGAAACGGAATTCACAATCTGAAACAGTTTAACATGCATCAACACAATAGAATCATAACATGATAAATGAATCTTAATAAAGTACTAGAATGACTACAATTTGTACATGACTTCAAACTGAACCCAAGAAATGTGTCAATTGAAAAGGGCTTAATCCCCCCCCCCCCTCAAATCATATCAGAACTGCTTTTTTTAAAAAAAATAACAAAAATCAAAGGAAGACGGCAGATAAGCAACAACTTACCGCCCCACAAGACTGTTACTGCTGTATGAGTCAGCTTGGCCTTCACTAAGTAGATAGTACGTCAAAGCACTTACCATAAATCAGATAAAAGGCGCGGAGGAGGGGAATCGGTTGCTTCATCCATTAAAGCAGACGGTGATTAATACAACGATCCTTAAATGTCCAACCTCCCCCTAACCTAAGCATGTCCTCTGATCGTTTAAAGAGTTCAGCGAAGTCAAACACGACAATATGGTTAAACTAATCAAGCTATCATGTCCAAACTCAACACAGTTTGCATTTAAGTCGACATATGCAAGCGACAAGATTCACAACGTCACTTTAATCACGATATTGTCGGTTTGTTTATTTGCTGTCAACCGACCAATGGCACGAGACGGGAAGCAATGTCACTCGCTTCCTCCCCTGTGTACTGTACACCCTCTGACATATCGTCAGTGAAGTCTCGCCAGTCTCACACTCGACCGTGCTGGCGATTGCGCTAATTGATCTGCTAATAATGACATTTTTTTTCTTTGAAAATCTGAGAAATAGGCTTTTAACAAACGAACTTTCCTTTCTTGCAGATTTCAGGATTGCCAACAGACCAAAACGTAAACAGACACGAGGAAGAGTATATAGGAACAAGTTATTTCGTCCGCAATCCATTCTCTCTTTTTTGGGAGCTACCAAGCTGGAGGGAAAACCAGGATTGGCTCCTCTGAAATGCCACTATTTCCTAACAAATTTTCTCCAAAGAGGCTCCCAAATCGCAAGTCCGATCCTAATTCAACTCGAGTTATTGACACATCTACAAACGATCAGGAATTTAGCACTGCAATAGGACCCATTAAACTTCGTCTTGGAGATCAGGAAGCAGTATTCGAGAATGGTCAATGGATTCCAGGTAGGTCTTAAGGAAGTTAAGGGGAAATTTGTATTTTTTCTTTAACGCTCATGCACTTTGCACTCTTCTTCCAGAATCAGGACCAGTCAGTGGGAAGCACAAGGAAAACGAGAAACTTCGACTTATAATTAAGCGGTTGGAAGATGAGAATAATATGCTTAAATTGAAAGCTGAAATATTATTGGATATGGTGAGTTTTGGTCATTTCTGGACCTAAGTAAGTACACACAAGACATGTCAAAGAAGTAATAAATCAATTCTAAAATGTTACTTTATTTTTATCAGTTAACTCAGACAACAGCTGAATCACATCTGCAGCTGAAAGAAATTGATAAGTTTAAGAGTGCTGGAGGGAAATCACATTTGAAGAGGTAACACATTTAAACCAGATGATTTGGAATGTTTCCCTTTGGCCACCGCATGAAACCTCCATTTTTGACAATTTGAGGAAATAAAGACAAAATACAGGAATCTAGTACAATTTGAGTTTGTTCATTGCATTGCATAACACCTTGTGATTTGAAGCGGCATATCGAATCTCATACAGAACACACTTAGGACCACAAGAGCAGCATGATTGTTGACTTCATAATAGAATTTGTTGATGAAAAAAAAAATCCATAAGATAGAGTACAAATAGAAATAGTCTTCGCACGGCTCTGAACTAAATTTTTATGAGTCATAGGGGCAAGATGATTTGCATAGCTGAACAACCCCATAGAATGTATGTAATATGTGAAATTATATTACCATGAAATCACAACTATCTGATACATTCATTACATAATAAAACACTTCATGAAATAGTGTTAATTGACTACAATTATTCTTAGATAAAAAAAAAAAAAGCGAATGCAAAACTGGGATGCTGTTATCAAGCCAAGAATCCAAGATAGTTTGCAATTCTGCTCAGATGAGAGGCAAAACATGATCAAATAAAACACTTGCACAAAATGTCACCCATTGACCATAACAAGAGAAATATGAATCCTTAGAGCACGAATTAGATAGTCTGTTAAAAAGAGCTGAAATAGTGCAGTTCATTCTCTAAGACATCTGTGAAAGCATCTTCAGCTCACTGTGCATGACAATGGGCATCTGTTTGCACAGAAATCATCAGTCTTTGGAAATGACACATCAACAGATAAATATAAAATATAACAAACTTGAGATGAGTTGAATAATGTAGCCTATAATTCTGAAAATGCGACACTTCATTTACAGAAAGCAGAGCAAAATGTTATAGAAGAAAACCCTCAGACAAGTCTCATAAAAATAACAAATAGACTAAACCTTACACACCACCAAACATATACAAGTAAAGAAATGAATCCTGTTTTTACCAGAGAAGCCAAAACGTCCAAAAGAGCATTCGAAAGAACAAATTAGATTTGAAACCCTACATGTGGCATGAGAAGGTAATGCTAATAAACTCTCAATCTCATATTGTCTTAAAAGTCACTTCATTACATAATCTCCAGAAGTGATTTAAGAGATTATATGTAACAACAAAAGAAAAGTGAGAAAAAAAATGCACACTAAACAATTCCACTGCAAACTACACACAAAAGGAAAGTTAGGGTTTTAAAAAAATTCACAGCCACTTTACCCCAAAGTAACTTTGGAGGAATGAAATCTTTCACCTTCAGTTGAACTAAATGCTGTAGGATGTAAGTTACCACGGAAAATTCAGAGAAAAGTTAAACAAAAAAGTGTTAGTCTTCAGAGTACAGGTTCAAGTCTTTACCCAGAGTTCTGTGACTGTAAGAAAGAGAACAAAAAAGTGGAATAATGAACAAAATACATTCCAGCACCATAACAAACTCTTTCATTTTTTTCCTCCTTCCAAAGAGCTGTTTGAAGTAAACAATGACTGTTTGTTTCATACATTTCACAATCCTGCACTCTCTTCCCCTCGTCATTACAAACCAGTAATATAAAAAAAAGTCAATGAACATGCGAGAGAGTACAGTAGTTTTTCACAGCAATCAAATGGCAGATTTGGAAGAATACATAAATTACATGGTGAGTAAATCAACTCAGTCTCATCAATCTTAAACAAAACAAACACACACAAAAAAAGAGGGAGGGGTGTCACATTCTAAGATTTTCCAGAGTAGGGTTCTCATTGTCTCCTGTTTTGACATTTCTAACACCAAATCATGTAATCAAAAGTGGGTAGACCATTAAGTACTTCAATACTGTTCCTAACTAACAAAGTTTTATATGTATCTTAAATATATCGATTACTCAGTCATAAAAATAGGTGAGTTCCCACCACAGCATATTGCATACAAAGCATTTGATTTTAAAACAGTAATTTGTGTTTAACATACGATAGGAAAACATGAAAATACTAGGGTTACAGAAACATTGCAATCCAAATGTTCAACCGTTTTCCTGAGGACTAATAGCCCAGAGTAGTGAGCTATTCATGAGCTATTACTCACAAAAGCGTTATTATTTTTATAAAAAGTCATCACAATTTTTAAAATATTTGGAAGTAAAAACCAATAAAAAGAGCTCTCTTTTAAAGATGAAACCTTTGATAAAGCTCAGTTATCAACTATCTTCTTTGATAACATTGCTGTCAATCCTATCCTTTGACACATTCTGATTTGCAGCATCATTTTCATACTCAACAAAGTCATCAAATAAGCTTGGCCATGCTTCTGTATCATCATAGCTACTTAAGTCATCCCCCACAGTCTCAGCAAAATTAAGAAACATGTTCCATGTATCCCTTGGAATGCCTCTAACATTGTGTGACTCCAGGAAATGAAGCCACCTGGGTAAGATAAGAGGCTCCCTTCCAGTAAATACTAATTTCCATAAACAAACAGCCATGTCAGAGGGAAGAATTCTTTGACCTAGATTCACATCCAAACCAAATCGAAATGTAAATCTATATAACTCTTTGAAAATTTCTGAATCTTTACTAATTTCAGCAGCAATATCCGGCAACCGTTGCTGAATGCCTTTTATAGAATCCACATGCATATTCTTACATCCAGACACAAATTCCGTTCTTGTGAACTGACACATCTGCTCAGCATTCATTTTCCATGCTAAAATTAAAACCTTAAATTCATCTGGTGACAGGTCTAAATCAGAACATAGTTTTTCTATTCCATCAGCAAGGATCACATCCCTATTAGGTTCTTTGTAGGCATCAAACAAGTTGTTGATTTTAACTTCTGATACGTCCTTTTCCCTTCCAAGTGAACCGGGAAGCAGTGAACAGAATGTTCGGGAGGGTTTTTCACTGAGTGGTTTGCTGTTACCATTGAGCTGAGTTTCAACTGTGGTGTGAGGAGTGAGTCTTTGAACCTCTTCTGATCTTTGAACATCTGAAAAAGTCAAATGTTACAATGTCTTCAAACTCATTACGCCCACAACAGAAGACAAGAAAAAATATATACGGGATTATCAAGTACCTTCTTTATCCTTTCCAGTCAACATGCTATCTGCTGACTGGGGAGGTGGTGCAGGAGCTTTAAAACAAGATAGGCAGATTCCCATTGGTAACAAACAAAGGAACAGGATGACAATAAAAACTTAATAAATTCCTCTACAGCCGGAAACCAGCAATAGGAACTGTCCTTCATCAAGAATCTTGTTTCAGCTTGATTTGAAAGGGAAGAAATCTGATAAAATGACCCTGAAAAGAGAAGGAGAAAAGATTAGCTTAAGAGAAGAATCAAAAGACGGTGACAAGCCTCATATCTAGACAAACACTTTAAATATCAGCTGATTTAATTCAAAGACGCTCAATAAATGGAGAAGTGGATTACATCAGAAAACTATTGTCCTTGCAGACGCAATTTAGTAAATACAAAATAATTGTGCAGCAAAAAAAAAGTTATCTTGTTCTAAAGTGAAATGGGAGTAGAAACTGATATATCTCATTTTTATAAATAAATAATTAAAGGGAGAGATGAATATGATTTGCCAATTCGTACGGTCACGGTAAGGTTATAGTTCCACCAACGACCAGGATCACTTCAGGTTAGGAAAGAATAATGACACAATGGGCAAAGAAACGCTCGTGATAAGTGTTTACCTCATAGCAGCACCACTCCATATCTTCTACTTTACGGTACATTAACTACAGACGTCTCTATTCTCTGACATTTGACAGCCTCTCTCCTCCCCAGTAGATTAAAAGCGGCTTTTAAAACACCAAGGGGGAACGGCGAGTTTCAGTACGCAGTCGCGCTATCACTTTTCCATTGCATTTAGTCATCGTCCATGTATTCAGATCCTTTTAATTAATTTCGGTAACCAGATACATATTGTGGATCAGTCCAGGAAGAACAGACGAATGTATTGTTTCGTTTGGCCTCCTCGCACTTCTGTCTCTGCTCTGATGTCTTGTACATCCCCCCCTTCTGCTTCTGCTCCCCTCGCCCCTCTCCCCTCTGCTCCTCGCCCTTGGCCAGGAGCCAGGAGCTGGAGGAGTCGCCTCCTCTTGCACTAGAGACACGTTGGAATCTCGGCGGCCAGCAAGGCGCCAAGTTTGATACGGGCGCTCGCACACACAATGGCTCACATCACATCATATACACATGAGACACGGACACATGGCTTCACATGTGATGTGATTCGACGTGACGTGACGTGACATGACGTGACCCAACCCAACAATGTGTTCTGGTTGATGCATTGCAGCTTCTCCTTGAGCCAGGAAATGCTAGGGACTTTGCTGGGAAAAAATTGTGCAGTTATTATACCAAAGTATGTACTAATATTTATTAAACCTTATTATATGCAACTCAAATAATTGTGAACACAACTGATTCTTTCCTCAATACAAGTTTCATTTAGGAAGTTAATTCTTGGCCTTTTTAACTAGTCTGATGTACTGCGAAGGCTTGTAAGTATCCTTTTCTTCCTGGACATATACAACCTTCTTCTTTGGATTCCTTCTTGACAACCTCAACTTATAATCTTCCTCCGATAAAGTGGAAATATCGAGAGGGAGCTAGGGAATGACAAACAAGAAAATATTACAACACTTCAATTAGGAACAAAATCCACAAACTGTATAAGAATAACATACCTGAATTATGGTTCGAGGCTCCTGGTAGCGGATGGGAAAAGAGGAGCCATCTGATTGAACCACAAGGGATTGATAAGTTCTCAGATATGAATTTCTATGGATCTTAGAAATAAGAGCCAAATTATTAGACAAATCACGGCGTGGTTGGTCATTAGGTCTTAGAGGTGGAGTTAGAATTTGTTTTATGCTAATCTGCAAATGACCCGCACGTAACCTGGTGACACAAAAACATTATTGATACCGCATGTAAAATTTTGTTCAAGCAACGATCACTCACTCAACATGGTAATACAGTGATGCAACACGATTACCTAGTGAGTACAATTAAAGCAAATTTGTAATAAGCATGTGTCGTACCTATTTAAGAGGTTATAGCAGATCATTTTGAACAGAATGTGTCTAGGGGGACCGCGACACACCTTTTGTCAACTGTCTGAGGTAAGAGATGGACCAAAACAAGTAGCACAGAGTTTCCGAGGCTTCCAGCAAGCTTTTAGGACCTAAGTCTTACAATAACACAGAGCCCTGTACTGAAGCAGAAGGTTGCCGCAAGCTGCCCCCCACAACCCCCGCCCCGCACTCCGCCTCCGCCTGCGCTACCCACCCCCGCCCGTCCTCCCCCTCGCCAAGTTGCCAAACAAATTTAGCTCGTGAAATATTGGAGATTTCTGTAGAAAGTTGAACCAAAGTAGCTATCCCTTGTACGTTAGTTCCGTGGTCAGTCGCTCCCCAGATGAGCGAGTTCTATTCCAGCTGAACTATGGCAAGCGGGATATGGCCTGTTGTCAATGTCCAAGCAGACGCCGTAGCCAAAGATCGGTACTACGACAACCCATACCGAGATTTTGATCCTGATATCCCAAATGATTTCATTGAGAAAGACAATGAGACTTACAAAGTAAGAACCTATTAACATCTTGGCATTGACTTACCATGTCATATGATTTGGTCAAACACTGATCCCCTGTTTGACGCTTGATTTCCATGTTTTTCAGATTCGCGATACTTTTATCAAGAACATCAGACAGAAAACAGAGATTATGCTGCAAAATATTATGGTGCATGAAAATGATGTGTCCAGTTCAGGTTTCTCTGTATACACCGGAGTCGCTGGTGTGGCCATGGCGTTTCTTTTTGCAAGTAGACGATTCAGTGGAGAACTGAACCAGGTATTATTGTTGACAATGGATTTCATCTTTTCAGCCCTCTAGAATGTTACAAATTTTTCCTCTTTTTTTTCAAGCAGTAACATTGACTTTTTTTTTCAGATTGCCAAGTCTTTCATAAAATTGGCTCGGACCAATCCTCATAGGTCCAGAGTTAATTTTTTGAATGGCAATTCAGGTGTATTAATTCTAAATGCAATGATAAATGATAATACTGAGGCTAAAGAGCTGCTATGTCAAAGGTGAGTGTATTCTGATTTAACATAACATATCATTTCCATTATGGAGGGATTGTAATTGGTTCTCTTGAAACCTTTACAGATTAGAAGAGATGCTCAGACTTGTTAAAAGCCCTAACTCTGATATGCCAAATGAACTATTATACGGCCGGGTTGGATTTCTGTTCTCATTGCTTTTCATGATCAAAAACAGATTACCAATGGACATAAGTGATTCAGACATAAGAGAAGTAGGTATTCTCAGATGGATTTTTCCTATTGAAACCGTCAGACTGTGCAAATTGTACTTAAAACTAAACATGTGTATTAAAAAAACAAACTCTGAACATTCAAGGTAATTATGATAATAATGGACCATGGGCGATCACTTGCTGCAAAGGATAAGTGCAAGGCCCCGTTAAAATTCGAATGGCATGACAAGAACTACTTTGGGGCAGCTCATGGAACAGCAGGTATCCTATATATCTTACTTCAAGTGAGTCCTTTTTTTAAAAACAATAAAATTCAGGTACTAAAAATTGTGCAGAAATTTTTTTTTAACTTAAAATTTCCCATCTATTTTCAGGCCAAAGAATACTTAAATGCAGATGATTTAAAAAATTATGTCAGACCATCTATAGACAACTTAATAGAGTGCTGCTTTAAGAGTGGCAACCTGATGTCCTCTGAGGGAAGTGCCACTGATCGCCTTGTGCAGTGGTGCCATGGTGCTTCTGGTGCTGTTCAACTTTTTTGTCTTGCTTATGAGGTGAGATTTACTCCTATCTTTTCCTACATTTTCTAAATAAATTGATGTTAAAATTATACTTCATTTCCTTAAAGGTTTTCGATGACAAGCGATACCTAGCAGCAGCTATTCAGTGTGGAGAGGTGGTATGGAGACGGGGGCTTTTACGCAAAGGATGTGGTCTTTGTCATGGGACTTCTGGAAATGCTTACACTTTCATTTCTCTTTATCAGTTGTTGAAGGTATTAATATTTTTGTATATTTCATTCAAGTTTCTGTCTGCAAAAATTATGTGTGATGTTGGGTATGTGTTGTAAAATGTTGACATCTTTTACAGAAACAAAAAGAATTCACTGAAGTGGAAGCAGCAAAATATCTGTACAGGTGCTGTGCATTTGCAGAATGGTGTTTTGACTTTAATGAACACCGAGAAAGGTGCCCAGATAGATATTTTTCTCTCTTTGAGGGTGTAGCAGGGACTGTGTACTTTTTGACTGATCTTTTAGAACCAATGGAGGCAGCATTCCCCTGCTACACTGTGCAAAGTCTTTGAGTTACCAATGTACCTGCTAGTATTTTTAAACTTAAGACCATCATGATGGAAGTTTTTGTACTGCGTACTGCATTACCCTGTAAACTATGTCAGATATCTTGATCTCACATGTCGGTATCTTGATCTCACATGTCGGTATCTTTACCTCTATTCATACAAATTAGGTTCTCTATTTATGAAAAAAATCATGAGACTGTTCTCTCCTCTAATGGTTATAATTAAATATAAGATGAAAGATTATGTATAAATTACTGCCCTTTCCTGGAAGAAAAAAACAGATCAAAAGTATGAAGTCATAGGCACAAGAATGAATAGTTTAAATCACAGGATGAGATTTTATTTTTATTGAAGACTATACCAACCATGTACGGTATTTACACGATTATAGGGGAGGAATGTACAGTACGTTTGGTCCGAAGTCTGTGTGGCTAAGAGTCTGCGTGTTCAGTCGTGCGCGTGCGTGCGCGCATGCATCGGCGACTAAGATGACGCCAAATTAGCAGCAATTTTTTTTTTAAATCTCAATCGTCAAATATGCCAGGATGCTAGTACAGAACTTGAGAAATCTCACCCACCTGATTAGGATTTCTTTTTACAAAAAGATAGTAGTACCCCGGGCTCAGCGCCGCTGAGCTCTGCCCGCACCGAAGGTATCAAGGGCGACCAGAACAGGCCGGTCGTCCCTTCACGATCGGGCATAGCCCCCGCCAAGCCAGTGGGAACCGTCCCACCGGCCACCTGTAACTGAGTTGTACCGCTGGCAGCCACCAGTGGGCGCCACCGTGCAACTGGCAGCCGACTTTTCGCGCTGCTGATCTCGTCTGACCGGACCATCAAGTGTCTGGGCGGTTTCGTTGTCCTCTGTGGGGACGGGAGGGGTTGTGCCAGGTAGTAAAGCTTTTCCGACCCCGCGAACGGTCTGGTGGGACGGTTCCCACTGGCTTGGCGGGGGCTATGCCCGATCGTGAAGGGACGACCGGCTTGTGCTATGAGCCCCGAGTGCTCAGCGGCACCTGGGAGGGGGTGAAGATGTCTGTCTGTAACTAAGTGATCTGGGGTAAATCCTAATCAGTCGGGTGAGATTTCTGAAGTCCTGCAATAGCATCCTGGCATTTTTTAGGTCCCGCCTCAGCTGGGCCCCTGCAGCTCACGCCCCGCCCGACGCTCAGACCGGCGACGGCTTTCGCCCGCTCTGCCCGCTCCGTCTCCCCGCGCGGCACGCGTATCAAATTTTTCGTGGGCGTTATCGGTCGACGAGAAGAGAAGCGACAGCGGGGGGCGGGACGCGGGGGGCGGGGGGCTGCCGGCGGTGGAGGAGGCCCTGGAGGAAGGGGAGGGGCCTGTCCCGCCCCTGCCTCTCCCGGGATGACGCGTACCCCCGGGCGGCCAGCCTAATTTCGGGAATGTTTCGGCAGCCAAGAGCGCGGCGCGCGGCTCAGTCCGGCACCGTGACCGCCGCTGCCGCCACCGACCTCCGCCAGCACTGGCCAGCACCCGTGAGTAGTGACGCCCCGCGCTGCCCGCGGGGTAGGTGGTGTCGGCCGGCCTAGCGGGGGCGGGGGTCAGGCCGAAGGCAGCCTGCTCGCCTGCTGACGGCCGGAAACTGCCTCCAGCACCGACGGCACCGACCGCCTCGGCGCTCGCGGGTTCTACGCAAGCAACTCGATTATTTTTTTTAATAAATAATCCGGCCGCCGAGGTCCCCGCAGTGCACCGCGTACGCGCGCAGTGCGCCCCCCGCGGCCGCCGTTGGCCCCGCTGCCGCTCCGCCCGCCGCGGCGAGTGGGCGGGAAGGGAAAGGCCGTTGACCTAACCCAGGCCCCGTTTCCCATTTCGACCAGCGGAGCAGAGGAGATAAAAATGCGCGGAAAGGGCAAAGAGAGTGGCGACATGCGCGGCGGCGGTGCCCGCGCCGCAGAGGCCGCGCGACGGCGGGGTGGCGGCCGCTCCAGGCTGGGCGCGCCGGCCGTCCTGCAGGTCGTGGCTGTCGTGGCCATCCTCGGGCTCCCCCTCGCCGACGGACGCACCATCTTCAACTACGACGTGGGTGGGTACCGGCGCGCCTGCTGCCCGGAGGGCGGAGGGCGGAGGGCTCCCCGGAGAGACGACCCTGACCCTCACTTCCGGGCGACCTTGGCCTCATTCATACGCAGCCCACCTCCGTCCGTTCGCAGGGAACAACTTCCTGGAGAACGGCGCCATCCTGGAGTCGTACGAGGTCTGCGAGAGCCGGGCGTGCCGGCAGGCGGGTGAGTGCAGTCGGCGCCGCGCCGTGCCGCGCCCCGCCAGTGGCGTGCCCCCGACCCCAGTCCCACGACGTCCCTGTGTGTGGGCGCAAAAACTCAACCGAAGGCGCAGCTAAGTAGAAGCGACTATAGAACCGGCACGAGAGTGTATGTCAGACCGCCCAGCTCATCCCGCTATCAGGCCGGCCTGACTACAGTCGAGTCTCAGCCCCAGGAGGCTGTGTGCACTCATGCATGCATCGGCAACTAGGTTCAATAAGAAGACGCAAAAGTACATAGCAGTTTTTTTTCTTAAATCTCAAACCTCAAAAATGCCGGGATGCTAGCACAGGACTTAGAGAATTCGCACCCACCAGATTCGGATTTTTTTGTTTATCAAATGAGTCTCAAAAAGATAGCATTACACCACACCGAAGGCAACCAGCACAGGCCGGTCGTCCCTTCACGATCGGGCATAGCCCCCGGCAAGTCGGTGGGAACCGTCCCACCAGACCGTTCGCGGGGTCGGAAAAGCTTTATTTCCTGGCACAACCCCTCCCGTCCCCACAGAGGACAACGAAACCGCCCAGACACTTGATGGTCCGGTCAGACGAGATCAGCAGCGCGAAAAGTCGGCTGCCAGTTGCACGGTGGCGCCCACTGGTGGCGGCCAGCGGTACAACTCAGTTACAGGTGGCCGGTGGGACGGTTCCCACTGGCTTGGCGGGGGCTATGGCCGGCCTGTGCTGGCTGCCTTTGGTTGGGTTCTGATGCGCCCCGCGCCTCACCGCAGCGCGCTCCATCCTCGAGTCCCTCAACACGTCCGCGGACCCCTGCACCGACTTCTACGAGTTCGCGTGCGGCGGCTGGATCTCTAAGCACCCGGTGCCGGCCACCGAGTCCCACTACAACCACTTCAACGAGGCCGAGGACCGGCTTCAGCTGCAGCTCAAGGGTCGGTACGAGGCGGACATTTACAAGTTTTCGAATGGTGAGCATCGGCAGCATAATGGGAGTCGTGGCCCCGTTCTCCCCCGCAGGGATCCTGGAGGCCGACGAGAACGCGGCCGAGCCCGTCCCCGTGCGGCAGGCCAAGACGGTCTACCGGGCCTGCCTCAACACCGGTGAGTACCGCGTCACGCCCGCGTCCTGCCCCCGCAGGCTGCAGGCCATGCCCGACTCCGGCCGCTCCCTCCCGCAGAGGCCGTGGAGGCGGAGGCGCTGTCCCCGCTGCTGGAGGAGATGGGCGCGCTGGGCGGCTGGCCGATGGCGATGGAGGCCGAGTCCTGGGACGAGGCGTCCTTCAGCTGGCAGGCGGTCCTCACCCGGCTGCTCGCGCAGTGGTCCATCGCCCCACTCTTCGTGGTGTACGTCTTCACGGACAAGATGGACTCCTCCAGGAACGTCATCACCGTGGACCAGGTGAGGGCCGGGCGGGGGCCGGCTCATGTCCGCGCGGGTGAGGGGAGTCTTGAGCGGGCCGGGGTTGCAGCCGGCGCTGACGCTGGCGAGGCGCATGCTGGTGGAGCCGGCCGCCTACCGCAGCCAGCACTCCGCACTGCTCACCTGGATGTCCGGGGCCGCGGCCGAGGTGGGCCGGGCCGCCGGCCGCGCCCTGGACCCCCTGCAGGTCATGGAGCAGGCGCAGCAGGTGGTGCTGTTCGAGACCGAGCTGGCTAAGGTGAGCGAACCACGGCCGCCAGCAGCAGCCCTCCCCGGCCAGGACTCGAACCCGCGCCTCGCCGCTGCAGATCACGACGCCGCCCGAGGGCCGCCGCGACGGCTTCCGGACGTACAACCTGCGCTCGCTGGCGGAGCTGCAGGCGTGGACCCGGGCGGCGCACCCCGCGCGCGCCGACTCGGAGGTGCGCTGGCTCGACGTGCTGCGCGGCATGCTGCCGGGGACCGGAGTCCTCGTCGACCCCTCGGAGCGCGTCGTCGTCCGGGAGCTGGACTTCGTGCAGCGGCTGGTGGCGCTGCTAGACCGGACGCCGCGCCGCGTCGTGGGTGAGTACGGGGCCGGGGGCTCCGGGGGCTCCGGGGGCTCCGGGGGCTCGCTGACCCACGCCGGTGTCCACAGCCAACTACATGTGGTGGCGCCTGGTCCGCGCCATGTCCGGCGACATGACGGCCGCCATCCGCCGGCTGGCCTTCGAGTTCGACCGCGCCCTCATCGGCACGCTGGAGGACTCGCCGCGCTGGAAGGACTGCGTGCAGCGCGCCTCCAGCCTGCTCGGGCTCGCCGTGGGCTACGAGTACGTGGCGAGGCACTTCGACGACGCCGCCAAGCAGTCGGCGGTGGCGCTCGTCCGCGACCTCCGCACCTCGTTCGCCTCGGACATGGCCGCCGTGGACTGGATGGACGACGACACGCGGGGCGCCGCGCTGCACAAGGCCGAGGCCATGACGGAGTTCATCGGCTACCCGGACTGGTACGCCAACGCGTCGGCGCTCGAAGACCACTACCGGGGGGCGGCCGTCGGCGGAAGCCACTTCCACAACATGCGGGCCTTGCGCGGCTACCTCGTGCGCCAGTCGCTCGCCAAGCTGCGGAGGCCCGTGGACCGAGCAGAGTGCGTATGGACGAGTGCCGGGGAGGGCGGGGAGCGAGCCGGCGCGAGCCTACAGCTCTGTCTCTGTCCTCCAGGTGGCTGACGGGCCCCGCTGTCGTCAACGCCTACTACAACCCCGGGGCCAACTCCATAAGTGAGTTGAGTGGCAGCGCGCCGAGGCAGCCGGGGCCCCGTGACCGCCGTGCCGTGTGTTGTCTGTTCCAGTATTCCCCGCCGGCATCCTGCAGCCGCCGTTCTTCAGCCGCGGTCGAATCGAGTGAGTCTGCCTCTGCGATGGCGCGGGTCGCCGCGGCGCCGGTCAGCGCGTTCAGCTCACTCCACCCGCCCCTTGTGTTCCCGCAGGGCCCTCAACTACGGCAGCGTCGGCGTCGTCATCGGGCACGAGATGACGCACGGCTTCGACGACATGGGTAAGCTGTGAGCAGCGGCGCGGGCCGAGCGCCGGCCGCCTGCGGAGCTGAGGGTAGGCAGGCCCGCCGGCCCCCGCAGCCGCGCGGCCGGCCCAGCCGTCGCGGCGCCCGGCCCGCCCGCCGACGCCGACAGCGGCCCCCTACCTCTCCTCTCCACGCTCTCGCAGGACGCCAGAGCGACGCGCAGGGCAACCTGGCGCAGTGGTGGAGCGCCTCCACGCTCGAGACGTACCTCCGCAAGGCGCAGTGCATCGTGCAGCAGTACGACTCGTACCGGGTGCCCGAGCTGGACGCGATGCTGGGGAGCGTCGCCACGGTGAGCACGCCGGCGCGGCGCGGCGGGTCCGCCGCACGCCGCCGGCCTCACACTCGCGCCCCCGGCAGGTGAACGGCGTGACGACGCAGGGCGAGAACATCGCCGACAGCGGCGGACTCCGCCTCGCCTACAAGGCGTACCAGCGCTTCCTGCAGCGGTCCGGTCCGGAGCCGCGCCTCGTGGGGCTGGAGGAGTTCAGCCCCGAGCAGCTCTTCTTCCTGGGCTTCGCCACGGTAGGCGGGCCGCACGCGGGCCGCACGCGGCAATGTCGGCTAAGCGCCACCGCCGCCACCTAACCTCCCCTCTTCTGTCCCAGATGTGGTGCGAGTCGTCGACGAGGGAGTCCCTCCTGCACGAGGTGCTGTCCGACCCGCACGCCCCGCACCGGTTCCGCGTCCAGGGCTCGCTGGCCAACTCCAGGGACTTCTCGGAGGCGTGGGCCTGCCCTCAGAACGGGGCGGGGGGCGCCCAGTGCCACGTGTGGTAGACCACTCGCAAGACTGCCTCAAGAGATCTCGTACTCGCCAAACTCTTTTTTTTTATTAAAAAAATAGTGCAATAAATTAATTTTGTCTTCCTAAACACTTTCCAACTGAGATCACAATTTATTTGTCCTTTACACCTAAAAGATAATGTGGCACGTCGGCCGAAGCACTGCGCTGCGTCGCGGAGTCGGGAAATACTTTCCACGGAGCGTCTCAGCGAGGCCCCCCGAGCTCGCCGAGCTGCGTGAGCTGCGTGGACGCCAGAGACGGCCTCACCGCCAAGTAGTCCACGTCGCTATCTGGACTGCGGCACGCCAGAGTCGGGTCGTGACGTCATCTGGCGGGGCGGGACGGGCACAGCGAGGTCCGCGACGTCGACGTGATCACCTGGTTGAGTGATCCAGGAGGAGGCCGTCGTCCTGGTCGCTGTCCTCCTCCCCGGCCGCCCCCAGCGGTGCCGCCCCCAGCGGTGCCGCCCCCAGCGGTGCCGCCCCCAGCGGTGCCGCCCCCAGCGGTGCCGCCCCCAGCGGTGCCGCCCCCAGCGGTGCCGCCCCCAGCGGTGCCGCCGAGCCCTCCTCAGCGCGTTGACGAGGTCCTGGCCGCGGCAGGCCGCGCGCCCGGGCCCCGCGTGGCCTACGTCCTGGGCGAATGACACCTGCGCAGAGCCCCGCGTGCTCGGGTACGGGTCCTGGCGGGGTCGGCGTCGTGGAGCGGCCGCTCACCTGGTGCCGGACTCGGTGGGCCTTCTCCTCGTCGGTGAGGTTGGCGTCGCTGGTGGCACCTCGGAGGTGGCGCGCCGCCGCCGTGGAGGCCGCCTTTGGCGAGGCCAGGTCGACGCTGGTGCAGGTGCGGTTCAGGTGGATCACCTCCATTCTGTGGCCGAGGTCGTCGTCGGCGTCCCTGTGCAGCACGAACAGCTCGCGGCGCTCGCTGGCGGAGGCCGTGCAGTCCGCGCCACTGGCGGCCAGCAGCTCCGGGTGGTGGCTCTTCTTCCTCTCGAGCGCGGTGCCGGGCGGCGTGCCGAGGGGAGACGCCCTCGGGGACCCGCCGCCGCGCGTCCGGGCCGCGAACCGGTGGCCGGCGGAAGAGGTCCGCGGGGAGGCCCCCGTCGGCCTCTTGTCGCAGTCCCCGAGATCCCCGACGGCCGCCCCGGGGACGGCCGCCGGCAGCCGCGACCTCGCCTGCACCGTGGCGTTATCGCCCATCGCGTCCGCAGGTCCGGAGGCCCGGGGTTGTGGACAGGGCAGGGTACAACTTCACCCCGTCTTCCTTAAATGGTTGGCAAGGAGCTGCGATGCCCGCGCCCACCTCCCTCCCCGCCCCTGCGAGCACCGCCAGGCCGGCAGGCCGCGGCAGGCGCTGCTTCTTCCGGACGCCGCCGGGGACCACAACCAGATCTGGCTTCCTCCGAGATTACACGTCCGCCGCTATCAAAACAATAGACAATAGGGTCGTCGGGCGCTAGAAAGCATTGTAGAGGGCGCACGCCCCGCCGTGGCCCCGCGCCGGCTGCCACCGCTCCGCGCTCCGCCCCGGCTGGACGGCCTAGGCATGCTGGCCTGCCAGGTGGATTTCCCTGGGATTTCCCTCTGAGGTCCCGCCGTGAAGATCAGATTTGCTGCCGCCAACATTTTCGTTTGAAGGTTCTTGGAACTTCATTGACTTTCAATGTCCCTCTCGTTCACACAGGTCCCCCGATCCCTCCTGGGCGCACGCGTCTCCCTCTCTTCCTGTCTATCTCTTTCCCCCTCGTGTGCGTTGCCCATCTCACTCTCTCCGTCCTCTTCCCTCTGTGGAAGAGAGATAGAGACAGCGCACGGTCTCTGTCGCTCTCCCCTTGCGCACTGTCGCTCTTTGTCTGCTGCTCTGTCTCTCTCCCACCCCGACTGTTTCACTCACACCGGCTGTCTCTCTCTCTCTCTCTCTCTCTCTCGTATGTTCGTCTGTCTCACTCTAATGTACAGTCTCCGAAGAAAGCAGAGTCGGACCGCCGGGGAAGGCGGCCGGTAACGCCCGACAGGCTTCAAACCGCCCACGTGACATCATTAGACCAGACCGCCACGGAGTAGTGACAAATGTGGGCTCTCCGGTCGGATTCGGAGGGCGGAAGTCACCGAGCGCGTCCCCGGAGTATTTGACATGACTGTACCTGACGACGCTGACGCCCCGCCGAGGCACGGCTCGGCACGGAACTACTTTCGCGACGATGCTGCTACCTGCGGCAGAGCTTGAAAACTCACACTCCGAACTGTTTCCGACGCGGTGACCTTAAAATGCTTAATAGACCACTTAAGCAAAGCGGAACGGCAGACTTCGCCAGAAAAACAAGAAGGGAAAAAGACGGCAGTTGCCCGGCACAGAACCAGAGTTCGGTCCGATGCAGATAATGGCCATGGCGAAATAGCTTCTCGATTCACCTGGAATGTTAACATGTGGGTTGGACAGCAGGTGGGACTGAATGAGACCAAATAAACTCTCAAGTGTGAGATTGCTAACCAGAAGATTATTCTCCCACACATTTATTGCGTTCGTTCCATTTCTGACGAGCAGAACTCGAGTTGCGATAACACGAAGCTCTCTCCCTAGAGCGGCAGCGATAAGCGCTTAAGCTCAATGGGCGTTCTAGATCAACGAATGGAACCAAGTTGACCGTCGACCAATCCCAATTTTGTCACCACCGCGAGGGTTCCCGGCGGGCCCCCGCGCCGCCCGGGGCCGCCTTCAAAGGCCCCGCGGTTTCCCGCGACTCGCGCTTTTCCTGAATCGATCACGACAAAAAAGTAGTTCCTGTAAAGCAGCGAAAAGCGAATGGGCATGTGTACTCCTTTCGCTGTGCACGGCCTCGCTGCAGGCAACTCGTCCCGTACCCGCTGAGCTCTCCGGGCCTGGAACTGCCGTCGAAGCGCCGGGGCCGACACCGGGAAACCGCGGAAATCGCGCTTTTCAACGGGCCGTCCGTTCTTTCTGAATTGTGCCCGTTTCCCGCGGAGCGAGCCGAGAGCGGAGTGCGCCGCGCCGCGCCGCATCCAGTCGCGCGCATGCGCGTTGGAGTCGATACGCTCTCGAGTGTGATGATGCGAGCGGGGCTGTGCGGGTACAGTTCGTGGTGAATCTTTATCAAATACACTGTTGTTAGGATATAATTCATCTTCAAGAATACCTTGAACGGCTGGCGAAAGTGCCGAGGCGTTAAATATGGCCTCAGACGAAGAAGTTGAGGATTCCTTTGCCGGTGAGTTGACCTACCACGGCGTGTTTGTTTTCCTGTAGCATCTTGAGCCGAGCGGGAGGAGATGGGATCATGCGGTTAGGTCCCCAAAACAACGAAATATATTGAATTATTCGTATCGGTTTCAATGGTGAGAGGCGTGCCTTGTCGCCCGCGACCCTTGTCTGCGACAATTCTTGGCATTCTGCTTCTTGAGCATTCATGATTTCCCGTTTGAACTAGAAAGAGAGAGAGAGAGGAGGGTTGGGGGGGACGATTATTTTTCTGTGACAGCGCGGGTATCCCGGTCCCTTAAAACAAAATGGAGGCCATGAAACAAAGAAATAGGACCGATGTATGCCGATTCTCCACCATGAATTTTCGACCGTCCGCTCTAGAATGGGCGAGAAAATGGAAAGTGGAGTCCGAAACGCCCCTTATTTCCCCGTTTCCACTGGCTGGCCTATCTGGAATGTTGGCCGCCTCCAGCTGATGTCGGCGGCCGGGCCGGACCGCTAATGTAACCCATTCTGGAGGTTAAGCCCCGCAACGCTTCTGGACGTTCCATTTAACGTCCGGAAGGTCGCACGATGGAAACGCTCGGCCCGTTTCCCATCGCGATTGCCCCAGGCTCGCCTAAATCATGTCAGCGAAATGCCGGTCCCCGCTGTTTGGTTATGACACCGAACGGCGTTGAGAGAGAGAGAGCGAGCCCAGGCGAGGGAGAGAGACGCGCTCGGCATAACCTCACCTGTTTCCCGACATTTTCAGCTATTCTCTCATATGTCCCCGAAAGAGAAATAAATTAGCAACACATTTACTGATCACCTTTCAAGAAATTCGTTTTCTCATTGAATGAGATTTTTATTCCATATCCCATTACAATTACAAGTTTATTAAATTTTTAATTTTTTGAGATGGAGATTTCATAAAATTTACTGGTGCTATCTTTCTCAAGCAGTGGATATTTCAAAAAAATAAATAAAAATAAATAAATATCCATGGCAGGAACTTGGATACCTTTAACAGTGACCAAGATCTGGGCTGAAGAAGCAAAAATGGTTGTATTGGGAATGCTGCCAATGTGGATTTTCAAGCATTATCTTGGTTTCAGGGGAGGAGGAAGCAGAAGATGCTGGAGGCCGTAATGAAGATGCATCTCATGACTCAGATGAAGACAAAAAAAATGTAAGTGTGCTCCATCCACCCTATTTACTCTTGGCATCATGTGCTCTCATTTCCTTCCTTATCACATAACTTTTCTTGTGTTTAGGATGATGAGGAGTATGAGCCAGAAGGCAGTCATAGTAAAAAGAAGAAAGGTAAAAAGCGAAAGGCCAAAAGTGAAGGCAAAAAAGACAAAAAGAAAAAGAAGAAGAAGAAGAATGACAGCGATGAGGTACAGTTGTGATGCTCATTCTATGCCTTGATGTTTTGCCATTTCATGTGCTAATTGTGCTGTACATTTGTAGGAAGCCGAATTTGAGACCCAGGAAGCTGCGGATGAATCTGTGCAGGACTCAGATGCTGCCGCCTCCAGCAGTAAAAAGAGTAGCCGGAAGTCCAGAGGAAAGCAAGAAAAGCAGGAGAAGACTCCATCGACTCCCAATCCTGCTGCAGATTCTTCGGGTAAGCCACAGCATTCAATTGTGCAATAAAAAATTTTCCAATGACTATGTATTGATTCAATTCTTTATGCAGGCATGCCTTCCGTGGAAGAAGTTTGTGAGACCTTTGGGCTCACCGATGTAGAAATCGATTTTACTGAAGCTGACTACCAGAATCTCAGCACTTACAAGTTGTTCCAACAGCATGTGAGACCTCTTCTTGCAAAGGAGAATCCTAAAATCCCCATGGGTAAAGTGATGATGTTGGTGGCAGCAAAGTGGCGTCACTTCTCTGAAGTTAATCCTCACACTAAGGAACAGCTGGAAGAGGAAGATGGTGGTGCAGCCCAGGAAGAATATACTCCAAAGCCAAGTCGCTCTCGTTCTTCAAGAGAGTCTAAGACCGTTGACCCTGATGCTTTTAATGAAGATGAGGAGGAAGATGAAGAGGAGGAGCAAAGGTCATCTAAGAAAAAGAGCAGGAGCCGCAGCAAGAAATCTGGAGGCAGCAGCAAGAAGGCTAAGGTCCCCACGTTGAAAATTAAAATTGGTAGCAAGAGGAAGAGGGGTAGTTCAGATGATGATGATGACAACGGAGACACCCGATCAGATCCCGACTCTGATGCAGAATTTGAGCAGATGTTGCAAGAGGCCGAAGATGTCAACAAGGAAGAGGAGGCAGATACTGCTGTTGAGGCAGAAGAAAAGAAGGTTGATCAGCCTAGGCGTAAGGCCAAGACCAAAATTGGTCAGAAGAACAAGAAGAAGAAGTCGAAGACTACCTCCAAGTTCCCTGATGGGGATGAGGAGCAGACAGATCACCAGGATTATTGTGAGGTGTGCCAGCAGGGTGGAGAAATTATCCTGTGTGACACTTGCCCTCGTGCGTACCATTTGGTCTGTTTGGAACCAGAGCTGGAAGAAACTCCAGAAGGGAAGTGGTCTTGTCCCCATTGTGAAGGAGAGGGTGTTCAGGATCAAGATGATGATGAGCATCAGGAATTCTGCAGAGTATGTAAGGATGGTGGGGAGCTGCTGTGCTGTGACTCGTGTCCCTCTGCCTATCACACGTTCTGTCTGAACCCCCCTCTCACAGAGATCCCTGACGGGGATTGGAAGTGTCCTCGGTGTTCTGCCAAGCCCCTGCCAGGTAAAGTCCAGAAGATCCTGACTTGGCGATGGGTTGAAGAAGACGGTGAGAAGAAGGAAGAGAATGGTGATGTCAAGCCGAAAAAGAAACCACAACGCCAGAGGGAGTACTTTGTTAAGTGGAATGAAAAGTCTTACTGGCATTGTTCCTGGGTCTCTGAACTCCAAATGGAAGTTTTCCATGGTATCATGATGCGTTGCTACCAGCGAAAGTTTGATATGGATGAGCCACCACGTCTTGAAGACCCTCTGGATGAAATGGACAACAGGAGGAAGAGGATCACTGGAGCCCAAGCTTTTACTCAGGAGATGGAGGAGAGATTTTACAGGTAAATATTCTCATATTTTCAGCTCCCGTCTATTTTATCTGGTCCAAAGTCTAATGTAATATTTCATGGTAGGTATGGCATCAAGCCAGAATGGTTACAAGTTCACCGTGTGCTGAATCACCGTTCTATGCGTGATGGACGCACTTTGTACCTTGTAAAGTGGCGTGATTTGGCCTACGATAGTTCTACTTGGGAAGAGGATGATGGAAGTATTCATGGTTTGAAGCAAGCTGTGGAATATTACATGGTCAGTATATTTATTCTTAATTAAGTTGTCATCTGCACCAGTCTCCCATGACTCACATTCACATTTCTGATCTTAATCAGGACCTGCGAGCTGCCTGTGGTGTTGATAGTGTGGGCGGCAAGAAATCATCAAAATCAAAGAAGGGCAAGAAATCCAAGTCCAAGGAAAATGAATATGATGAAAATCGACCTCAGTAAGTGGGGCATATGTGCTGCTTCCCATCATATTTCCTTTACCAGGCTGGAGTGATACAACTAATGTACCTGTTTCTTTTGTAGGAGAAGATTTATTCCTCCCCCTGAGAAGCCTTCAACTGACTTGAAACACAAATTTAGTAAGCAGCCTGATTATCTGGATGCTACTGGCATGTGTCTTCATCCATACCAGCTGGAGGGTCTGAACTGGTTGCGGTATTCCTGGGGTCAAGGCATTGACACTATTCTGGCTGATGAGATGGGTCTGGGAAAAACCATCCAAACCATCACATTCTTGTACTCTCTGTACAAAGAAGGCCACTGCAAAGGGCCTTTCCTCGTGAGTGCAGTTTCCTTAGCCCTTTAAGCTAAAACCATTACATTTGTTTCAATCCTAATGTTGTTATTTCTTTGTTGTTCAGTTGAGTGTTCCTCTTTCCACCATCATCAACTGGGAGCGAGAATTTGAAGTCTGGGCTCCTGATTTTTATGTAATCACTTATGTTGGAGACAAAGACGCCCGTGCTGTGATCCGGGAACATGAACTTTCCTTTGAGGAGGGTGCAGTGCGAGGCAACCGAGCGGGGAGGATCCGTTCAAACACCATCAAGTTCCATGTCCTATTGACCAGTTATGAGTTGATTTCTATTGATGTTGCCTGCTTGGGCTCCATTGATTGGGCTGTTCTTGTTGTGGATGAGGCTCATCGTCTTAAGAGTAACCAGTCTAAGGTTTGTTTGCATCTTTAAAGTTTAAATAGTTTTCTTCAGTGGCTGATGATTTACTAACAATGTATTTTTAAACAATCTTTCAGTTCTTTAAATTGCTTGCTGGATACAACATTGCCTACAAGCTTCTGCTTACGGGAACTCCCCTGCAGAACAATTTGGAGGAATTGTTCCATTTGCTGAGTTTCATGTGTCATGAAAAATTCAGTGACCTGGCTGCTTTCCAAAATGAATTTGCTGATATTAACAAAGAAGAACAAGTTAAAAAGTTGCATGACATGTTGGGACCTCACATGCTGCGGCGTATGAAGGCTGATGTGCTCAAGAACATGCCTACCAAATCAGAGTTCATTGTGCGTGTAGAGCTGTCACAGATGCAGAAGAAATATTACAAGTATATTCTGACAAAGAATTTTGAAGCTCTCAATCCCAAAGGAGGTGGTCAACAAATGTCTCTCCTCAACATCATGATGGATCTGAAAAAGTGTTGTAACCACCCCTACTTGTTCCCTGTTGCTTCTAATGAGGCACCAGTCAATGCGAATGGTCAGTATGAGGTCAATGCATTGATCAAGGCATCTGGCAAGCTTGCCCTACTGTCCAAAATGCTGCGGAAGCTTCATGATACTGGCCATCGAGTTCTTATCTTCTCTCAAATGACAAAAATGTTGGACTTGTTGGAAGACTACCTTGAAGGAGAAGGATACAAATATGAACGTATTGATGGTGGTATTACGGGCGCTCTCCGTCAAGAAGCTATTGATAGATTCAATGCGCCTGGAGCGCAGCAGTTTGCATTCTTGCTTTCAACTCGTGCTGGTGGTTTAGGTATCAATTTGGCCACTGCTGACACTGTCATCATTTATGACTCTGACTGGAATCCTCACAATGATATCCAAGCTTTCTCACGTGCTCATCGTATTGGTCAAGCTAACAAAGTCATGATTTATCGGTTCGTAACAAGGAACTCTGTAGAAGAAAGAGTCACACAGGTAGCTAAGAGGAAGATGATGCTTACTCACCTTGTCGTGCGCCCTGGAATGGGTGGAAAGTCAACCAATTTCACCAAGCAAGAGCTGGATGACATTCTCAGGTTTGGTACTGAGGAACTTTTCAAAGAAGAGGAAGGCAAAGAAGATGATGCTATTCATTATACTGATAAGGCAATCGATGAACTTCTTGAAAGATCACAGGAAGGTATTGAACAAAAGGAGAACTGGGCTAATGAATATCTGTCATCATTTAAGGTGGCAAGCTATGCTACTAAAGGAGATGAGGAGGAAGAGGTAACCACAGAAGTTATCAAGCAAGAAGCAGAAAATACCGATCAAGCTTATTGGGTGAAGCTACTACGGCATCACTATGA